>CAHIKZ030000550.1:335000-350000 GCA_903632075.3 Acanthosepion pharaonis
ATAATACGTATTCTTCGGGAAATGGTTTTCATCCAAGGAAAATTATAGAAGAAACACAGGGTGCGATGGACAGATTGTCCATTTTAGTTATTTATATAATTTTACCCATGGCGAATATATATATATGTAGAATGTATATAAAAGAGGAAATTAAACATGGATACCTTATAAAGGGTATTATATATCAGAGTATATGCATTCAAATGAGAACAGTAGTGGCGGATTGGAGGATGCTATAATGATGAATACAACTCTTTTCCGACCACTGATCTGATATCCATCCAAGCACGCTTTATAAATAAATTTAACACATTACATTTTGGCGCTTAAGTAATTTATATTTTTAATTTTAATTTTTTATTTGGATTAATATATATATATATATATAAATATATATATATAACATACATATAACATTTATATATTATAATATAAGGAGATTTAATAATTGAAACGAATTGATGCCGATTGTATAACGTATGAAAAGCAGATCAGTTTTTCCATAAAAGAATATTTGATGGTAATATTGTTTTATGAATAAAATTTATCATTTTTTTTTAGCCGAAAGACGTTTTTTCCATTTGGAATTCAGAGTTTTCCTTAAATTTTATATAAAAGTTTTATATATAAAATATATATAACTAGTGCATCCTATATTGTGTGTTGTCCTGTATATTGGGAGAAAGAGGAAAATTCACAGCCATGAGATTTGATGGGTATATATATATATGCAAATATAATTCTCTTTTTTCGATGACGAATATAGTCTATCCATTTCCTCCAGACGTCACAATTGTATCACTGTATCCATATATATAGATATATATATATATGTATATAAAGCCTATAAAATATAGAAAAGGACATTACATCAACAATTTCACGAAAAACTTATTTAAGAGTTGAAATTAAACCGATTCCTCCAAACGGCAAATTGTTTAACGGCAAAAGAAATATTTATATATAAAAGTGCTCGAATATGTTTTTATATATATGGAACATACATACAACAAAATTATCATCTTTTGGAAAAAAATGAAAATAAAGAGCTAAAATGAAAATTTTTAAAATAAAAAAATTTTAAATAATGAGAAACTTCTTTGTTTCAAAGATTCACATGTTCATCCGCACATGATATATATATATATATATATATATTATATATAGAGAGAGACTGTTTAGAAGAAGCTCATCTAGTTAGGATAAGATCGAACCGACGAATTTTTACGCAGAGTAAGAGAGAAACCAATGAAATTGGCAATACTACAATGTTCGATACAAAATAAAAGAGCTAAAATCTATTTTTAATATAATTATATTTTTTAATGTTCTTATGCTACTTAAAGTTTCATGCACATGTTCATCCGCACTAAGTGACAATTTTAGTTTATACCTGATGAATCATGAAACTCTAGGTATAAGAGAACGATGCAAAAAAGCGCTATAATACTTTTATATATTTAGAGGTTAGATGCGATTGAGTAGACATTTCTGTATTTAAACAGGTCTACAGATCGGCAATATATATGTCTGTGTGCTTTCCTTGCAATAAAATTGTAATCGCATTCTGCAGCTTACGTTAGCAGTATATATATATATATAATAATTTTATCATATAGACAAAACCATTTTACTCACTACAAAAATGCAACTTCGTTTCACTGCATTACAACTGCACTTCGACGGGTGAGAATCGAAAATGCTTATATTGTAAATGCCCTGAAACGAAGTTTCATCTTTGTTGTCGATATGATAAAATTATAATAAATAAATAATTATCACTCTACTATCGGCATCGAGCCCTCGCTTGGATTAATGCTGTGAACGTTGGAATTTATATATTACTTTCGTTCTCATCGCATATATATATATATATATATATATATATAATAAAAAAATGCTCAAACGCTAATATTCCATGGTTATAATTTATTACATTGGAATCGTAATCACGATCCAAATCATCAAAAAGAAATCGTAAAATATAACTCAGGATATAAAAAATAAAATTTTAGTGAGTGTGTATATGTGGGTGTGGGAAACAAGTGTGAGAGGGAAATGTAGGAAAGCTCTAGAGAGAGGGTGTAATAGAAGAAAGAAGAACAGGAAAGGCCTAAAGGTGAAGGTGGGGATTAAAATTTAACAGAGTGAGGTTTTAAAGAGAGAGTTAAAAGTATATATATATATATATATATATATATATATATATATATATATATATATATATATATTGGAATAGTATGCAGGAATTTATGAACGAATATTGCCTACCTTTGGCTCTTTGGTCTAAATTCAGTAAAATGTCTAGGTGTTTAGATTTCAGAGTCTTATTGCCGCGTAATTTTCACTTTTCAAAACAATCTACAAAAGCCATTTTAGTGAGCGCCATCAGTTACCTCTCCATAAAAACTTCAGACTTTTATGAAAATATGCTCGTCTACTTCTCAATCGATTCCCAAAAACCAAATTTTTCTGCTGAGTCAGGTTATAGAAGACGAGAAGAAAAAGTAACCGACATAAAAAAAGCAATTTTTCTTTATTTTTAAATTCTGGCAATTTGTTTCACGATCAAATAATGAAGGGTGGAAGAAAAGAATAAGATGAAAGAGTAATAAAATAATAGCAACAATGAAGAGTGTATAGCGCCAGAGTGTTGCAATAAAAAGCAACAATAATAAAATGGAATAAAACTAGTAATAAAATAATAGTAATAATGAAGAGTGTATAGAGCCAGAGTGTTGGGAAAATAGAAACAATAATAAGATGGAATAAAACTAGTAAAAAAAATAATAATGAAGAGTATAGAGGCAGAGTGTTGGGATAAATAGAAACAATAATAAGATGGAATAAAACTAGTAATAAAATAATAGTAATAATGAAGAGTGTATAGAGCCAGAGTGTTGGGATAGAAAAGAACAAATCGATTAGTTTTCCATTATTTTTAGTTTTTTTTTTCTTTTTTAATTATTAAAATTTTTGTAATTCTTCTTTTTTTCCTTTCTTTTTTTTTTCCTTTCTTTTTTTTTCCTTTTAATTTATTGCTTTTTTCTTTCTTTCTTTCTTTCTTTCTCAATCGTTTACTTTTTCTTTCATAATTCTTTTTTTCTTTCTCAATTTTTATTTATTGCTTTTTTGTTCCTTCCTTCCTTCCTTCTTTCCTTCCTTCCTTCTTTCCTTCCTTCTTTCCTTCCTTCCTTCCTTCCTTCTTTCCTTCTTCCTTCCTTCCTTCTTTCCTTCTTCCCTTCCTTCTTTCCTTCCTTCCTTCCTTCCTTCATTCCTTCCTTCTTTCCTTCCTTCCTTCCTTCCTTCTTTCCTTCCTTCCTTCCTTTCTTCTTCTTTCCTTCCTTCCTTCCTTCCTTCTTTCCTTCCTTTCCTTCTTCCTTTTCTTTCCTTCCTTCTTTCCTTCCTTCTTTCCTTCCTTCCTTCTTTCCTGTTTTGATTCTCCTTTTCTTTCTCAGGTTAATTCTTTTTTATATAATGATTTAATTTTATTTCTTTTTTGAACAGTAAATATGATTTTCTTTTTTATCTACCTTTTTTTCCTTCAATTATTTAATATTTCCTTCTTTTTCTTTTCCACCTAAACATTTATTTTTCTTTCTTCATTCTTTTTTTCGTTCCTGCTCAATTATTTAATTTTCTTTGTTTTCCTTCTTAAACATCAACATCCCTGAATATTCCTTTCTTTGTTAATTTTTCTTTCGTTCTCAATCGTTATTCTTTCTTTCTTTTCTTCTTTTTTCTGAACTGTTTAATATTTCACTTATTTTAAGAATTCTATTCGCTTTCTTTGTTAATCTTGATATATTATTTCAGCTTTTTTTTGTTTTGTTTGCTTTTAAAAGTACAAGTAAATATCGATTTTACAAGTCTAAGAATCAAGCTGAACTTTTTTTCTGTTGGAATTTCTACATTTATTAAAATATATTCAGTTTAAATACAGAAGGAATCATAAAAAGGTTCCGACATTTTGGCTTCTAATATTTTCCCGTCATCCGTTACTGGTTAATGATAGACATATGTCGGTACCTCCAAATCTTTGCCTTTAAAGGAGATTACATAAATGCTCAAGACAATAAAAACAAAAATCTATCGTTAAAATCTTTGTGTTATTATTAAGAGAAAAGAGCAAAAGATTTTTTTATGTAAAATTATATTTTTTATCCTTTTTAGGACCTTGAATATTTTGGTTATTTTTTTGTTTTTGTTTTTCGTCAACACGAAACCTTAAATTCTTACGGCAAATTTGAGCATTTTCTTTTTTCTTTTTTTTTTTTTCTTTTTTCTTTTTGTTTTTTCTTTTGTATTTTTGTTTTTTCCTTTGGATTTTTTTCGATGATAATCAAATTGATTTGGAAATTATTGCAAAATCAGATAATTGTTGCATTATAGTGAAACTTCCAGTACTTATTCAGAAATGAATTATGTTATTTCTGTTACATATCCTTTTTAGAAAATCTTTGTATAAATAACGTTCCTGTTATTCTCACTCATATATTTTTATAAAATTTTGAAACATTTTTTGTGCATCATTTAATGAATGCTAATGCGTGTTATAAGAATAAGCCCTCGGAGAATTTAAATCATCATAAACATAAAATTTGCCATGAATGGTAAAATAAAAAATGCAATAAAACTAACACTTTTTTTTAAAATTAGAAAATCTTTCAAATGCTTTTATGGATAAAATATCTTATGGACATTATTGTCTTTAGTAAAAAATATTCGATGAATAATGAATTAAAAAATGTTTTCAGCTTTTTAAAATTTTAATTAGAATAATTTATAAACTTTTAAAATTCAATATTAATCTGTAGCAGTTTTTGAGATATTGTTATTAAATTAAAACTGTATTTACCAACCATAAATAAATGGAAAATCTCGATACAAGTTTTTAAAAAAAAAAGAATTTCTTTTGTGCGTACGAACGTATCAGTTTTTTGTAAATATAGACGTCCATACACAACATTATCAGAAAATAAGAGACGCACTTATAATAAATTTATTAGTAATTTTCTAAACAAGCGTCTTTGTAAATGACGCTATAATATCAAAGTATCTAAAATTCAATAACCTTTAAACATTTTCTTAATTTTAACATTCTTGGGTAGTTAAAAAATTATATTAAAAAGGGGCGTTCATGTTGTATTTGTTAAGTTAAGTACTTTATTTTAGTTTTGTTTTCTTTGCTTAAATTTCCCAAACTGTCAATAAATCACTCAACACGTCAACAAAACGCCCATTCCGTGTTAATAAGATGCTTTTCTGCGATATTTTAAACTAAAAGTCAGGAATATTTGTTTCAATTCAGATTAATTAAACTTTAAATCAGTTAATTTTCCTAAAATAACGTTTCGGAAAAGTATGTTTCATTTTTTAAAGATTTTTTTTTAATTATATGAATTATTTCTGTTGATATATCTTTCAGTATGAACGGATTTATAGATTTAACTGGCACGCAGTAAGAAATTCCATTCAATTTAAATTCAGTTTGAAAGACATCGAAATAGTCTACATTGGGAATATTAATCTATTAGCTTAGAATTAAAAGTAAAATTAAAGTTTCAAGAAAGTTTTTTTTTTCTTTTTTAAATTAAATTTTAAATCCTTTTTTATTACGATCATTACTTTTTTGATGGGTGGTACCTACAAAAAGAAAATTAGTTCCCGGGACACAGAAATGTATTTCATTTTCCTTAGAATTGTGTATGTATGTAAGTTTGTGTTCAAGCATATATATTTTAATTAAATAAAAGAGCTAAATTATTTCAACAATTTTGATAAAAAATAGGTTTAAAAAATATTTTTATATTTTTAAAGAAAATAATTTCCGAAAAGTTCAATAAAACCATATAATTATCTGATTTTGTGACGTTTAAAAATGTAAGGTTTTTATTCTTTTACATTTTAGTATTTGTCCCCAAATTTATGATTTTAATGCTCATCCAAGGCTAGGAGTTGTCCAGACTGAGTGGGAGGGGAATGTATTATTCTTATGTCTCACTTCAAACTTAGTCAGACAGTGAGTGTATGTGTGTGCTTGTGCATGAATTAAATGGTACAAGCAGATGTAAGTCACTCTTGCATAAGAAATCGACGCATACACACATTTCATACGCGAATGCCAAGTCGCGCGTACAGCGCGTTTGACCGACAGAAAATTAGCTCATCTTTTCTATATATAGATTAAACAAATTTTAAGTTAACTTTCAGGTAAGGGCAACAGTTATTATTTAGAAAGTCTATTCTTCTTAGGTGCCTATGAAGCGAACAGCATTTATATTATTTTAATTACCGTATATATTCGAAAATAATGTGAGTTTTATGACCACTTTTTTTTACGAAAAAAAAGGTGGGCTCGCACTATACACAGGTAATTTTTTTTTTTTTTTGAAGAGATTAAAAATCCTGTATCTTCGGTGACCGGTTGCACTGTACACGGGTTATGCTCCCCTGGTGGGGGAAAAATTAATACATTTTTGGTGATAGTAACTCGGTAGGCTTACATTCTCATGGTAATTCTAGCTAACCCTAACGGTACAGGTAAGCTGTTTTAACCTGCCTCCCGTAGATTCTTTCTTTCTGTTGCAACATGAACAGCAAACGTTAATTTCTATACAGACAGCTTAAAATATATAAATGCTTCATATAAATGAAGAATTATCAACGTTTATTTTTCTCGAATTTGCATTCATCTTCGTTCACACATGTTTCCATTGCTGAGGTATTACGTTTCCAACCCCATTTGTATGATATATATATATATATATATATATCTCTGTGTGTGTGTGTGTGTAGAAATATAGTTTTAAGTTGTGCTATATTTATAGGATAAAGTGCTCAAAATCAGAGATAGAGCGTATGTAAATATAAATGTAAGAGTGAACATTGAAGTCAACACTCAGAGTTGACAGGCTTTTTCATGCTAGACGCAATCCTCAGGTATATATATATATATATATATATATATATATATATATATAAATTTCTGGCTATATTTAAATAGAGCTTGATATCCTTTTATTCACTTTAATTTTAATAGTTATATTGAAGATTTTGGCTTTTGTTTTTGAAACCTGAGAACATTCAGGAAAAAGGAATCGGATTTTAAAGTTTTATCATATATATATATATATATATATATATGAAGTGAATCAGAATATTATAAAAAAAATAAATTATATATATATATATATATATATAAAAGCAAATTAGGTATATATATATATATACGTATATATCTGTATATATATATGTATATATATATATATATATCGTGTACATATATATATGTATATATATGTATATATATATATATATATATGGATCTTATATATATATATATATATATATATATATATATATGTATATATATATATAAATATATATATATACATATATATATATATATATATATATATATATATATTTATATATATATATATATATATATATATATATATATATATATATATATATATATATATATATATATATATATGTATGTATATATATATATATATATGTTTCAGTAAACTTATTTTTTCTGTCTTCCTCTGATTATAATTTTTTTTATAACTTTACATTTACGTGATATTATTTTCTCTTGTAATTCTGTGTAAAAATATTCTTAAAATATTTTTGACAATTGCAAAAGTACGGTATTGAAATCAGATATTTTGCGGTTCTTAATCTCTCACCGTTTTTGGGGGTAGTTTTGTTAAAAAAGGATAAAACCATTTATTTTCATATACACAATGTTTAGGTGTTGTCCAGTACTGCAATATTTGACTACAGCTCAAATATACTAGTATTGAAGGGAAACTGGGTGCATTATATAATTAGCTAGGTTAAAAAAAATCATGTTTTTAAAAAACATTTCAGGCGTTAAAATTATCCAGGAAATAGACTTATACATGAGTATAATTCTTAAATATTTTTGGGGAAATAAAACGATGTTTCGAACTTATCAAGACCCCTACCCTATTTATTAATTTTACACTTTTCCCCAGAGCTCAAACAGGAAACGATAATTATTACAGTTGATTCAAATTTATACTTACTTACTACCCCTGGTAGCATAAAAATGGATTCATTTTTTCTAAAATGAAAACAAATATTCGCTGCCTACTGTTTTTTTTAAATGCCAAATCTCGAGAAAATATCATATTAAAACAAAATTCTCTGTACTTATTCATTAATGAATAACCTGTATCCTGAAAAAGTTATTCATCTCGAAATCTTTTTGAAAATATTTGGGGGAGTTTCATTTCTAATTTAAGTAAAGGGAGCAGAACTGAAACAAATTACTTGACAAATACAACGTGAACATCCTTTTTAATATAATTTTTTAACTACCCAAGAATATTATAAATTAAGAAAACTTTTAAAGTTTAAATTTTAAATATTTTGGCTTTAGCGTCATTTACGAAGACGCTTGTTGAGGAAATGTTAGAAAATTACTAACAAATTTTTAATTATTATAAGTACTTCTCTCAATTTCTGATAATGTTGTTTATGGACGTCTATATTCATGTCAATATCTTTTTCGATATTTCGTGTTTATTTTCTAATGGGGGTCTGTTCGGGAATGATTATTTATTTATTGAGAAAAATCTCCAAAAATATTATTTCGTTATAAATATATATTCAATATGATATTTAATTGTGAAAATATGGAAAAATTAACAGCGAATCTTAGCAAAAATAATTCAGTAAAACTCAAAAAATAGTCATTTTTAAGAGTTGTTTTGCTTGTAGAATTTAATAAAATTTGAAATTCATCCCTTTGCTGTTTATATTATCAAGATATCTTCTTTATTAAATAATTCATCCCTTTGCTGTTTATATCAAGAGTTCTTTGTTTATTAAATAATTCATCCCTTTGCTCTTCATATCAAGAGTTCTTTTTTATTAAATAATTCATCTGTTTGCTCTTCATGTCAAGAGTTCTTTTTTTATCAAATAAAGACATATTTGAAGAATGGAGAAATGTAATTGAATGCCATTTTCATCTGTCAACAATTTTTTAAAGACTCTTTCCTTTTTCCAACTATTTAACATATAGCTAGCGGGAGAAGAGTGTTTGCGCGCAATTGAATGTAATGAACCCGACTGCAACTGAAACTCGGCTAAACGATTTTTAATTTCAAACCGTTATCCATTACACCACCCGACCATCCAAACTTACAGACCCCTTATTCCTAAACAGTCACCCATTGAAGAACTAACCAGTCTTGACGTTGTTTAACTGGTGACAATACGAGAAACGGTGTTTCAACGTGATATGGCCGCATGCCTGTATATTCCTTTCTCTTGTCTGCTTTTTCCTGGTTATTTAATAAATATTGTTTATTCTGATTGTTCTTTTAATCTGGCGGGTAACATTGTCAATGTTTCTAAAACAGTTTGCACGAAATCTGGAGGTCTCTATAATTTTTTTATGACAATTTTCTCTGAAAGAAATCAAAGTTATAACAATCAAAGAAAACACTATCAGTTCATTAACACTTTATGCTTCTTTCTTTTTGTTGCCAGTAGTAATTTTGTTATTTTAATAAATTTTATCAAATTCAGGATACTTTAAAAAAAAATGACCTCATTGGATGCAATTACATTCTTTATGGTGTCAAACAGCGAAGAAAATAAAAACATGTAAGAAAATTAAAAAAATAAAAGCAATAGATTAAACTAAAAATCATCATTTAACTAAATGTTAATTAATTTATTTTTGTACTTTAACGTAATATAAAAATAACATTTATTCTAGTAAGTTTCATAACAGCGGATAATTTTAAAAATAAACTACTGGTTATTTAAAGTTAAAGATAATTTATTTAAAAAAATAAACAATGTCAATTTATTGATTTCTGCGCCGTTATATACATATATATATATATATATATATATATATATATATATATATATATATATATATATATATATATATATATATATATATATATATATATATGGAAGCAAATATATGGATATAGATTCAGTATGAAGAAAAATATACGGAAAAAAAACAAACAAAAATCCTAATATGCAATTATTTTGTTTTAATGTTAATATAATGTCAACGTCGGACGTTTCGGTCTAATAGACCATCTTCAAAAAGTTGAAAAATTTCAGTTATTTGTTTTGATTAGTCTTACTCTTATGTCCATCGTCTTTTCATGTTGAATTAAATATAGTCTAATGTTAATTATGTTTTATGAATATGTCCTGAAGATGTTCTACTAGACCGAAACGTCCGACATTGACATTATATTAACATTAAAACAACATAATTGCATATTAGGATTTTTGTTTGTTTTTTCCATATATTTTTCTTCATATATATATATATATATATATATATATATAGTTATACTCGTTATATATATAGTTATACTTAGGTATTTTGGCTTGTAATAGAACAAACTAATGCCCAAGGGAAAATCATACTTACTATAAAACCCAGGTTGTGTGTGTGTGTGCGTGTGTGTGTGTGTGTGTGTGTGTGTGTGTGTGTGTGTGTGTGTGTGTGTGTGTGTCTGTTCGTTTTATATTTTATATGGGATCGGAGGGGCAGTTTGACAGTGCCAACAATTGAAAAAACAATTGTTTTTCAACGAAATCAATTTGAAAACACGATTAAGAACTGTCGCGAGAATGAAAAAACTCTATCAAGTTAAAATATTATAAAACCCTTTTTTTGGTGGGTGTGTGTTTCTTGTTGTGTTCGTTTTTATATATGGGATCGCACACTTTTTTCTTTATTTTTACATTCAGAATGCTTTAAAAAATTCCATTTACAAGACAATTGTTTATAATAAAATCCTGTTCAATCGGTAGACTCATAACGATTGAAAACAATGTTTTTGTTTGAGGTTGGTTTGACCAATTCGTAAAAAAAAAAAAAAAAAAAAAAACTAATTAAGACATGCGTGTCCGTCAACCTTAAACAATAATCTTTGTCAATTTTATTTTTCAGTCTTTATGATGGTCGATACTTGATCTATCTCTTACTGTTACATCCCCGGGCAACGCCGGGCTCTACTTCTAGTAAGGGATAAAATTAGAAAAAAAACTAAGAACATGAAATTGAGGCGAAAACAATCTTCCAGAATCCAAGCTCAGAGTCCAAAGAAAAAATCCCTCCAAAACGAGTAAAGCAAAAGTAACTACGTAAAGTACTCAATACACTAAGTAGATCAAACCTAATTATTTTAGGTTTGACTGTAACCTTAGTCTCGCTATCTTTATGCACTTTGTGATAAGTTGATGCTGCACGAATTTGCTTTCGATTTTTACGTAAGTTATGCAAGTCGACATTTAATTAATGACATTTTTTTTTGCATACAAATTAAGTTTTGCCAGGGTTTCTATCTCATCCGAGAGTGCAATAAGCCATGGGAGCTGCCGTTAGGTGTTAGAGAAGCGCGTCTGGAAAAAAAAAATTCTTTACTTAAATTCGAAATGTTTGACTGTACTACATCACGTTGAAACACCGTACGATCATCGAAGTTAAGAAAAATTGAGCCTGGTTAGTACCTACATGGGTGACTGCTTCGGAATACAAGGTGCTGTAAGCTTGGATGTGCGGATGGTGTAATGGATAATGGCTCGGAATTGTTAATCGGAGAGCCGAGTTCAAATTCCAGTTTGGCTTTTTATATTCTCGTACGCGCAAATAGGCTTGGGAAAAGGTATGAATCCACCTAATCTCACCCCCAGCTATGGGTTAATTAGTAAGACGTGTATCACTAAAACCATTATTATCTCCCAAAATAAAATAAACTTATGTACAAAATATTTAGATTTTAGCATTTAACAACCCATATAGATGTCGATATGCCGAAAAAAAAAACAACTTCAGGATTTACGTTTATTTGACAAAACTTACGCAGAAGCTTCTTTGTATGTTTTTTTGTGTGTTTTGTTTTTCATTTTAGTTTACAAAATTGAGAATTCATGTAAAATCACCTTTTATCAGAATTATTATCTCAAAAAAATTCTTACAATCTAAAAATATTATCTGGCTTTAAATAACCTGCAATGGGTTGATAATTTGTAGATAACGAATCATTTGACCATTTAAATGATTCCCCCCACACAATTATGGAGAGCCCATTTATTTAATATTGAGAAAAATGCAGATTCCACAATTATTAAAACCATCTCTTGTATTAAGCACATATTTCTTTCAAGATATAACGTCTTTATTTTTCTTCTATTGAAAAATAAAAATGTTTCTGTACTTTGTCATCGAGCATTGATTGGATTGCACGTTTTTTCTGAATAGTTTAAACTCCTTAAATAAAAGATCAAACAATCTTTAAACTTTAAAGAAATATATAAACATCGAAATTTTTACTTTCTGTCATTTCTCTTAATATATATATATATAATACTAAACTTAAAAATAAATTTCCTTAAATCATTTCTTAAGAAAACTATTAAATAGTTTATCATCTTCGAAATTTGTAAGGTACATTTTTTGGAATATTTTCAACACAAGTTTTAGGATAACGACCAGTGTTAATCTTGACAGTGTTTCAACCGCTTCTTCGTGGATCTCTCGTTAGAAACATTTACAGAGATAAATAAATAAATACAGTAAAATATTTATGAAGAACTACTGACATAGTTTATTGCCTTTGCAGTTTTGAAAGGATTTTATTAAGAAATATTTTTCAATTCAAAGAAAGCGTTATTTAAACATATGCTTTGACAATTTTCTTCATCTACAGTAAATTTGCGTCCAGGTTCTTACAACATTTCATCTTTCTTGGAGAGCTTCTATTATCACAATGTGTGATATTTAATAAGAAAAGTGATGGAAGCATGACAAAAAAAAAGTAGCTAAATGAAATCGGCTGGGGTTATATACTCAAAACGCATATTTAAAAAAAGAAAAAAATTATTTTAAATTTAAAATTCTCGGCGTCTCTCTTTCGTTCATGCGCATGCGTTGTCGCATCAACGTAAACATAAACTTTAGTTCAATGAAGTCCTAATGGACGAAACGCGTCACACGGAATCTTTTAATTTTACCATTTTTTCATACTTTTTCCATAAAAGTACCATTATAAAATTTATAAATTCATTATAAAACAAATTTGTTAAAATTTTTGTTTAGTTTTTAAATTTTTTCTCAGTAATTCGTTTGATTAAATTATTTGTAAGAAAAGTAGCTATTATTAACAAAATGTGCATGTTGTGTGGATGGATTGTCGACCAAGTTCATTTTTTTTCCAAGTTGCCTATATTTTTTAATTAGAGGAAATGTAGACTTACTTTGATTTTTGTTGGTAAAGTGATGGAAAAGTTTTTTTTTTTCCCTTTCTCTTTAATTAAATAAAACTTTACATCTGTTCATGTTTATCGTTAATAATTTGTCTGAATTTCTTGGATGAAACAATTTCATTATGAGCATTTTGGGAGTTTATTTTTCATATTATTACAAGAACGGTATCTGTCGTTTCAATTCTAAATTGTTTGCTAAGTTTCAAATAAAACATTTATTTGACGATATATCCAATTTAAATACAGGAGTCATAAAAAACATACGTTGGACACTTCGACTTGGTATAGCGGTTGTTTCGTTCGATCAATAACGATTGAATAGAGAGTTAGATCCTTACTGGGTGCTCCATACATTCGGCCTTGTGCCACATTCACACTTAGAAAATCAGTACATTTCGATATGGTGAAATAGTTAAGAAGCTTGTCTCGTTAGATCAAAAACGAATGATTACTGAGTTTGATCATCATTGGATTCCTCCATATTTTTGGCCTTGTGCCACATTTAAGACACACTTAGAAAAATCATTGGGCATTTCGATGTGGTTAGCAAGCTTGTCTCACTAGATCAATTACAATGAAATAGTGAGTTCGATCCTCACAGGGTGCCCCAAAATTTCAGTCTAGTGCCACAGCTACGCTACGCTTAGAAAGTCAACATAAAAATTATTTCAAATATTCATATATATTTTATATATACAATATATCTAATATATATATATATCATATTCACACACATACACACACACACACACACACATATATATATATATATATATATATATATATATTAATCGTTTCACCCCAAGCAAGGCAAGAAGCCACTAGCACGCAAGGGGTTACAGAGAATTGGAGTGAGATCAAATAGGAGTGATAGAGGAAAGGATGAAGAGAAGGATAGGGGATAGATCAGGGCATCTGGAGACGTCGATTGACATTACATTTGAATAGTTGGAGATTATAGCTATCAGGGAAACGGAAACAGGAAGGGAGTTCCACAGGCGAGAGGTGCGAGACATGAAGCTATTATAGTAGAAGAGGCGGCGACATTTAACAGTTTCAACAGTGAATGGGTGTGAGCGAGATGCCAGCCGAGAAGAACGGCATCCATCTATCTATCTATCTATCTATATATATATATATATTAAAAACATTTTTATGTTTAACATTCTTTTTATTATACAAGTATTTAAGTAAATGGTCTGTTTATAATAAACAGTATTAAATAACATTTACCGGCCTGAATGTCCGTGAAATTTTCATAGAAAATATTCGTCCTTTGACATGATTCGAACCTGCATCCTATACGGAACCGTCATTTACGCTGACGTGCCTTAACCGACTCGGCCACAAAGGAGCGTTCGGTAGGCAAGGTCGAATTTATTGCTTATAAACTTCAATCTTCCATGAAACTCGTACATTCATAACTGCTCATGGCGTATCAAATGTAAACAAATGACGTCATACATTTAAAATTGGACAAAGTCCGACAATTTATTAAAGACATTTTTATTAAAATGTCTTTAATAAATTGTCGTTTAATTGATATATATATATATATATATATATATATATATATATATATATATATATATGTTAAAATAATGAAAAAAGAGCAGCAAGATTTATAATCCGGTTTTCTTATGAGTTACTTTTATCTTTTTAAAATAATACACTTCAATACAATTGTGTAGAGCCCAATGATTATAA
>CAHIKZ030000550.1:355000-390000 GCA_903632075.3 Acanthosepion pharaonis
CAGTTCTTTTATGATATAGAATATTACTTTTTTATCACTGCGTCCAATACTTTTCTTGGTATAAGTCTCATAAGAGAATCATATCAAGAATTTGAAGGTATAAGTTTGAAATCTTGTAAACAAAGAAATTGTTTCAAGAAAAAACCAAGAACGTCTCTCATTTTTTTTAGATTGTTATTTCAAATATTTTCGTTTGCAGCAGAATTCCAAAGCCGATAAGAATAAATATAGAAGCCGTGATCGTGTTAGGTTGTCTTCCAGGCATTATGTACCCACATCACAGAAATGTGTAAAGCAGGCATGGGCAACCTTTTCCGACTAGAGGGTCGTGTGATATATGATTCATCATAAAGTGGGCCGCATTATTAAAAAAAAATCAAATTAATTCATTCTTGTAGGTAAAGCGGCCATTTTTACTATAGAAGATCATAAGCGTAAGCGATTGTCTTAGAAATGACGAAAAAGTTGGTATTTGGAGAAGGGATTTTTTTTACAATTTAAAAACTGAATATATCGTATCACTGATGACACTGAAATATTATTAATACAGATCTATAATAAAATTACCAACAATATATAATTATAGTATATATTCAGTTGAAGACTTAAAATTGCGTTTAAATTATTTAGATTTCGGCATTAAATAACACATATGCCGCTAAAGAAAATCAATCAAATCAACCAACAACCACATACGCACACATTTTGACTATTGCATGTGCTTTGTTTTTAATTTATTTCTTTGTAAATATAAAATATAACTTTTTAAAAGTAAAAAAACATACATTCATTCTCCAGGCAAAAAATTAATATGAACATTTCACGTTTCTAAAGGAAAAATATTTATACATGTATGATTATCCTTAATGAAAATTGCCAATGGTTTAAAATGCTGAAAACGTTACCTTCAACGAAAGTTCATAAAATTAAAAAACAAAAAAAACAAAAAAAAAAACATTGTACTCAATCATTATTACGTATGTGGTTATTCGAACTATAACCGCAATAAATCAGGTATTAATAATTAAGGGAGGTTACTCAGATATTTAATAGTTATTTCCCTTTGACATCTGCTTCTCTCAAACGTTTTGCGTGAGAGAGAATGTGAGTGAACAAGTGAATGATTTTCCTTATGAGATTAGACGTGCCATTCAGAAAGAAAAAATTGGCTGCAATTTGACCATTCCTGGTGCAAGGTATATATGGATGCTTTCAGAAGAAGCAGAAAATTAAAAAAAAAAATTCTGGACACTCATCAGGCAAAAGGGAGTGGGTAATCTACACTAAAAAGATTCTTCTTCTGTGTTCCATGTCCCTTCAGGGCTTTGATGATCATGGCTCTCCACAGTTTCCTGTTCTTTTTAGCTCTTAGTAAATTTTGTCTTTATCTTATCTCCCCTAAACCCTGTTCTACAATCCATTTACACGAGTATGTTAGTCTATGAGTTGTTTTCCTCTGTCACTCTTGCCTTCAATAGGTCTTGTAAATGTCACATTTTCCAAGCCTTCTTTCCTCATTATGTGCCCAAGAAATTTCAACTTTGTCTTTCTGATTCTATATATAAGTGTCGTTTTGTTTCTCATTTTTCTTAAAACTTCCTTGCTGTACACATGTTCAGTTCATGGTATTCTCAGCATCCTTCTTTAGAACCACATTTCTGTTGTTTCAGGTCTCTTCATCTGTGAGTAGATTGTCCAGCATTCACGGTCACATAGAAAGACCGATATTATATAACATTTCATTACCCTTTTCATTGTTTTTACTGTAATTTTCTTCTTTCTTGATACTTTGTTTAGCTTTTGAAAGGGTTCTTCCGCTATCATAGTGCGCCTACGGATTTTAGAGTTCCACTTTTCATCCGCTGTTAAAACAATTCCTCGATATTTAAATTGTTGCACTGGTTTCACTCGTTTGTAATTCACATGTTGGGATCTTCCTTTTGCAGAAAACCAAAATTCTGTCTTCTTGCAATTGATGTTTAGTCCTTTCTTCTCGCTTTCCTTTTGCTGAAAGTCCTGTAGTTTCCTTTGTATGTCTACTACCAACACTATGCCATCTGCATATCTGATGTCAAGACTGTCGCCGCTAATATAAAGAGATCATGATAGGCTGTCTCTAAGGCTTTGTAGAACCTTATACAACCATCAATTCTAGACACTCATCAAGCCAAAGAGAGTGGGCAAGCCACACTAAAGTTTATAAATTTTATTTATAGTCGTATAGTAACAAATTGATATTTTTATAACGCGCTAGTACAAACAGGGTTGCAGTGCGATCATAAAAATTCTAAATTATATATTCTTTTTTTAGTAAATAAAACACAAGGCTCGAGTAACACTCAAGGTAGAGCTATACTGAGTGTGATTGTTGTAAGGGAGGGAGAAGTAAAAAATGCATATTACGAGAATGTGTAGGATTTACATTGGTCGATCCATGACTTGAATAGACGAAGAATGTAGCTGTTAGGAAAGCATCCTCTCGGGAGTTTGTTTCAGAAAGTAACAGTTCTGGGGAAGAAGCTGTCTGTGTGGAACAGATAAAGCAAGAGGGACGGCGGAAAATGGATGTCGGAGCAAGGTTTAGGAGAAATAACAAAAAGACGAAATTTATTAAAAGCTACAAAGGACACGAAATTGTGGGGAGCCATTATCGCCAACGTCCTGAAGGGACACGGCACATAGAAGAAGAAGAAGAATGAGCTTGAGGAAATGGATGTTGGAACAAGGTTTAGAAGAGATAACAAAAAGACAAAAATTATTAAGAGCTACAAAGGACAGAAAATTGTAGAGAGCCATGATCGCCTATGTCCTGAAGGGACACGACACAAAGAAGAAGAAGAAGAAGAAGAAGAAGAAGAAGAAGAAGAAGAATGGATTTGAGTAAATGAATGACGGAATAAGGTTTAGGAGACATAGCAAAAAGAAAAAAAAATGTGGAGAGCCATGATCCCCTACACCCTGAAGGGACACGGCACATAGAAGACAAAGTTGAATACTAAATTTCAAGAGATCTTAATTTAGTAATTGGATTATCGCCAAATGCAAAATTAACGGAGGCCACATCCAGATGCAAAGTTTATTTGCAGTTTTATTTTAAAGTTCACACATGACGAGCCAGCAAAATCTTCAGCAATTTTTCATCTAGCGTCGACTACTTTTCAAAGTCTGACGAAGCGAAATTTTCACCTTTCACCCCACCATCTATTTTCTAGTTTCAGACTTAATGAAGTCCCTAAAAGCATTTGCACTGACCGGAATATTTTGCAAAACGTGGTGACGTGCCATTTTGTTTTTAATTCTGTAATACTATTTCATATTTTAATCATTTATTTATCTTGAAATGTTTCACGCTAAAAAATTTTGAGCCTGGGGCTATGACCACACATACTCTATGCCATTGAAAGATCACAGTAAAGAAAAATGAGGGCACCTCGGTGTGGTGTAATGGTCTACATGATAGTCTTGCTAGCTCAATTATGACTGAGTAGGGAGTTCGATCCTCACTTGGTGGTCCATACTTTTGGCCTTGTGCCACATCTAAGCTACGCTTAGAAAGTCACCATACTAAAGATGGTGATATAACTACTATTACTTCTTTTAATTGCCATGTGTTATCAAGACGTGGAAGATTATGTAGCGCCAAAATTTCCTCTTTTTGTCGCTTTTCTCTTTTTGTAGCTTTTCTCTTTTTACTATCCCACCCATCACCCATTGTGCAATCCATTTACACAACCTCGTTATAAAGTTTTCTCGTCGTTTCCATCTGTACCTCTTACCTTAAATATGTCCTCTGTGTGTCAAATTTTCTAGGCTTTCTTTCCTCATTATCTAATCAAGAAAGTTTTACGAGAATATTTCCATAATATTTCCATTATATCAATACTTATTTTAAACCATTGTTTATTTTAATCACAACATCCAAGACCAATACGCATTTCATTATTATTATTATTATTCCCTTTAATTTCTGGCGTGTACTCATTTCTTTCCGGGTCCCAACTAGAGATCTAAGGTTAGAAATGGCATCATGAAATTTTCATCAAATTTTCTGAAGATCCTGCATTTCGGGTTAGACCCATCCTTGATTATGTGACAGTGATAGGATTTGGTTAGGAGGCTTTGGTCCCGAGCTGCAATAATTAGGCTTTTTTCTCAGCTTTCAACCCGGTATGCCTCACCCCCACTTATGTGTTTACTGTTCGTCCACATTTGCTTCTTTCGTTCTTTTTAGGTATTTGCCATGCAATGCCTTGTCCTTCCAGTTTTATGTGTAATTTCATTTGGCCAAGTCGTTTTGCTTTCTGTGTTACTCGTTTGGCATATATAATATTCGTTTTGTTGTTTGTTGGTAGGGTTTCGATTAGATTAATCTGTTTATTGAAGAGTGCAGCTTCTTTGTTGATGGAATGGATTTGGTGTTTTACTATTTTCAGGACAGGGTCATTGGTTTTTGTAAGGTAGGCTTTCGGTCCGATTGTTGTAGTTTTTAGAGTTAATTCAAGTTGGATTAGACCTCGGATTCCTAAAGCTCTTGATACGTACAGCCTATCAACATCTCGGATGGTGCATCCTCATTGGGGTAAGCATTTTTCTGGTCTTGGCGTCCAATCTTTTGTCATTCAACTTCCATTTAATAATGATGAAGCTGTATGTTATTACGTGTATAGCTAAGGTGTTGATAGCCTTCATTTTATTGGCCGCATTAAGTTCGCTTTCTAGTATCAAACGCACTCTCCTATAATATTCTTTTAGGATCGTTTTCTTCATAATTAAGTATTGTATTCTGTCTCTCTCATTAATTCTAAATATTTATATGTGCCATCTT
The DNA here is from genome assembly GCA_903632075.3 of Acanthosepion pharaonis. Classification (NCBI taxonomy): domain Eukaryota; kingdom Metazoa; phylum Mollusca; class Cephalopoda; order Sepiida; family Sepiidae; genus Acanthosepion; species Acanthosepion pharaonis. Next base: position 359,826 of record CAHIKZ030000550.1, read on the forward strand.
GGTCGAGTTCCTCAAACTTGTTGATATCAAGGTCTAAATCAATAGTTTTCGATAGTTTACGACCTTGGTTTTGACAATGGTGAGTAGGTTTTTTTCTGCTGGTTATCATCCTGTTAAGATCATCAATATAGAATAGGTGCCATTCTGTGATTTATATCCGTAACTCCTTTTTATTAATGGGCGCTAATGCAAGGCAAAAGAATAGTGGTGACAATGAATCCCCCTGGAAGATCCCACTTTTAGTATCTGTCTATATTTCTGAAATGAGGTATTATGTACATTATTTACATAATTAATTGGAGATAACTGATAACTGACATCCATTAAACACGTAGAACTAGAACACTCTACCCCAGTGAGCGAAATAAAGGGTTCAGTTCGACATTCCAAACCACCTGAAGAAGGTCAGAGCGTACAATGGCCGAAACATTGTAATAAATATGGCAACAAATATGAGGACAGTAGTCTGAATAATGTAAATAGTGTACATAATAGCTCATCTCAGAAATATAGACAGATACTGAAAGGCCGAAACGTTGTAATAAATATGGTGACAAAGATGAGGACAATAGTCCGAATAATGTAAGTAGTGTACATAATACCTCAGAAATATAGGCAGATACTGAAAGGCCGAAACGTTGTAATAAATATGGCAACAAAGATGAAGACAATAGTCCGAATAATGTAAATATTGTACATAATAGCTCATCTCAGAAATATAGACAGATACTGAAAGGCCGAAACGTTGTAATAAATATGGTGACAAAGATGAGGACAATAGTCCGAATAATGTAAGTAGTGTACATAATACCTCAGAAATATAGGCAGATACTGAAAGGCCGAAACGTTGTAATAAATATGGTGACAAAAATGAGGACAATAGTCTGAATAATGTAAATAATGTACATAATACCTCATCTCAGAAATATAGATAGATACTGAAAGGCTGAAACGTTGTAATAAATATGGTGACAAAGATGAAGACAATAGTCCGAATAATGTAAATATTGTACATAATACCTCATCTCAGAAATATAGGCAGATACTGAAAGGCCGAAACGTTGTAATAAATATGGTGACAAAGATGAAGACAATAGTCCGAATAATGTAAATATTGTACATAATAGCTCATCTCAGAAATATAGACAGATACTGAAAGGCCGAAACGTTGTAATAAATATGGTGACAAAGATGAGGACAATAGTCCGAATAATGTAAGTAGTGTACATAATACCTCAGAAATATAGGCAGATACTGAAAGGCCGAAACGTTGTAATAAATATGGTGACAAAGATGAGGACAATAGTCTGAATAATGTAAATAATGTACATAATACCTCATCTCAGAAATATAGATAGATACTGAAAGGCTGAAACGTTGTAATAAATATGGTGACAAAGATGAGGACAATAGTCCAAATAATGTAAATAATCCCACTTTTAGTTTTGATTGGAATCGATGTTAATGACTCGTTTGTATGGTTTAGTTTTAGTGTGGTCTTCCAGTTTTTCATGCTCTCCATTATGAATTTCACCGTTGTATGGCATATTCTGTATATTTTTAGGTTCTTCTCTATCCATGCGTGTGGTACACTTTCCAACACATTTTTGTAGGGGATCCAAGCTATCGATAAATTTCTTTTCCTTGTTTTCACCCCCTCCATTATTGTTTTATTGATAATTAGTTGGTCCTTGCATCCATAATATCCTTTTGTACATGCCTACTGGGAGTAAATTGTTTTTTTCTCTAGGAAGTTGTATGTCCTCTCGATTATGATAGTAGTGAAAACCTTCTACATTGTTGGTAGGCAGGTGATGGGTCTATAGTTCAGGTTCTGCGTCAGTTTTTTTGCGAGTAGGTATGTTACTCTCCACGTGAGCCATTTGGGGATTTTATGATTATATCATTCTATGCCCGTGCGAGGTCTTGGTGGGTGCTAGATATTTTTTCCCCATAATATTGGCTATTCGATCTATTTCTGATGCTTTTCAGTTTTTGGTTTTGCAGAAGCCAGCGGTTGTTTCAGTAAATTTTGATATCCACCCATTCTTGACGCTCTTCCAGTGTGTCTTTTGCAGTTTTCTCAAAACTTAGACCAAAACTCTATGACTTTCTGGATATTACGTGGGTCATTTATAACTATTTTATTTTTCCAAATTCTCGATATAGTTTGTTGGTGTCTTCATTGAAGATCTTGTTTTGCCGGAAGAATCTGTTTCTTTTTTCATATCGCCTGAATTCTTTGTGCCTTCGCTTAATTTTGTTGTTTCAGCTTCTTTCTCAATTTTTGGTACATCAGTCTTATTCTTTATGTCAAGGCTTCGTTTTATTTGGCTCCTTTTTCTTTCATTTTGAAACACTTATCTGCTTAAATTAGAAGTGACAATTGTCCTCGTAGTTTATTCATTTCGGTTTCTATTTTGTCTTTCTAGATTTTTCTATTTCGTTTACATTGTGTTTTTACTTTTTCACCTATTATTACTGCGATCGTTGCCAAGGCCGCGTATATAAGATTATGAATTTACGTCAGGTTCATCGGCCTTTCCATTTCGTCCCTTATTTTTTCTAATTGCTTAGTTAGAGAAGTTGATGGTTTCCTTCAGATGACGGTTCTTTCTTACTTTTGGAATTGTCGGCCTTTCCTCGAAAGACATATACTTTACATTCTCGCATTTATATTGGATGTTTTTTGTCATCTTTGTTTCTAACTCATATTTGTCGTTATATTCCTCTATTTGCTTGTTTACCTCAGAGGGATAATTACAAGTGCATTCTATTTGTTCATCTGCATGGGTTGTTAGCATTTAGCCCCTCAATATTAATGTTTAATCTAATTTTGATGTTTTTCTCGGATGCTTTCGATTCCTATGTCAGGTAATCTTTTTTCTGATGATGTCACGCCTAGTTTGTTGGTATTGATGTTTAGCATGTTTGAGGGATTTTTTTTTTTTTACTGCAGATATTATAGGCAACTTTGGTCGCTGTTGTCGTCGTATTTATCATAGCAGTGTGAAATGCTATCATTACTTCAATATACTCTTCCCTAGATCATTTATTTATTGTTCTTTTGTGGGGCTTGTATCGAAAACAGAGGGCCTCTGTAAAGATCAACCTTGGCATGGTTTTCCTCTAGTTCTCGCTCGGTAGAGTTTGTTCCAGTTGCAATCTGGTTCCCCACTGGTGATCGCAGTTCTTGTTCAGCTGCATGACGACCGATGTGTGTTAGCAATATTTACTTTAGTTCGTATTTAACCATACGTGGGAGTTAGTTCGTGGGCGCCATAGCATATCCATATCATGGTGGGCCATCACTTTCAGAGCGTTATGCCTCCTCCTGCTATATATATATATATATATATATATATATATATATATATATATATATATATATATATATATATATATATATATATATATATATATATATATATATATATATATATATATATATGTATGTATATATATATATGTATATATATATATATATATATATATATATATAAATATATATATATATATATATATATATATATATATATAAAAGACAAATAAAAGACACGAACACAAGAGAATTTAAATAAAAGCTTAACCGCAATACCTTGTCAATCGTCTTACTTGAAACTTGTATATATATATATATATATATATATATATATATATATAGATAGATAGATAGATAGATAGATAAAATTGTTACGTGTGCATGTGTTAGCAAGAGAGTGTTGAAAATATGGATTAAATCCGACAAAAAATTTAGATAAGGAATAAGTAGTAATATCTTAAATTCAATGATTATATATATATATATATATATATATATATATATATATGTGTGTGTGTGTGTGTGTGTGTGTTTGTCTATCTCTCTATGTATAATGACCGATATGAAAGATATGTAAGATGGAATATGTAAAAACCAGTTGGATGTTAAGCATTCAACTGGTTTTCACATAATCCATATATATATATATATATAAGGAAGAGGTTATAGTTGTTCCAACGTGAGAAAAGTGTGTATAATAAAAAGAAGAGAGAAACCGCAAACGTTTTTTAGTTGTAATGTGGATTTAAAAAAATATATATTATGCTTTATTTTCCATAATTTTGACATATATATATATATATATATATATATATATATATATATATATATATATATATATATATATGCAGGAATAAAATAGACAATAGGAAAACAATACTACCGACGCGTTTCGTCATCCGAATTTATCAGGGCAAGTGATGATAAACAAAAGTGAACTGTTGTATAGTTACTCGAGAATGTCGCCTCTCGGTGTTTACTTCAATGTATACACATACACAGAGATACATACCCACCCCACACAGACACATACACACACAGACACACACACACATATACATACATACATACATACATATATATATATATATATATATATATATATATACATATATATATATATATATATATATATATCTGTGTGTGTGTGTGTGTGTGAGAGAGGAGGGGGAAGGAATGTAATATATATATTAGAGAGAGAGAGGTAGGGAGGGAAGGAATATGATAACTGTTTTCCGCCCTCATATGTTGCATTCCCTTTCGCACTGATGCCCTTGGGAAAGGCATGAACCCATTTCTTTACTCCACAATTATATGTATATTACTCCTACGATAACTGTCATATTTAGTGGTACACTTGTTTGAATAAAAATCTGATTTTTAAACAGTGTCATTAATGGCTCGGGGCCTAGAATTCGAAAGTTTTAATAAAGTTGCCGGTCGACATAAATTTCAGTTTTAATTGTTATGTCTATTCGATCATTAATATTCCCTAAATATAATTTCTTCTTCTTTTTTTTAAATCCTTTAATTACTTATTGCATTTGTGGGACCCACTACTTGTGGACTAGTAATAAGATAAGGTAAATTCAGAAACTGATATCCAATCGTTTTCTGAATATATCTTCCTGAAATACGGATGGGGTTTTATTTGGCAATAACTTTTATAAGCCATTAAATATGGAGACCATCCTGGGTAAGACGATAAATTATATCCGGCAGCAAGGCCTCTGCTCGGAAAGTTTTGTGGAGCGTGGAACCACCTAATTGCTGGTATTCCCAGATCCACCCTGACCCGGGGTGGTAGCACCTGTTAGGGTCCAAGCTATGGGCAAATAGTTAACCGCCAAAGTGGGGTCAAAACACTATGAAAGTGTAAAAGTAGGTTTTAATACCAGAAATAGTTTGTAAAAAAAAAAATTTCCAGCAATACATTTTTTTGAAAGGAAATAAAAAAAATTACCAGTAATAAAAATTTTTTCGGCATTAAATGACCCATTGACGTTGATATGCCGTAAAACAAAACAAACCAACGAAACCAAACAAATATGTGTACGTAGACATTCTAAATTTAAGCATAGTACCCAGATTGGAGGGAAGGTCTCGTAATTTTACAGTTGAATGGCTAAATGCAACCGTAAGTTCTATGCTAATAGTTTCTTCTATCGCGCGTTTTGCTTGTGGAACTATCTTGCTATTTCTTGCTTCCCGGTCAACTTTGATCTTCAAAAATATAAATACTGTACAATGTCAATTTTTAAATTCTATGTTCTTAATATCTGTTCTTTTATTGTCCTTGTTCCTTAATCCTTTGAGCCCTGATCATCGCTTTACCGGTGGTAGTGAAAAATGACTTAATACGCAGCCACCAGTTAAACGGTGGGTAAACAATTTTAACTATTTTTATATCTACCGTGAAATATTACATACCAATTATTTGCAAATTTTGACTCAGGAGCTCAGGCAGAAAAGGGTTAAAATTGTTCAGGAACACAGGGCTCAAACGGTTAATAATGTTTTTTTTTGTTTGTTTTTCTTATATTTTTTTGCACTAAGGAACCTCTTGTGTTTTAGCGGCTTTATTACCTTGCTTGAGGTGAAATGATTAAAACATATTTTGTTGCTATACATTTTTCGAATTGTACAGGTAATACTGTTCAGATGAGTTCTTCGCCATAGTAACGAGATTTTTTTTTAATTTAAGCGCGGAACTGTAAGATGTTCGATGTGCGGGTGGTGTAATGAATAAGGGCTTGGAACTGTAAATCCGGAGGACAGTGTTTCAATACCAGATTGATTCGTTATATTCACTCACTAAATTACCTGCAAAAGGCCGATAAACCACAAAAAAAGAACAAAAACAAATCAATCATTCATTCAAATAACCGTGGAAAGATATAAATTCCTATCTTCTCCCCCCAGTTATGGGTTAATTAGTAGAACTTGTATCACTAAATCATTATCCCCACAAAAAATTTTCTTACAATCTAAGAATATTTTCTGGCTTTAAATAATCTGCAAGGTGTTGATAAGCTGTAAAAAACAAATCGATCAATCCCAAATCATCTCAGCACGAATTCAGCAAGGGCAAGAGATAAACTGAATTATACTGGTCTTATATTAATGAAAGGATCAGAGAATTTTCAGTGCATCGTCGTTTGAAAAGAATGTGTAGCCCCTTATATCTAGATAAAGAAAAATATATTGAAAGTATATTTAAATAATGTATTAGCCTTCTTATTTCATACATAATGACAAAAGAAAAAAGTATAAGACCCACAAAAGAAAAAATAATAATAAAAAAGATAATGTAAAAACGTATAAACACGGCACATAATATTAGCTGCATATTCCATAACAAATGAATTTTAGTTCATCACAATATAAAGGGTGTTCCAATGACTTGGACCGATTGTAAATGTGAATTAAGTTTAAGCGTCTAATGATTTTTTTTTTTTTTTTTGATTTTTTTTTTTTTCAGATTTAACAACTTAAGACTTTGGCAATTTCAACCATGGAAAGAGTAACAATCAAACAACTTGTTAAAGTTTCAAGAATGTAATTGGAAAAATTGTTCGTAAATTCAAACAAACTGGGCCGGTGGCAGATGCGAAAACATCATTGCGTGCTCGTTTACGGCGTTCAGATGAAAACATTGCTGCAGTGCACGAGAATGTGACCGAAAATCCAGACCCCTCTATTCGTCATCGCGCGCAGGAAATGAACCCCTTCACAACAACGTTACATCATTTCCAATTGCATTCTCGGTTGGTCGATTATGTTGACCAAAAAAATCGCGAAATGCATTTCTGTTTGAACGTCCATTTCCGTAATATTTAAACTTCTTCTTCTTCTTCTTCTTCTTTGCTCCGACATTCATTTTCCGCTGTCCTTCTTGCTTTATCTGTGTACCTTCAGGACATAGGCGATCATGGCTCTCCACAATTTCCTGTCCTTTGTAGCTCTTAATACATTTTGTCTTTTTGTTATCTCTCCTAAACCTTGTTCCGCCATTCATTTACTCAAGTTCATTCTTCTTCTGTGTGCCGTGTCCCTTCAGAAACTTGGCGATTATGGCTCTCCACAATTTCCTAACCTTTGTAAATCTTAATAAATTTTGTCTTTTTATTACTACTCCTAAACCTTGTTCCACCATCCACTTACCCAAGCTCGCTAGGTAGGTTATGCATTTTTTTTTGTTTTTTTTTTTCCTCTGTCTCTCGTCTTGTCTTTTATTTTTTGCATGTAGATGATGCTAATATAGTTTTGTCCGGTAGATACCCTATTCATAACGTACTTGTTGACAACACAAATATAATAGCACCATCTACATGCAAAAAATGGCTAAAAATAATGGAAACCTTATTAATAAAAACAAAAAAAAATCAATACTCAACTATGGACACAATATCTTGACTCATGTATTGAAAATGAAAACATTATATAAATACATATGTACAACAAACAATTTCTTGTTAAGAGTTAATATATTTCAACCATGAAAATGGCTAAATGTATAGCCGAAAGCGCTCGGATAAAAAAGAACATTCGGACAGCTTTTATATAATTTATCATCCGAAAAAATATAAGATCACACGAGAAATTGTATAAAAACTAAATCAAAGCACCTTGTCTGTCGTATTCAATGAAATGCACTATATATATATATATATAATTTATATATATATAAGAATTGAAAAAATATGGGATATATAAGCATCTAAAAATATGGGATTAGGCATTGAAAAATAGGGGATATATAAGTCTTTAAAAATGAGGGATATATTAAACCTTGAAAAAAATAGGGAATATATAAGCTTTGAAAAATAGGGGATATATTAAATTTTGAACAATATGGAATATATATAAGCCTTGAAAATTAGGGGATATATAAGCCTTGAAAACTATGAGATATATTACGCCTTGAAAAAAATATAGGATATATTTAGCCTCGAAAAATAGAGGATATATAAGCCTTGAAAAATTGGGATATATTAAGCCTTGAAAAATATACGATATATGTCTTCAAAAAATATAGGATATATTAAGGTTTGAAACCTTGAAAAAAATAGGGCATATATAAGTCTTGAAAAATAAATTCTGTTAAGCCTTGAAAAAATAGGGGATCCACAAGCTTTGAAAAATGAAATCAAAATGAAAGCTTAGTTGAAATTATTTAAAATCTAATTAAATATAAAATTTATGTATAGCAAGGTAAATATTTAGTAAACTGCTTTATTTTTTCAATACTATCTCATCTCAGGACATAAGCTATCATGGCTCTCTGCAACTTCCTTTTCTTTATTAATTGTTAATTCTCAAGTTCTTCTTAAAAAAGATGGTGTTTTCCTCCACGTTTTCAAAATCAGTATCTTTCTCCTTACCATGCAAGACTTGAGAACCAATTCTACCTGGTTATTTAATATTAGACAGGTAGTCACAAAATGTTCAGTCTTTGTCATTTAGCCTATAGCTGGGAAGGGATAAATTGATTTTTACGGCTTACAAACAAGTTGAAAGTTATTTCAAGCCAACAAATTAATTTAAGATTATAAGAAGTTTTTTTTTTTTTTTTTTTTTTTTTAGAGATAATGATTTACTGATACAATTCCTACTATTTAACTCATAGCTTGGAGGAGAAGAGGTGGATTCATGCCTTTCCCAAGGCTTGATTTTTACTTATATAGACCGATAAAGTAAAAATCTGTTGTTTTTTTTTGTTTTATCTCGCTAATGTAGATTTGTTCTCGTGAAATAATGTTTTTTTTTTTGTTTTTTTTTTGTATTGTTACCGGTTTATCGTCTAAACATGTCAAAGTAGAATTTGAGGAAATGGTTTTCTAGATTTACAAATCTCAAGGATATATATTTCTATAATTTGATTTGATTTTTTAACGAAAGTAACATTTTTAGTGTGAATAAAATACGATTTCATCATAGATATTTGTACCTACCGAGACAAGATTATAGTCCCTTAAAGACTGCCTCATCAAAATGTCCCAGCAGCAAAAAAAAAAAAAAAGTTCTTTGAATTTCGTTCAATGTCTTTACTAAAGGAAACCCAAAAGACTTACATATATTTTCGCAATTTGTTTTAGTTTTACATACCGTATAGTCTTGCGTTATCATGCAACCTTTGAAGGCCTAATTTTGAAGCTAATTTGCCTACAGTTAATGGATATATATTTTATAGGGCCAGCAGTACATACCCTAATTTTATATCTCGTGTATGATGCGACCCTCTTAAAATTAGCTTCAGAATGATGTCTTCAAAAGTCGTATGATACGCCAGTGTATACGGCATATTTATTTCGCCATATCTAGTTTACCAGATATGTTTACATAAATTATAGAATTGGATATGCGAGAGATTTACCCCAAAGGAGGCGATTTGAGGTTTTTCAGAGATAGAGTAAAACGTTTATCGACACCAAAAGGGGAAAACCGGCGAGCCAAGTTCGAGTTACGTACGAGTTAGTTGCGTTTATTTCATACAATTTCATACAATTTCACACTTTTCCAAAGGCATAAAAACATCTTTTCCCTTCTCAAGATGGCTCACGGCCATTTCCCTTCGGAACACCGGTTCTCGTACGACCACCGAATTTATGCAACGTTGAATCTGGTCAGTGCTGGATGTAAGCATGGATGTGCGAATGGTGTAATGCATAACGACTCGAAATTGGAAATCGGGTTTCAATCGGGTTCGTTACGTTTAGGAAAAGGCTTGACTCCACCGCTTCTCCATAACCTATGGGTTAAACAGTAGGAATTTTATCAGTAAACCATTATCTCTAAAAAAAAAAATCTTTTAATCTAGAAATATTTTATTTTTAATAACCTGGAAAATGTATTATCCCCGAACACTCCGACCCCGGGGAGCCAAGGTTGTGTGGTGGCCCCGCGTAATGCTTTTTCATCATCGTTATCTTATCAAAATTTGCTTCTTTTTTTTTTTAACCTGCATTTATTTAGGTTACAAATTAAATTAAACACACCTGACTATTAAAGGATGAAATATTTTTTTCAGATTTTGATGTCATTCTGGGATCTTTTTTTTTTCACCCAAATCCGTGAATAACTCATGAAGTCTCGAACCCCCCCCAAAAAAAAAACCCTAGACAAAAATCGCTATTATTTAACCATAATTTTGAATGTGTTAAAATTATTCAACTTTTTAACAAGAAAAATCTGAAGTTGACATTAAAAATTTCTGCAAAACATTGTTGATTTATTTAAGATGGAATGATGTCATATCTATTAAGATACATTCTGTTTATTTTCAATATTTCTAGTTGAATTGTTCACCTATATTGCATATGATCCATTATTGTACATAATTAGGTTGCAATCAAATTTGTATTTTATATGAATAGTACTTTATGAAAATAGAGATGTAGCACACGTTGGGGGAGGGTATATCATAGATTATTTTTGGGTGGTGGTGGTGGGGGTATATCATAGATTTTCCTTTTGATGGGGGGTTATATCATAAATTTTTTTTGGGGGGTGCTGTATCATAGAGCCTTCGAAACCATTTTACCGGCACTGATGAATGCAGTCAGTTTTTTTGTTGTATAAGAGCGACAAAAACAAACTTTAAAAAATCCTTAAAAGAATTATAAACTGAAATTTCTTTAAAAATATATAACATGCACAGATTTTTTTTAAATGGGTGCTAATTCTGAATAATTAATAATTTAATACTAAAACGGCTGTTTTTAAATTTAAAAGTTGGGACGTTTTAAACTACTGCGGTCGTAAACTTGAAAGTTATTCTTTTACGTACACAAACACAACATTAAAATAAAATCCCTGACTTTTACTATTATTTAATTATTACAATAGTAAATAAGTAATGAATTGAAGAGTGAAGACTGTCTTCCGCCAAAATCTTACAAACGCAAAATGTTTCCGAGAAAATTGGCATTTGATTCTTTTGGGGTTTGTTTGTTTGTTTTTTTGGTGTTAATATACCTACCTCTAAACACTGACAGGAATGATATTTGACACGAGACAAAACATAATTTATACTCAATATACAAGCCGGCACAGGTTAATAATTTGAAACACTGTAAACCGGTGATTTATGTAAGAGTTAACTTACCCGAAATAGGCCCGAGCTTCAGGTAAGACGGTGTAAATCAAGAGCCCAAAAAAGAGAGTGTAAAAATAAGGCGTCCGGACAACTATCTCCTTATTACAAGGGGCATTCATGCTGGACGAGGCCTAGGATACTCCTCGACGTTCTGCCACATGTCGTTCCCTGATTGTCACTGGAGAAGAAAAAGGTGATGATGAAGAAGAAAAAGAAACAGACGTCCCCAAAAAAATCTTTTTAATTTTCTTTTTTTTTTTTTTTTTACTTTTATTTTTCTGGATGCTTTTCCTCTGCCTCTTCAAATCTTAAAAAAAAAAAAAAGAAACAAACTTATTTGTTGTCTGAAGTGTGACTTACAGTCGATGTAAACAAACATACATTAATCCGCTCGCTTCTCGCTTTCGACCAGAGGATGGTAAGCTTGTCTCGTAGACCTTCCTTGATTACGATGTACTGAGTCTTCTTTATTCTTCTTAACTGGATTCACTGGGATGTCTTCCGCCGGACTCAACACACATACTTTTTCAACGTGATTGTCCGTCAAAAAATGTGGCGCTTGTCTACGCAGAATTCGTTTATATTTTTTTAAATGTTTGCTAGCGCGTGTATATGGAGAAAAGGCCACATATTTGTTGCCCAGCTATCTTTATGTCTGTCATGTCCATAGGAGTTCTTGTGTGCCTTTTCTTGAAATAATTACGTAGACAGATCTCAAAGATTTTAAATAAAACTTTCTTCATAGCGATGCAGTTTTTAAAAGAATATATATTTCTTTTTATATTGTAATATAAGTTTTTACAGAGAGTCCTGTCTCGTATATTTGGGTATAGGTTTGTTTGTATATACTTCTTGATTATTTAATTAATCAGTTTGGGTTGAAACAGTCCGGTTAGAATCGTATTTTCGTCTGCACCCTTTTCTGTCGTTCCGTGTTTTTTTTTTTTTTTTTTTTACGTGTCTGTCTCTGCCCGTGGCAATGTTTGATATTCATCTGTGCTGAGCACCCAAAACTCGGCTTGTCTGTCTGTCCGCCTGTTTGTCCGTCTGTCTGTCTCACTGGTGCGTGCTTTCTGCCAGTTGGCCGAAGAACAACTCCCAGCCAAGTTTCTTAGCAGTATTAACTTCTTTCTTTCTTTCTTTCTTTCTTTCTTTCTTTCTTTCTTTCTTTCTTTCTAAACTAACCTCTCTTTTTCTTTTCGTTCTTTTTCTTTCACATTCTTCCATTTTTATTCTATATTTTTAAATCTATCTTTCATATTAAAAATTTAATTCTATCTTTATTTTTTCTTTCTTTCGTTCTTTCTTACTTTTCCTTTCTCTTTCTATTCCTTTTTTTCTTTTCGCTTTCTTTACACTTTTTCTTTTATTTCTTCCGTTATTTCTTTTCTCTCTTTCATTTCCTTCTTTCTTTCTTTACTCTCTCCTTTTCCTTTTCCTTTTTTTATTTCCTCTTTCTTTCTATCTTTCACTTGTTTCCCCTTTTTCTTTTCCTTCTTTAATCTTTCGTTTCCTTTTTCATTTCCCTCTAGCTTTTTCCTTTTACTTTGTATTTCCTTCTACTTCTTTTTCTTTCTTTCTTTCTTTCTTTCTTTCTTTCTTTCTTTCTTTCTTTCTTTCTTTCTTTCTTTTGCACATTCTTATCCTATATTTTTAATCTGTGGTTTCTTACTTTTACCTTTTTTTATCTTCTTGTTTCTCTTCTTTTTTTTTTTTTCTATTTCACTTTTCTTTTTCCTTCATTTCGTTTCTATTTTTTCTTTCTTTCTTTCTTTCTTTCTTTCTTTCTTTCTTTTAGATCTTTAGTCTTCTTATTTTATTTTCCCTTTTACTTTTTACCTCTTTCTCCTCTTCCTTTCTCTTCTTTCTTTTTCTGCGAATTCTCTTATTTCACGCTTACCAGTTTTTCATTCCGAATATTTTCTTCATTCATATCGCCTTTCATTTGTTCTAAATTTCAAAACGCATTGTCATTTTCTCGTGTGTCTTTTCATTGCAAATAATTTTAATCTTTCCCTCTTTCACAGACCTTTTTTTTAATTTTTCTTTCTTCTTTTTCTCTCGCTGTAAATAAAACAAATCTACAAGACGGCGATTTAAAAACGTCCTCACAACAGTCCACTGAGGTTGACATAAATCTTTCGAAAAATTATGCTGCTTAAGTAGTTAAGACTGCTATTTTTCATATCATCGTCGAGTGGGGGAGGTAAAACAATCAGACCTTTTTTTTAGAGAAGAATAAAATGTGTGCATGTATGTTTGTGTTTTCGGTTAAAATGTTCAATATTTGCATTTGTAGTGAGGAAATTGCGAAAAATATGGCGTAAATTATGAACAGTGCATTTAACGAGCAATTTTCCTCAGAAAATAATTTTTTTGATAACGACGACGACGATGATGATGATGATGACAACCATGACGACGACGATGACGATCGTGACAACCATGACGACGACGATGATGATGATGACGACGACGATGATGATGATGATGACAACCGTGACGACGACGATGACGATGATGATAACAATGACGACGACGATGATGATGATTATGAAAATGACGACGATGGTGATGATGACAACTATGACGACGACGATGACGATGATGATAACAATGATGACGATGACGACGACGATGACGATGGTGACAACCATGACGACGACGATGATGACGATGATGATGACGACGACGACGACGATGATGATGATGATGACAACGATGACGACCATGATGATAATGAAAACGATGAAGACGATGATGATGATGATGATGATGATGATGATGATGATGATGAAAATGATGATGACAATGACGACGATGACAAATGCCCTGATGTTACCTGATTGGAGATGTTTTCAAATACATGTTTTTGGGGGGGATTTTTGTGAATTAAGATGAACTACAGAAAATATACATTTCGATAACATAGATTTGCTTGTCAGTTGCCTGACTGTAACCATTTACGTAGGTTCCCTATGAGGCTTGATGCATTGTGCATCTTTGCTCATGCACGGGAGCATCATCGCCGGTGTCGAACTTGGGAGTTACATTTGGATACTTGGGAACACCCTCAATCGGAGACTGTCTGGGCAGCCTGGGCTATTAAATCAGCTTCACCTTCAAGATTATGCGCTCCTTTTAACAAAAGACCTGTCATCATATCGTGCACTTTTGGTTGCAACGCATGTGCCTCATAAATCCTTATCAGAACCGCTGCTATGAGGGGTACATTGGCCTTGGTTTATTTGTACTTCAAGCGTTACTCTGTGTGCATGACGATCTCTCTAATAATAATAATAATAATAATAATAATAAGAAGAAGAAGAAGAAGAAGGAATCTAAGAAAAATATTCTGATTGAAGAGCGAACGGTATAATGGCTGAAACATTGTGATAAAAATATCAAAGATAAAGAGAGTGGTTTAAATAAATCAATTGTAGGAATTTCACGTCGTTAAGGAAATCGAACAAAAATATGGACGTGGGGCGATTTTTACCAATAGAGCACGCCTCGCATAAAAAATATTTTATTTTGTCATTAAATGTATCATATTTTACACGATTTTCCTTGAATTTAAAAAAAAAGAAGAAGAAAAAGGCAATATATACTAAATTTCATTCTGTAATTTAAAATCGAAGAGTCGAGTTCGAAATCCAGTCGGATTCATTACATTCCTTTATGCTCATATACACTTGGGTAGGGTATGAATATATTGCGTCACCTTCCCCCAGCTACGGAATAAATAACAGAACAGACTTGACTCTATAGCCTTGGTTGGCAACCAGTCTACTGCATAAAGAAACAGCAGCTTACAGAAAGGAAATCTTCTACCTAGTCAGGCATGTAGCGAAAAAGGCATGATCGCGTAAGCGTGTATCGCGTATAACACTTGAGACATTGGGGGTTCACGGCCGTATCACGTTGAAACACCGGTTCTCGTCACCGAGGTTAAGTAAACATTGATCCTGGTCAGTATTTAGATGAGTGACCGCTTGCGAATACTAGGAGCTGGAAAGTTGGGCGTGTAGGTGGCATAGTGAATGACAAATTATGGAAGCCGGAGAACCGAGTTTTAAGTCCAGTTGAGTTTTTTATATTCACTTATGCGCAAATAACCTTGGGAAATCTACGAATCCAGCTGTTCTCTCCTGACTTATGGCTTTATTAGTAGGACTTGTATCAATAAAACATTTCAAACAGTCTAAAAATATTTGCTGGTTTTAAATAACCTGCAAAAGTTGATAATCCGTAAAAAAAATCAATCAATTCATTCACTGATGTGACATTTAGAAGCTAGTTAAAATGCATACGTGTCCATGAGAAAGTAATGTCGATATTTGCAGACATCTAATTTGCATATTTGATCGACACTCGTCAATTTATTTGACGCATTATCCCACTTTTTTATTTTTTATTTTAACTTCCTAGATGTTATAACTTCTAAATAGTTCCAAAACCTGAAATAATATCAAGATGATAAATTCATATTTATTTGACTTTTCAAAAAAAAAAAAAACAAAGCAAAAAAAAAAAGAATGTTACTACTTATATGTTTAATTCTTTGTTGTAAATAAACGATTTCAATTAGAGAAAATCTCCTCGGCATTATAAAATAAAAAAGTGCAATAAGACTAAGACATTAATTAATTAGAAAAGCTTTTAATTGCTTTTAGGTATAAAATATATTATGAATACTATTTTCTCAAGAATCTTTTTTTTTTTTAATAAATAATGAACTTTTGGAAAAACTGTTTCCATTATTTAAAATTTTAATTAGAATAATTTATAAATTTTTAAATCTTTTAAAATTTCTCTATTAATTTTTAGCTGTCAAATAATATTATTATTAAATTAAAACTGTATATACTAATCATAAAGGGAAAACCTAACTACAATTCAACGTCCACAGTGTTTAAAAAAATAATTTTTACTTTCACTAGTACCCCGACTGCATGGATTTAAGCGTGCTACTAGGTTGGCATCTCGGTTCCATCCTTTCACTATCGAAACAGTTAAATGTAACCGCCTCTTCTACTCCAAGGTCGATTTTACTGCTTTTAAAAACATGAAAATTTCTCGGACATTCAGGCCGGTAAATGTTGTTAATACTGTTTATTATAAACAGAGCATTTACTTAAATATTTGTATCTATAAAAAGAATGTATAACCATAAAAAATGTCTTAAAAATAATTGTCGGACTTTGTCCATTTCATAATGTGTGACGTCATTTGTTTACATTTGGATACGCATTGAGCAGATATGAATGTATGAGAGAAAATCATGGAGAATTGTGTTTAAAAGCAGTAAAATCGACCTTGCTAACCGAACGCTCCTCAGTGGCCCAATCGGTTAAGGCACGTCAGGCTATATGACGGTACCGTATAGGTTACAGCTTCGATTCCTGTCGGAGGATGCATATTTTCTATCAAAATTTCTCGGATATTCAGGCCGGTAATTTTCTAACATTTTTTCAACAAGCTTTGCGATAATTAAGTTTAAAATGTAGTTTAAAAAAATGAAAAATCTTTCTTAAAACTTTAATTTTAGTTTGAATTCCAAACCAATAGATTAAATTTAATATTCGCAATAAGCAAAATATTTTCATGTATTTCAAACCAAATATAAATAGATTAGAATCTTTTTCCTTTTTAACTACAGAATCTTAAAATTCATCCATATTGAATGGAAATCATTTTTTTAACACAGAGGATTTGTTTTTCTGACGTATTGAGTGATTTACTGACAGTCTAAATCTTGGGAAATTTAATTGAGGGGAACAGAACTGAAAGAAATTAGCTGCCGAATGCAACGTAAACGCATTTTGATATTTTTTTTTTAACCAGTCATGTTAAAAATTTAAGAAAATCTTTTAAGTAGTCTTGTATTTTATTGAATGTTAGGTATTTATAGCTTTACTTACGAAGAAGCTTGTTGAGAAAATGTTAGAAAATTACCAATTAATTTTTAATTTATTATAAGTAGCTCTTTATTGTCTGATAATGTCGTGTATGGTGTCCGTATTTACAAAAAGACGACACGTGTATATACCAAAAAAAAAAAACTATAAATTATTTTAATTAAAATGAAAAAAAAATTGTAAAAATTAATTATTCATCGATTTCTTTTTTTTTTTTTTTTAAATAAAAGTGTCCATAATATATTTTATACATAAAAGCAAGCAAAATCTTCTCTAATTGCCTTTTTCTATTAAGGAAAGGTTTTCTGTAAATGCCGTCCTATTTTGATGTTCAGTGGAATCGGTCATGATGTCATTTCTGACCTTAGGTCTCCGGTTGAGACCCGGAAGGAAATGATTATACAACACAAATCAAAGGAAATAATAATAATAATAATAATAATAATAATAATAATAATAATAATGATAATAATAATAATAATAATCTGAAAAATAAAGAAACTCAAGAATAAATCAACAAATAACTCCAGGAAATCCAAAAATTGCTCTAACAAATCCAGCTTTGTCCATTGTCAGTTATTTTGGTATTTTGGTATTTTGGTATATTTTGGTATTTCGGTGTTTTCAAGGACACATGGCACAGTGGATAAAGGCGTTAGTTAGATCCAGTGACAGGACCCAAAGAGTGTGAGTACAATACACAGTTAAGGCAGTGGATAACTTTGAGAGGGGAATTAACAGGAGATAACTGATAACTGACATCCATTGAACATGGCACGTGGAACTAGAACAGTCTACTCCAGTGAGCGAAATAAAGGGTTCAGTTCAATATTACAATCACCTGGAGCGTACAACGGCCGAAACGTTGTAATAAATTTGCAGACAAAGATGAGGACAGTAGTCCGAATAATGTAAATAATGAACAATCACACCCCTCGCTTGCCCCAGGGTCATTGGCTATCACACCGCCATGCAGATTAAAAATGATTTTATTATTATTATTATTAATAATAATAATAATTTAACCCAACCCACGACAAAATAACCATTAAATTTCACCCCGAAAACACTTTTAAATGCGCTTAATTTTTTCAGCAATAATAAAGCAATCAAAAGAATAAAATTATTAATTTTCTTAATAACAATAAAAATTATCCCAAAATTAAAATAACAAAAATTTAATGCGCATTTAATACACGATTAGAATCCGTCGGCAGACCTCTGTGTTATATATATATATATATATATATATATATAAACCTAAAGAGCCAGACAAACCTACCTAGGTTCCACCTAAACGTATCGTCAGGGAAAGGACCGGCATTTCCCTGACGATCCGTTTAGGTGAACCCTAAGTAGGTTTGCCTGGCTCTTTAGGTTTATATTATGTTAGCTCTACTTCATGTATTGAGCACTTTACGTAGTTGCTTTTACTCGTTTTGGAAGGTTTTTTTCTTTGGACTTTGAGGTTGGATTCTTGACGATTGTTTTCGCCTTTATTTCATGTTCTTAGTTCTTTCTTTTTTTATTTCCCTTTTTTCCTTGGGTACTGGTTTGTTCTACAAAGCCAACATACCCAAGGTTTTTCCAAGCGAGTACCTCTCTCTCTCTCTCTCTCTCTCTCACTCTCTCTCCATATATATATATATATATATATATATATATATATATATATGTGTGTGTGTGTAAGCAAATATATGGATATAGATCCGACAGTATGAAGAAAAAATATACTGAAGAAACAAACAAAATCCTAATATGCGATTATGCTGTTTTAATGTTTAATGTCAACGTCGGACGTTTCGGTCTGATAGACCCTCTTCAGGACATATTCATAAAACATAATTAGCATAGACCATATACAATTCAAACTGACGACGTGATCATATTTAAACGAAACGCTGATCTTATAAAAGATTTCAGTTATCTGTTTGGATTGGTATTGCTTTTATGTCCATCGTCTTTTTCATGTTGAATTCTATATGGTCTATGTTGATTATGTTTTATGAATATGTCCTGAAGATGGTCTATTAAACCGAAACGTCCGACGTTGACATTAAACATTAAAAAACAGCATAATCGCATATTAGGATTTTTGTTTGTTTTTTTCAGTATATTTTTTTATATATATATATATATATATATATATATATATATATGCATTCATTCAGTATGCGATGGATAAATTGTCGCCATATTATATTTTTTTTAATTTTGTGCATTTCCGCATTTTGTTTTGGATTTTGTTGACTGCGCAGTGCAGTAGGGTCAGTTGGGCACCGTCTGTGAGAAAAAAGGTACAAAATGGCGCAATTTAATTTTAATGATCAACTTTTCCAAAAATAGGAATAATCCTTCTCAAACAAGTTTATTTTCAGAAAAAAACTACAGGAAATATGGTTCAAGCTTTCACCTTTCTTAAATCATCATCTGAGTAGGTAGAGACAATATTTATATATATATATGATCAACAACCATTCTTTCAAACATATTTAGTTAAATATGACAGACAAGGAAAATTTGATGAATTTTTTATTATATTTTCCCGCTGCATGGTTGTTAAAGGAGTGTAAAAACTCTCCATGGTGCTTCTTGCGACTGGGACAGTCAGTTGAGGGTTGCTTAATATATTTTCAGTTAAGGGTCGTCTGTTTTTTTAACACATTATTCGTTTCCCATATATAGCTCAATTCCAAGAATTTATTATTGGTGATAATGGCGAGCCCATTGCTAAGCCCTGATCTTCTCCATATATCTGTGATCCCATTCTGAAGTGTGTTGTTTGTGTACAGAATGTCAACATCTGCATCAGATTATCTATTGGCATTACTGGTCCGTTCTTCTCGGGAAGAGTCAGAGGTCAATCTGTCTCTGACTACTGAGAGTACCTCCTCCGTGGGTACCTTGGTAAACAAACTCACCACGTCCAAGCTCACCATCTGGTTGGATAGGATGGGAGCATCTTTGATTATTACCACGAAGTGGGCGGAGTTTCCGACATATAAAGGAGACTTTCCGATCAATGGGTCAATTATATCTACAAGGAAGCGACTCAGAGGGTGGCACACAGAGCCTTGGCAACTAACAATCGGCATGAGCGGAATACCGTCTTTGTGAATCTTAGGGAGACCGTATATGTGTTGTAGCTTGGTGTGACGTTGCAATAACTGCCTATACGTCTTAGGTGCGAAGTGATCCTTGCAAATAATGTACATAATACCTCATCTCAGAAATATAGAGAGATTCTTTTATGGTGTTTGGAAGTCCGATCAAATCATATCGTCTTTCTTTTTCATTCAACTATGTATTTATTTTTCATTTCTTGAACGTCGGATTTTAACGAAATGACTAGAATCCAGACTGATTTTACTTTGATTTTTATTTGATCTCTAACACTTTCGCTCCGGCCTCTCAACCTCCGGCGTCTTACTCTCGGGGTTGAGGTGTCTACTCGGTCCTAACCAAACTTAAGGGAGTGGCCATAGGTCCCCTGAGCATCGACCGGTCCGCTGGTTTAATCCTGCTTCCTGCCCACGTTGTGATTTGTTTGATCCAGAAAACAGGAATGATGTCCGTCCATTCACGGTCGACTAAAAATGTAGACACGGCTGGGGAGTCTGCGCTAAGAATGCAGCAAAAAAAAAAATAATAATATCTGCAGAAAGCCGGACAAACATCGATTCAATGGTTGAATTGGTAATGTTTTTTGGGTTTTTTTATAGCAGAAAAGAATAGTAGAGAAGAGAAACGGGTTACAGAAAAGAAAAGTAAAAAAAAACTCATACATTGAATTCTAGACACAGAGAGAGTATATATGATTATCTTGTTGTTAAATCGTCTCAGAACGATATCTGACTCTTGCGATGGAGGGATAAAGATTTCTGTGCAGGGCTTTATAGTTATAGTGGGTTCCTCCTCCCAACGCTCGCCCAGGCCAATTCTCTCTTCTCTCTTCAAGGATTTTACCTCGTCTGCCTTTTTCAGCATAACTACGCATTTATATAGATAAACCCGGCTGATTATAACTGACCCTCGACCCTACTACTTCGCACGCGATTTTTACGGGGTTCTGGCTGCTTCAATCAAAATCATGTGAATTCCAAAGTTCCTTCTAGCTTACTCAGCTCTATTTCAACATTTAATCGATAAAAATTATATCGGCCATTTCCATTGCCTTGTGATGACTCAGATTCAATGGGTACAACTTCTGCCCTAGATCAGATTTTCCCATCAGTAAACAAAATGCTCTGATTTAATTTCGCTATTCAAATCTACTCTATTCCAATTTCACTAAAAAATATACGCGTGTGTGTGTGTGTGTTTCCCAGACTCTCTCTCTCTCTCTCTCTCTCTGTCACAGATCAGCTCCGATTTAGACATTTCTTCAACATTACATGACATAGCACTTCGATTTCGATCAGCGGTTCCCAACAGATTTTGAGCCTTGCCCTTGCCCTTGCTATTTCTAAAATTCTGGTGCCCACCTGTAAGATTTAATATTTACTGCAATACACGTGAAGGAATCTTAAAAGGCCATTAACTTGGCTTTTAAACAAGCCTCTAAAGTCCATGACTTCATTGAAAGGGAAAAATAAAAAAACAAAACAAAAAGACAGTTATATATCGTTTCGAAACATAATAAAAAACATTGAGAAGCTAACTGAATGGCCACACGCGCTGATTGGCCGACAAAAAATGGGCTCTTCCAGCAACATGTATCACGCCCTACCCTTTGTTGACGGAGACAAGCGAGTTTGGGGAAAACGGGAAATACCCTGTATGCCAATTACACATGTACGTACATACACACAAAATATTTTTATGTATGCATATTGTATATGCATCGTGTGTATTAATGTGCATTAACATTAACACTCTCAGACTCACTAGGAAACAATTCACTGTTAATAACTCATTCTCTAATTGCCCCCTTATTCTGTTGGTATAATAAGCCGAAGGGTGAACATCCTACACATGCCCCATCAAAATATTACCATGCCTCAACGGTGGGACATACGACCCACATTGGGAATCAGTGACTTAGACTTTTTTTTTTCAACATTAAACCAAAATGAAGCTGTCTGTCAAACTTGTTTTCATTAATTAATTAAAAAATGACGCGAAAAAGAAACTTTTCAGCATGGATGTTTTTACTAATTAATGTATTAATTAATTAATTACACGAAAACGAAACTCGGTAGAAATGATTTTATTGTCTAATTAAATAATGAACTTTCAAATGAGTTGTGCCCGTGCGGAAAATCCAAGGGGGGGGGTGACTTTGTTGCCAATGTGCCTTTCCCACGCTTCTGCACGTATTCTACGAGATATCCACAAGCTTACCAGGGCCATCGATATGACATCTTCTTCCTCTGTTGGTCGTTTCCCTTCAAGACGTCGGCGATCACGGCTCTCCAAAACTTCCTGTTCATTTTGGCTATTAGTAGTTAGTTTGGCTATTTTTTTTTGCTATATCTCCTAACCCAAGCCACACCAAAAATATTCTTCTTCTGTGTGCCACGTCTCTTCAGGACGTTGGTGGTCATGGCTCTCCACAATTTCCTATCATTTTTAGCGCTAAGTAAATTTTTGTCTTTTTTATCTCTTCTAAATCCTGTTCTGTTATCCATTTACAAGAACACGTTAGGTAGGATATGGCCTAATTTCCACTGTGACTTCTTGCCTTCAGTATGTCCGGTGAGTGTCAAAGTTTCTAAGCCTTCATTCCTCATTATGGGCTGTAGAAATTTTAACTGTCTCATTGAGACTACGTATAAGAGTCCGTTTTGTTTAAATTTTCTTGAAAAGTTTGTCTTTACTCATATGTTCAGTCTATGATATATGTTTGTAGAATACCTCACATCTATTCTACATCTGTATAGGAGGACCGATATTACATCTTTGCTCACTATTCTTTTCTTTGTTTCCAATGACATTTTCCTGTTTCTTAATACTTTGCTTAGCTTTTGGAAGGCATCTTTCGCTATCCCAATGAGCCTTCGGATTTCAGTGTCGTTTGTTCCATTCTATGTTAAAACAATTCCTAGATATATCAATTTTTTGCACTTGTTTAATTTTGTTATCTTATAGTCAATCTTCCGCAACCTTTCGGAGGTACTGATGCATTCTTGCTGACTGGGTACCTCCATTTACTATCCAAGCCAGTCATGCGAATTCAAGTTCCTAGTTCTGCAAGTGTGAATCTTCTCACTTTGAACTTATTGATGTCAACGATTTGTTACCTTTTCTAAAATTCCGAATTCTCAGCTTTAATTAGAAAGGCCAGGATTTTTAATCGAAAGGGAGGATCCATCATTGTTACCTAGCGGTCTACCTTATCACTGTTCTCTCTAACAACACATTGTTAGCATGGTTTGTTTGTTTTTTTCTTTTAGAAAGGTCAAGGATTCTCATCGAATGGAAGGATCCACCAGCGATACCCAACGGTCGATATTATATCAGATCTCTTTTGCTACAAATAGAAGGATTTTTATTTCTAGTTTTATTCAGTTTTTTTTTATTGTTTTGCTTTTTATCCCAACACTTTGGCTCTATACACTCTTCATTATTACTATTATTTTATTACTAGTTTTATTGCATCTTATTATTGTTGCTTTTTATCCCAACAATCTGGTTCTATACACTCTTCATTATTACTATTATTTTATTACTAGTTTTATTGCATCTTATTATTGTTGCTTTTTATCCCAACACTCTGGCTCTATACACTCTTCATTATTACTATTATTTTATTACTAGTTTTATTCCATCTTATTATTGTTGCTTTTTATATAAACACTCTGGCTCTATACACTCTTCATTATTACTATTATTTTATTACTAGTTTTATTCCATCTTATTATTGTTGCTTTTTATCTCAACACTCTGGCTCTATACACTCTTCATTATTACTATTATTTTATTGCTAGTTTCATTCCATCTTATTATTGTTGCTTTTTATTCCAAAAATCTGGCTCTATACACTCTTCATTATTACTATTATTTTATTACTAATTTTATTCCATCTTATTATTGTTGCTTTTTATATAAACACTCTGGCTCTATACACTCTTCATTATTATTTTTTACTAATTTAATCCGTTTTAATCTTGTTGAAAATCTCTCTTCTAAATATTTCCCCATTACTCTTTCTAAATCTTGTCAAATATCTTTATAGCCTGCTTTTCTCGCACGCCATAAAATCACTTAGGAATGGAAAGGATACACATAAAGAAACGGGTGGACACAAACGTTCATTGTACCACCCACAAGCGCGTGTCTGACGACGAGTCTGTTTGTTGAGGGAGGTGACATTTTGTGTCCAGTCAATTAGCGCTACTCGGCCTTCAGTTACCGACCAATGATAGGGAAAAAGGCAAGGTTCAAGTTAAGGTGTAGAGATAAGCGGGCAATGAAAGACTTTCATCGGGTGGGTTGTCTTTTCCGGCCCGCCTTCTAACCAGCTCTCCTAAAATGTCATATGGAAATAGAATAAAGGGCAAAATAGAATTGTTAGGTTATCTGAGCGTCAAGGGGTTGCCGAATAAGCTGTATTGATGAGAAAAATTATTTATTTATTTTAATCATTTCACCCCAAACAAGGCTATAATGCCACTAAGACGCAGACGGTTACTGGGAGTGAAAGATAAAGAGAAAGATTTAGTGAGAAAAAAGGAAAATAAATAGAAAAAAACTGGTATTATACTTTCATAGTTTTTTGTTTGGGGTAGGGTCACTATTTGCCCATAGCTGGGACCCTATCAGCTGCTACTGTAATGGATCTAAGAAAGTTGCGTCAATATTTAAGACTGTGCTGTAAATAAAATATGCAATAGCCACAAACATAAAATATAAGAAATGGCCAAATTGTAACGATTTTCAGTCACGACAAAAGATATATGTTTGAAATAATAGATTAAATTTTATATACACAATTTACAAAATCTAAATAATTCGAACAATTTTATGGCTTCAAGTAAATATATTTTGAACGCAATTATAAACCTTCAACTCCAGATAAAATGTATTGCTGGTATCATGTAATGTCGGTCTTTTTTATATTAAAATGTATTTTTTATACTTTCTGTTTTGTTTTGAGACAGGTCACTATTTGCCCATAGCTGGGACCCTAACAGCTGCTACCACCACGACTCAGAGTGAACCTGGGAATTGCCGTTCCAGGCTCCTCAAAACCTTCAATCTTCCGATCAGAGGCCTTGTTGCTGGATGTAGTTTATTGACATATAATAAAGACATGTAATTTCTATTTGTTCTTAAATAACCTCGTCAGATCTGAATTTTCGAATGGACGACATGCTTGGCGCCAAACACAGAACCAGTGTTTCTCAACCGGTGTTGCCCAGAACGCTAATGTCACACAAGGGCTTTGATTTGATTGTTCAACAGCAGATCAACTCCTTATGGGTTATTTAATGATGAAAATTAATTTTCTTGGGTACTTTGAAGTAATAAAAACATATTATTCTGCTTTCACACTTGAATCCATGGTAAATGATACTCAGCTTTTGTTCATATATAAGTTTATGTGGACATAATTGCTAGAGGCGGTTTTTTTTTAGTTATATTTCGGAATACAGTTTTGATTTGATTTAAGAAATTGTAAGATATTATATAGATTAATATCATGAAAGAGTTTATATTGGTTAAATTTGTTTATATCACCCTCTTTAGGTTATTTAATGCCGAATTTGAACAATTTTATAGCTTCAACTACAGATAAAATGTATTTCCAGTCTAGTATTGTCGATTTTTTTTTTCATATAAAAATGTATTGCTGGTATTTTTACTATTAAAAAATAGTATAAATTACTATAAATACTTTTATAGTGTTTTTGTTTGCGGTGGTCACTATTTACTCATAGCTGGGATCCCAACAGGTGTTACCACCATGGGTCAGGGTGGGCCTGAGAGCAACAGCAATTAAGAGGTGGTTCCATGTTCCTCAAAACCCCCAATCAGAGGCCTTGCCGGAGGTAGCTGATCATAAATTAACGTTACTGCCAGAAATGAACTATAAGAATTTGGGGGGTGAGGGGGGATAATGGTTTAGTGATACAAATCTAATTAACCTGTAGCTGCTGGTGGTTGTGTGGTTCATGCCTTTCTCAATGGCATTTGCGCGTACGTGAATATTAAGAACCTGACTGAAATTGGAACTCGACTCCTCGATTAAAAATTCCGAGCCATTATCCATTACACCACCCGCACATCCACGCTTACAGCACCTGGAATTCTCAAGCAGTCACCCATCTAGGTATTGACCAGGTTCGGGTTTGCTTAACTCCGGTGACCGTATGGGAACAAGTATTTCAACGTGATATGGCCAGCAAAACAAGGCGATAATGGCACTAAGACGCAAAGGGTTACTGAGAGTGAAAGAGGGTGAAAAAACTTTATTTAGAACAAAGTAGACTAAAAAAACAAGTATCAGGAATATAGGAGATGGCGATTAGTGTTGCACTTATTTAAATTTGTTGATTCGTTGAATTTTGTTTCGAGGCATATCAACAATCCTATGGTTTACTTAATGCCGAAATTTAAATATTTTGAACATAGTTTTATGGCTTCAACTACAGATGTATTGTAGGTCATTTTGCTATAAAATGTATTGTTGGTTTTTCTACTATAAATAAATTTCGTTGGTAATTTTTATATAAAAATGTATTGCTGGTATTTTTACTATGAAAATATATTCACTATTTTAGTATCAAATGAAGGAGCTACAGACATTTCTGGTCAGTGTCGTAATAGATAACAGAAGATGTGTCACAGAAATCCGAAGGCGTATCGAAATAGCGAAAGATGTCTTTCAGAAGCTAAGCAAAATATTTAGAGATAGGGAAGTGTTGTTATATATCCACTTTTTTATGTCAGCAAATGCTGAACAATTTCCTCGCATATGAAGCGTAGGACAATTCAGTGGAAGAACGTTAAGATTTATTTATTATTATTATTATTATTATTATTATTATTATTATTATTATTATTATCGATTACCTTCAGGCGATCATATCTCTTAAATCCCTAAATAATTTTTTACTCTTTTCTATCCTTTTTTGTCCCTGTCTTATCATCAATCCCCACAAACTCGTTAAGCATGTTGGGCCATTATTATTATAAATAAATAAATATAAAATATAAAATAATAATGAAAATTACAGATAAAATAAAATAAAACAATAAAAAACGATAAATTAAATAAAAAAGTAAAAATACTTAAACTCTCCCAGCATGCAAGAAAAACAGTTCCTACCGGAAATACGGACATCAAGCCAAAAGACCTTAAATTCAACTTCTCTTCACCACGAACTTTCGTACGGACAAAACGTGTTCGACTTCTCACTGTGATATGACGTGTAATAATACTAAATAATTTCCCCTTCTCATTACATGATCATGAAACAATAGCAACCTAAAATAATATACACTCCAATACAAACAAAAAATATAAATAAACTGTATGAAATTAACATCCAATTTACCATGCTTTCCTGTTATTTCTGTATGTTTTATTTCTTGTCAAGTATATTTTTATCTACATGAACACAAGGCTAATTTCTGCTGCCATGATGTGAGTGACTCCCACAACATTTTGGTGACCGCCGACATGCATAAAAAAACAACCTATTCACCCACAATGCTACTCGTGATTTACTCTTGATTCTCTTTCATATATTCTGAGAGTGTCAAATTCTATAGACCCTCTTTCCTCATAATGTGTCACAGAAATGCCTATCTTTTTCTGATTATAAATATCAGTTTCTGTTTTCCTTAAAACTTTCACGTTGCTCACATGGCATTCTTAGAATTTGTCGGATGGAAACTCATTTCACTTTCTTCAAGTCTGTCCTTCATTTATGAAGAAATTATTTATCTATTTAATTGGTTTAACGTATAGGAAAATATGTGACCGTGGTATATATTTAGTAGTGGTTTTGTTTTTATCTCCTTATTGTTTTAATACCTCGATACACTATTCGACCATAGCATCAGTGAAAAAAAAATCATGGACGTCGTTTGAACCATTTAGATTATTGAAGCTTTGATGATTAATTGTTAGGATAATCTGCCTGCATTGGTCAACATTTTTATGAACTTTAACTAACTTTTACCGTCTATAAATTTTACATTTTTTTAAATACAAACTCAGCCTATTCTTGCCTACTATATCCTTACAAAAAAATCTTGTTATTTGAGGAGGTTTTGGCTTAGGATAGTTTGAAAACAGTTTGGTACCCCCTGAGTACCACCCCTGTCACATATCATAAACTAAATATCTATTACAATTCTGCTTCTCCCTCCTCCCTCAGTTCAAACGGCCGTTACGCCTTGCCAATAAAAAATGGACCCTTCTTTTTGACCGCGTGAAAACATGAAACTGACATATCAGAGACGCTACTTGGTTTCACTGAGAAAATGAAAGAAAGAAAGAAAGAAAGAAAGAAAGAAAGAACGGAGGAAAGATAGAAATGTTTAACGTCTGTTTCAGTGAAATGGAAAAAGTTATCGATTTCAGATCTTTTCATTTGTGCATTCTTATAGATACAGGATGCACGGTGGAGTAATGGATAGCGGCTCGGTTTAAGGAATCGGAGAGCAGAGTTCGAATTTCAATCGAATCCATTACATTCACTTACGTGCTAATACCCTTGGGAAAGGTATGAATCATCTCCTTCTCCCTCCAGTTATGGATAAATAACAGGACATACCGGGTTCTATAGCCTTGGATGGCAACTAGTCTACCTCAGAAAGAAAATCGGAAAAAAATCTGCTATGTATAGAAAGATACATGATCGCCACATGACTGACTGAACCATGGAGTAATGTTCTGTAAACGTACCTCATAAACTGTTATTACTGAAGTGAGTATGATTCTCAATGAGTTTGCTACTTTTGTGGCCCAGACAAAAATAAGATTAGTAAATATATATATATACTATTGTTTTAATGGATCCTTTGTTAGTGCGGAAAATGAAAACAACATGTTGGGTTCAATTTCCATTTCAATTCTTTTTGATTGACTTCAAACTAATGCTCTTGGAAAAGTCATGACTCCATCTTCCTCCAGCTGTAGATTAAATACTAGAGCAGACAAACCTATTTTGTTTTGGTAGGGCAAACAGTCTAGGAGACAAAAACTTTGAAGAGTGATGGCCTCCATTTTGCCCTAGACACACCATTGCTACATAATGCGGGAAAAAAAGAATCTGCCTCGTCAGTAATGTATCGAAAGATACATGATCGCCTAAGCGTGTATCACGCATGCCACTGACTTATAGATAAATTTATTATTAAAAATGTTTGCAAGACAGATTTTCGGCTAGTCTGCAATTATTTCTCGTACAAAGTAATATTATTTGTGTCTTCTCTTTACGGCATTTAAAAAATGGCGAAAAGCAAGTTTCTGTCTGATTTTCAGTGATTAGGAGTTATCATTAATATGATTCACATTCATAATGATATTCACATCTTTTGCTACTATTTTGACCGTTGTATTTTCCAGCCATTATCAGGTGTTTATCAATTCGGATAAACTTCAGGGTAAATTGTTCTCATGTCTAAGCATAGCACGTTTTGCTTTTTTTAGAGTTAGAACATTTGATATTTCTTTCAAGGTTAACCAGAACAACAACCACCTGAAAAAAGCCGGAGGGCACTACGACCGAAACGTTGTGATGAAAAACAACAAAGATGAGGATATTAGTCAGAATGTAAATGTGTGAAGCAACATTTTAAAAAAATGGAGATGTATACACAATTTAGCTGAAAATTGATATAATATCAGAGAAAGACAACGGAAATATTTTGACGTCT
>CAHIKZ030000550.1:395000-417500 GCA_903632075.3 Acanthosepion pharaonis
AGTTCAGTTCGACATTCCAACCACCTGAAGTAGGCCGGAGCGTACAACGAAGAAGTTCATATATTGTGGAACCCAAATAAGGTGGCAATGTGTTGTGTATGCTCCTAGTCTTTCTGTAATGTTATATTATGTTGGAGTTTGTAAGAAGTGAATTTGAAGTCTATCTTGACAGAATGTATCAATATATATATATATATATATATATATATATATATATATATATATATATATATATATATATATATATATATATATATTATAAAAAAAAAGTCAAACAATTACTTTAAGACATTTTTTATGTTTATACATTCTTTTATAGATACAAATATTTAAGTAAATGCTCTGTTTATAATAAACATGTTCGAGAAATTTTCATGGGAAATATTCGTCCTCCGATGGGAATCGAACCTGTATCCTATACGGAACTGTCATATGGCCTGACGTACGTTAACCGATTGGGCCACAGAGTAGCGTTCGATTAACAAGGTCGAATTTACTGCCTTTAAACTTCAATCTTCCATGAATCTCTCACGTACATTCATATCTGATCAAAGCGTATTCAAATGTAAACAAATGACGTCACACATTATGAAATGGACAAAGTCCGACAATTATTTTAAGACAATTTTATGTTTATACATTAAATATTTGTATCTATAAATAGAATATATGAACATAAAAATGTCTTAATATATATATATATATATATATATATATATATATATATGTATATATATAGTGTATTGGGGCAGCAGATCATTATTCAAACATAAATTGTTAAATATAGGGTGACCCAAAATAACGGGAACTTTTTAACAATCCAATAAAACCAAGAGTGATGGAAGAAAAATATTTTATTCATAGTAATTGAAATCTTAAAACATGCCATTTAAGAAACAATCATGGAATTTTCATTTTTTTAAAATTATGTCCTGTAGATGGCGTCCTCCTGTACGAATGAATTCTTGAAATCTGCTGTTGAGATTCCTCATTGACTGCTGCAACATCTCAGCTGGGATACTATGAATTTCATCTTGAATTCTAAATGTTTACTTGCTCAAGGTCACTGTGTCGCAGTGTTGCCATTTACTCATGTCTGGCAATATGCACTTAAAAAATTCCCATTTTTTGAGGTCACCCTGTATAACAGACACCGAGTGTCTCTTATGTTTGATCATCAGCCGTTCTAAACTTCGTATAGTTGCTTTAATTTCGGAAGAAAATAATGACAAAAATTGTCCAACATTTGGATATTTTTCATTAAGCTGTTCCTTGTTCTAAGCTTTCGGTTCACATGGGCCATCTTCAGGGTGATTATACGGACATTTAAACAAAGATATTCACCATCAAAAATGATATTCTGTTATGTTGAAAAAGAAGATTGCTATATGACGATAACGGTCACGGAATAGATCAAGATCAAGGAACAGCATAATAAAAAAATATCCAAATCACAATTTTTCCATAAAAAATGCCCTGCACGCTTCAAAAGGAAAAATAATGTTCTCCCCCGTAACAACGCAAGGACACATATATCAATAATAATAATAATAATAAAAATTGGGAACTCGATTGGTCTGCTCTACCCGAGCCGCCATAATTACCTGACCTCGCACCAGCCAAGTCTTACCTTTCTCGATATCTGACAAGGGGAGGGGTTGTCTAATGAAAACCAAATTCAAGAGTTCGACCTCGAAATGTTTTTTACAACAAACTATGCGGAAATTACCTGGTAAGAGGCAACAAGTCATTGCAAATTATGGTAAATATGTAATAATTGAATAAAAGTTCATTTTACTTTATTATAAATTTTATATATTATAAATTATTATTATATATATTATGCATTATATATATAATATACATATATATTATATAATATATATATATATATATATATATTATATATTATATATATATATATTATATATTATGTTATTATATTATCACTATATATATATCATATTACATAATATTATATATATATATTATACATACAGGGTGTCCATAAAGTTCGTGTGCACTTTAAAAAATAATAATTTTATTTGTATTTGCGAAAGAAATAATTTGTAAAAAATGTTATAAAGTTTAATGTACCTAGTTTTAAGTATAGCTAAAATAACTAATGTGATTTCAGACATTACTGTAAATCAGTTGACAAATGTTTTCCGTGAACTGCAAAATCGTATTAACCTTTGTATTGCTAATGATGGAGGACATGTGGAAACTTAAATAAAATTTCAATAAAACCTTAAAAAATATAGTGATTTACTTCTTTCTAATCCTTTTTACAAATTATTTCTATCGCAAATAAAGTTATAATTTTTTAACGTGCACACGAACTTTATGGACACCCTGTCTATTGTATATATTATTACATTATATATATTATAAATTGCAGATATGTAAGGACAAATGGTTACCTGAGGAAAAAATTGGAATTAAAAAAAGAAAGAACTAAAAACACCAGAACAAGACGAAACAAATCGCCAAGTGCTTTTAAACATAAACGGGTAGAAAGACTAAAACGTAGAGTGCTCAATACGTTAAGCAGAGCAATAAACAAGAATAAATCCTAAGGAGCCAGGCAAACCCACCTAGGTTTCACTTAAACGGATCTTCAGGGTAAAACTGGCTAAAAAGGAAATGACGGAACAGTATTTATTGATAAAAACCATTAAAAACTAATTAGTTTTTAATGTTTGTAATGGTTTTGTCAATAGGTGAAACCTAGGTAGGTTTGCCTATTTTTATTATATTATATATAAATATTATATATATTACCATATATTATATATATATTATTAAATATAAATATTAATATATTTTACTTTATTATATAATTATAATTACATATTTATATGTGCTACAGATAATTAATTTGTTGTTACGATTTTATATAGAGAGATCTTTGCTATGGTAGTGTCGCGGGAAATACACGGAGTGAAATATATTAGAAGGTAAATTTATGTAAGACGAAGATTATGCGTACTTATAATGTCTGTATCCAACAACATAGATTACACAAACAATTTAAGGACAATTTGCATGGCAGAAATTACTAAACACAGTTGTTAGAGAATCTAACAATAAAGAAATTTTTATATCAACAATAAATACATATGTGATGATAATCAAAATATTTGTTGATGAAATAACTAAGATAATGTTATAAAGAATGTTTATGCAGAAATATGGTTAAGAAATGTTGATGCTTTTTGATTGTTAGAAAAATTAAAATAACTTGGTTTCTGCAAAGAAAGATGTCAAATGTGTTCGTTCATTTATCAGTGAACGTGCGTAATTTAGAAGTAAGGATAAATGTTGTCAAGAGTTGCTTGCCTTTAACTGATAGGCTAAATTGGTGAAGTGTACAATTACTTTTTTTATTAGTGAAAACGTTCACTTTTTAAGTCAATTGTAGATGTTGATTAGTGGACAATGGTTGATGAATGCTTTGTTGAGTTTGTTGATATTTCAATGTGTGAGTCAGTGAATTGACACACGTGAATTTTGGTAGCATTTCATGAAACTCGATGGCTGACTGTCTGAATTGAGTCATGCGGTTATTTTTATAGACTTTTGTGTAGCAAAATCGGCTCCAGAGAGCTCGGCGGGAAAATAGGATTCGCCTGGAACTTTGCTACAATTTGGTGCTTATTAAAAAAAAAAAAGATTGAATTTGCAGAAACAAGATGATGACTGGTTAAAGGCTTTTTAAAGGAGAATAAAGTTTTCTGAAAGGGGTTAAAGGCTAATGTGGAAGATTCCATATTACCTGAACTTTATTAATTCAAGCGCAGTACTGGACTGACGTTAAGATCTCAACTTACAGTCAAGTTGGTTAAATGTGACTGTAAGCTTTATGTTAAGTGTTTCTTCTACCGCAATTTCGGCTTCATGCCTTCCAGCCAACTTTAATGTTCAAAGATTCAAATGCAATATCATTCGTTATCTACACCCTTTTTCATTATTCTTCTATTGTTCTCGCTCCTTAGTAATATTTATGTTTCTAATTCTTCCACGCCGAGTAAACCTTTGCGTATTACTGACTTTACTGCCTTGCTTGGGTTGAACTCGATTAAAAAGAAAAAGATGACTAACATTTAATTTTAAAATGATTTTTGAAGAATAGACTTAATAACTGCTATAACAACATCAATAATGATTCCGATGATTGTAAGCACTTCCGGTCCTATTAGGGAATGCTGGGATCAAGATGGTTCCAGCGGACTGTGTGTTAAGTTTACCATGTCTCGTGATGTGTTTGTGTTGCTTTGACTTTTCATTTGCCAATCTCATATAATATATCTTTTCATACTATGCCCAGAGGAATAACAACTATGAACAGAATTATCTATGACTCAACCTAATATCTATCTATCTATCTATCTATCTATCTATCTATCTATCTATCTATCTATCAGTCTGCACATATCTATCTATCTATCTATCTATCTACCAGTCTGAGCATATCTATCTATCTATCTATCTATCTATCTATCTATATATATATATATATCATTCTGCACACATCTGTCTATCTATTTTGAGCAGTGCAATTGACTCGTGACCCCCTACGAATCAATGATACATCCTCCTAGCATCTATAAAACGTGGTCCCCCACTCTACTACACGCTAATTTTCATAAGGTCGTATCCATATAAAGTTCAGTTTTTATTGTAACCTAGTTATTTACAATAATATATCATGTGTAGTATAGGTAAATAAGTCACCTAATGAACATTGAATATACATCCAATGTATCTAAATACAAATTCGAGATATGTCATAATAGACCACACCATCTTAAATTAATCAACAAGGTTTTACGGCAATTTTTAATTTGAGTTTTTTTCTTGTTAAAAAGTTCAATAATTTGTCAACATTATGGATGAAAAAATAATGAATTTTATAGGTTTTTTTTTCGTGACGTATCAAAAGCAAAATGAATTCACGGATTTGGACAAAACTCCCTGGAAATACGTCAAAATCCACGACAGTTTTTCATCTTTTTGTAGTTGTGCTTAGTTTAACTTATAACGTATATAAATATAGGTAGAAAAATCCAAATGTTAATAAGATAGTGAGGGTCACAAACCGGGTGTCCCCAATTAGACTACCCCCCCCACCTCGCTGTTGGTGTGTTCCTGGGTAGTACGCACTGGACCTAGTGATGCGAATACTCACAGGTGGCGAAATTTACAGACAGAAAGCGTCGTCTATGTAGATATTGAATTTTAAAGCAAATACTATTAAAATCGACAGACATTTTGTGCCAATTAATTTTAATGATCGACTTTTTCAAATTCCGTATAAACGTGCAGATGCGGAAAGAAATATAAAAAAGGAGACAGGCCGCCCCCTTAAGAACACCAAAAATCTGTAACACGAGGCGAAGTGGAAAAATCAGGCGTAGCTGACCACATATGGAGAGAAAAATGGAGATCACCGCCCTCTGTGGGATCGGGTTGAAATCATACACAAATAACATCATTGGAAAATTCGTAAACTTAAGGAATCAGCACATATGTTAGGCCACAAAAATCTCCTGAGCCGACCAAGCATAGAAATGAATACATTATGGGAACGAGTAATAAGGAGTGCCAGAGAAAAGTGATAATAACAACAAAAATTGCAATATGAGCACTGGTAAAAATGGTTGATGAAGACATTAGGTTTATAAGTCTCAGAAATTCATACCCAGATGACCTCAAGGACACATGGCACAGTGGATAAAGGCGTTGGTTAAATCCAGTGAAATAAAGGGTTCAGTTCGACATTCCAACCGCCTGAAAAAAAGTCGGAGCGTACAACGGCCGAAACGGTGTGATAAATATGGCAACAAAGATGAGGATGATAGTCCGAACAATATAGTGTACCTAATGGCATACTGGTAATTTTGTGAGTTTCGTAGAACTGATGCTTGTTGTTACATAGTCTCAAGGCATTAGTTCTACAAAACACCGCAATTGTCTCTACCTACCCTGATGATGACTTCTTGGACCATATTTCTTGTACTTTTCTTCCGAAATGAACTTCGGACAATTTCTCACCGAATTTCCATCTTGTCTGAGAAAGACGATCATTGAAATTAATCGAGAAAAAATGTCTGTCGTTTTTAATAGTGTTTGCCATAAAGATCATTTGCTGCCTAAAAATACACAGAATATTGAATTTTGTAGATCGATAGCTTAGGTCTAAAGTGTGATCAGTAAATTATTATTGGCCATCTTAGGTCATTCGCTTGGTGCTTGAAATAAATGGAACCTCGACTTAATTGTCATTCAAGCTTATGTACACCGGTTAGTCATGACCGATATTTGTACAAAAGATAATGTGTGTGCATGCGCGCGTGCGTGCGTGTGTGTGTGTGTGTGTGTGTGTGAAAGAAAGATATATCTTTTGACTCATGTCTATAAAACACGAGATTAAAGAAGCGTGCTGTGTGAATATGGCTGCTGGAGAGGATATCCGTAAGTGGTTAATAGACATTTTGGAATAGAGGATAATGGTGGGGGTGTATTTGGACTAAAATGCCGACAAAAGGAGGTTTCTTACACGAAGTATTTCGGCTCCAGAGGAAAAAGACCGTGTACAGAAGGACGGGTAGTGTAAAGTAAGAAAGGATGATGTTTATATAGATATGGAAAACTAAAAAAGAAAGAAAGAAAGAATAAGGAAAAAGAAAAAAGAACAAAAATAAATAAGTTCAAAGAAAGAAAGAAAGACAGAAAGAAAGAAAAATTGAAAAAAGAAAAGAAAGAAAGACAGAGAGAAAATAAAGAAAGAGAGAAAATCAAAGAAAGAAAGAAAGAAAGAAAGAAAGAAAGAAAAAAAATGGAAAAGAAAGAAAGACAGAGAGAAAGAAAAGAAAGAGAGAAAATAAAAGAAAAAAGAAAGAAAAATTGAAAAAAGAAAAGAAAGACTGAGAGAAGGAAAAGAAAGAGAGACAATCAAAGAAAGAAAGAAAGACAGAGAGAA
Source organism: Acanthosepion pharaonis (assembly GCA_903632075.3). Taxonomy (NCBI): domain Eukaryota; kingdom Metazoa; phylum Mollusca; class Cephalopoda; order Sepiida; family Sepiidae; genus Acanthosepion; species Acanthosepion pharaonis. The sequence goes on from CAHIKZ030000550.1 coordinate 401,986, forward strand.
AATAAAGAAAGAGAGACAATCAAAGAAAGAAAGAAAGAAAGAAAGAAAGAAAGAAAGAAAGAAAGAAAAGAAAAAAAATTGAAAAAAGAAAAGAAAGAAAGACAGAGAGAAGGAAAAGAAAGAGAGACAATCAAAGAAAGAAAGAAAGAAAAGAAAAATTGAAAAAAGGAAAAGAAGGAAAGAAAGAAAGATAGAGAGAAGGAAAAGAAAGAGAGTCAATCAAAGAAAGAAAGAAAGATTGAAAAAAAGAAAAGAAAGAAAGACAGAGAAGGAAAAGAAAGAGAGACAAAGAAAGAAAGAAAGAAAGAAAGAAAGAAAGAAAGAAAAATTGAACAAATAAAAGAAAGACAGAAAGAAGTAAAAGAAAGAAAGAAAGAATAATTGAAAAGGAAAAGAAAGAAAGAGAGAGAGAGAAGGAAAAGAAAGAGAGACAAAGAAAGAAAGAATAGCCAATGGCAAGAAATTAAATTTTGCTATTAAATCACGACACAAAGATGAATACATTTCACATGATTTCATGATAATGAAGTTGTTAATTTTCGAAACATCTTCTATGAGCCGTGTCCATTCAAGACATTGGTGATCATGACTCTCCACAATTTCCTGTCTTTTGTAACTATTTGTTATTTTATTATCTCTCCTAAACCTTGTTCTGCCATCCATTTATTCATTCTTATTAGGTCGGTTGTGCATTATCTACCTAAGTCCGTCTTTGCCTTCAATCTGTCCTGTGAGTATTTAATTTTCCAAGCCCTTTTTCCACATGATATGCCCTAGCAATTTCAACTGCCTTTTCCTGGCAGTGTCGCTTTTGTTTCCATTTTCTCTGAAATTTCGTTGTTGCTAACATGTTTGGTTCTTGGTATTCTCAGTATCCTTCTGTAGACCAAAATTACTGTTGCTTCAAATCTTTCCTTCAGGGTCAGTTTCTGGGGGGTTCTCCGTGCTCGTAGGCTTGGCCAAAAATATTCCCTTTTTGAAGCCGCATAAACGGGTTCAGGGGCAGTCTGCCTCTCCGAACGGGACTCTGTAGAGCCTCGTCCGGGTTCCTCTCTGCCCGAAGGCAGAGAGTTCGACTGTCTAGCTGGAACAGGTCGCAGCTAGCCTCTGTAGTCCGTTGGCTTACAGATACTTATAGGAAGTTAATACGTATAGTGTAGTCACTCAAGGGGGTGACAGGTTATTCCATTAAATAATAATAATAATAATAATAATTGCAAAAATTCGACTGCCAACAAGATAAAAATTACATCACTTAGTGTTTTCCATATTATTTATACCCATAATGTTTAAGGTTTTTCGCATATTTTCGAAGGTTTTATTCGAAGATACGCAGAGTGACGCCGTTTGGCACAGATTGACATTCAACTTTGTCGCGCATGCACATAAAGCTATAACATACTCACTTCCGTTGTTTATAGCAGTGCCTGGAATGAAAGTCTGTAGAGTGTGGTCTTCACATACTACACTACAGAGGTTCTATCAGTGACTATGTTTTGTGCAGAAGTTTATGGCCAAAGACTATTTTCCCCTGATCAGACAACCAACATATTCCCTAGGTCTCGCCACGTTTTCCTCTTCAAAAATAAAATGCCACTTGAAAGTAGCAAAATTTCAAGTCGTCAAAGAAATCCAAGACAACGTGACGAGACAGCTGCTCGCTATCTCCCAAAAAGGAGTTCCAGCAATGCTTCTATTAATGGAAATGACGTTGGAGAAGATGTCTGGCTTCGAAAAGAGACTATTTGGAAGGAGATTAAATGCCGAATTGATATGTGTGGTAGAGTTATTTTTTTATTGTTATTTTGTGTCCCGATACTTTTTGGTCAGACCTCGTATTACGTCATTTTCAGAAAATTACTTTTTCTGTGTGTACGAAGACGGGTTTTCTCTCCATAAATCTCTGTATATTGCCTTTGAGGAAGTTAGTGAAGGAACGAAACGCGTTACATAAATATGTTGTCAGAGATTGTCATTTCACTGGCATATAAATTCAAATACATAGAGATAAATAGACTAAGATAGATAGATAGATAAATATGGAAAGAATGATAGATTGATACATATATATATATATATATATATATATATATATATATATATATATATATATATATGGATATATATATATATATATATATATGGACATATATATACATATATGGACAGACTAAATACATATGGAAAAACTGAGATAGATAGATAGATAGATATGGACAGACTGAGATAGATAGATAGATAGATAGATAGATAGATAGATAGATAGATATGAAAAGAATGATAGATTGATACATACATATATATATGGAAAGACTGAAATAGATAAATACATATGGAAAAACTGAGATAGATAGATAGATAGATAGATAGATACGGACAGACTGAGATAGATAGATAGATAGATAGATAGATAGATAGATGAGAACAGACTGAGATAGACATATATGGACAGACTGAGAAAGAAAGAAAGAATTTTCTCAGTCGAAGATGCACTGAAAAGGCCAAGGTGTACGCGTCTCCTGTGACTAATATACGACTGCGCCATTTCATTTTGTCACCCGTCCTTACTAAATTAATGTTGACACAGTGTGAGATGCAAAAACATAAATAAGTTGAAATTCGCAAAAGCTAATTTTAAATGCGATGCAGTTAAATTAAAAAAAAGTCCAACGTTCAGATGATTAATATAAATTACGTTTTGCTTCGCTAATATAAGATGTTGTTGGCAATAATTCGTTTTACTAAATTGTCTTATATATTAACCATAGATATAAAACATAGATAGATAGATGAGAAAAGACTGAGATAGACATATATGGACAGATTGAGATAGATAGATAGATAGATATGGACAGACTGAGATAGATAGAAAGATAAGAACATACTGAGATAGATAGATATGGACACACTGAGATAGAAAGATGAGAGCATACAGAGATAGATAGATATGGACAGACTGAGATAGATAGATAGATAGATATGAAAAAATGAGATAGGTATATAGATTGATACTTACATACATGCATAGATAGATATAGACAGACTGAAATAGATACATATTGAAAAACAGAGATAGATGTGACTGCGTGGGGCAGTTGCTAGATACACTAGCTGGAATCTGTTCTATCTGTGCTGTCGAACTCTCTGCCTTCGGGCAGAGAGGAACCCGGACGAGGCTATTAAACTCGGCCTTGTGCCACATCCTACCTCGTTGGGAGCCTGGTAAATATCGACTAGCAACTCTCTACCTTCAGGCAGAGAGGAACCCGGACGAGGCTATGCCAATGTCAGAGTCTCGTCCGGGGAGGTAGACAGACCCGAACCCGTTTAAGCGGGGTTTACGGGGAATTTTTGGCCGAGCCTACGGGCTTGGATTGAACCACATTAAATTCGGCCTTGTGCCACATCCTATCCGGTGGGGAGGTTGGTAAATATTACTACCTGGGATCCGTTGAATACGGCTCAGACTTACGCGTGAACTACCGACCTTCCATTAGTAGCACCCACTACTGGATTGACTTACGACAACCTTATTCATATTGTACTGGTTTTGTACAATAAATCTTTAATTATGTAATCCACCTTGTTTTCAAGTATATATTCCTATTAGCACGGACTATAACATATTATTATTATTATTAATTGATTTGATTTCGTAACTAACTCTTAGATGTTTAGGTGATGATGGTCACATCCCATCTATCTACATCATTAATACACATTTTCCTTAGTACCTGAACTATTCCAAGCAGCGCTGTCATTTGCGCACTCCCATTGATGTCAGATATCCCCAAAGCTCCTTGCAAGGCAGAGGAATATTTGATTATAGTTTTGAGTGCAGCAACCCTAAAAAGGACAACATGAGCAAACGTATTGGTACATTTCTCCGATTATCAGTGCCAAGGCAAGGTAACTCTATTATCTTGCTTGTTGCTGGTCTTCTTGATAGAGTTCAATTCCATCTTGTTGGAGGAGAATTATTCCCCCACCCTCCAACGTCTCTCTTACGGGCGGGATGTGACGAGTCTATCACTACTCTATCGTTACTACCATGGAAAGTGCTCGGACGAACTGCATCTCCTGCTTCCCCCAGCTCTGACCTTTACGGCAAGGACCCACCTTGCCACTTACGTAGTAACAAACCAACCTCATTCCCTTCATATTTCACCGGCGAGAAGTTCCACTCAAACAGCTTCTTCCCACGAACACCTGCCCAATGAAAAAGACTTCCTTTTTTTCTAATTGTATTTCTCTTAGCGTTCTTTCTTTTCTTTCTTTCTTTCTTTCTTTTTTCTTTCTTTCTTTCTTTCTTTCTTTCTTTCTTTCTTTCTTTCTTTCTTATACCCATCCTCTCTCACTCGCTTACTATTTCCTCAAAATGTTTTCTTGTGTTTCACCTTTTTTTTCTAATTGTATTTCTCTTAACGTTCTTTCTTTCTTTCTTTCTGCTAATTATCTTTTTCATCATTCTCTCTTTTCCTCATTATTTTTGTCTGGACGCTAGTTGGGCTTTCCTCTCCATTCTTACTTCCGACACTCTTGCCCTTTATTCTTTCCGGCTATCACGGGCATATCTAACCGGTCAGTTTCCTCAATTTACTTAATTTTGCTTCCATTACTTCATTCTTGGCTCACGTTCCTCTAAACGAATAACTTCTATACAATGTAAATAAATTTTGCATTAATTTTAAGTGTGTCGTTTGTTGTCCTCTTGTTGACCTGTCAGATTTCAGGTTTTTATTTTTAAAATGTTAGTGGGCCTCTTGTGAGTCATACTTATTTGGGACAAACACAGGACATATTATATCGCGCCCCCTCCTAGAAGTCCATTACATGACAGAAAGTATGGGGCACTCAGTGAGGATCGAACTTCCATGGAATATGGTCGTGCGAACTACATTCCTTGGTTCCACCAGTCCTAACCTTTACGGCTAGGACCCGCCATGCCACGCCCATTGTAGCAAAGCCCACCCACATTCCCTCTGTATTCCATCGGCGAGAAGTAAGTTTTACTCAAGCAGCTTCTTCCCGTGAACCCCTACCCTATGAAAAAGACTCCCAAGAGGATGCTTCCCCGATCACTACAATCTTAACCTGTTCAAGTCTACAGTTAACCTTTATCTTCCTCTCCTATCCATAACTTAACCCTCTACTAAGAGTGACCCCCGGGCAGAGTATAAGGTGAACCTTACTGTAAAAAATCATTTAAATCTGCCATATCAGTCATTAAGCAAATTCTACTGTCTCTATCTTTGATGATTATATCAAGTCGATTAGGGCAACTCGAGGCGCTGTAATGGTTAACAAGCTTGTCTCGTTAGAGCCATTACTAGTGAGTTCGATCCTCACTTGGTGCACCTTGCTTTAGGCCTTGTGCCACATCTAAGCAGCACTTAGAAAATCATTTCGGGCACCTCAAGGCGGTGTAATGGTTACCAAGCTTGTCTTGCTAGAACAATTACATCTGAGTAGTGAGTTCGATCCTCACTGGGTGCCGCCTACTTTCGGCCTTGTGCCACATCTAAGCTAAGCTTGGAAAATCTCTAGTAGTGAGTTCGATCGTCACTGCGTGCCCACTACTTTCGTCCGTGTGCCACATCTAAGTTTCTTTTGGAAAATCACAATATCAAGTCGATTATCTTTTATAGTTCCGTTAGCGTGGATTGCAAAGTCCCATAATACAATTATGTTAGCAATTTCTTTGGCAGAGTCGGAATGACATTCATACCATTTACAAGCGGCAAGATGGAATCTCTCTGTCTCAGGTTCGAGCCCAGAAATACACAACCAATGACGGATTATTATTACTAATATTATTATTAATATTATTACTATTATTATTATTACTAATATTATTATTAATACTATTACTATTACGAATATTACTATTATTATTATTACTATTACTGTTACTAATATTATTATTACTAATATTACTATTATTTTTATTATTACTAATATTATTATTATTACTATTATTATTACTATTATTATTATTATTATTATTATTATTATTCAAAGTATAAGATATTTATTGCTAGTATAACTTTTATTTTCAGGTTACTACTCGTGGCTTTAGAGAAGAGCTACTTTTTGCTGACTGACTGAATCCAATATTTTCCGGGGAATTCTCGCTGTTCCGAAGAGGTGAGCTTTTTCTACTGGCTCTATTTCCAAATTACATTCCAGTATCGGCAATGTTTTCTGCATGCTTATTGTACAACTGCTCAGTGCTCCAATGATTACTGGTACTGTTGCATTAAAGTTGGGATACTTTGGCTGTCTGTGCTTAAACCTATTTCTGAGCAATTACGTCAACTATTTAATTAAAATAAAATTGCTTACATGAAACTTAGTAACTAAATTGAACCCTACTATTTATTTAAATTTTTAAATTGGTACGTAGCAGATCGAACAACGATCAGATGTGCTATTGTTTAGGCAGTGTGACCCCTTATATAAAAAAGGACTTCTAAGAAAGAAATAGATATCATCAGACTATATAGAACCGCTGTCAGGCTCTGTACAGAGTATCCATCGGTTTCCACGTAGAACCCCAACGTGACATACACCGTCGTCCGTTGGAAGAGCTCTCGAACAAATAAGAGTAGCTTCATTTATCAAAGAGTGACCATTGGGCATCCGAGTGTATCTTTCTCATCTTTGTGAGCATACTCTGACCATAGTAGTTTCGGTCAACATTTGGCGAATCTGTCGTGGCCTCAGTGTGTGGCCTCGGGGTGTGACCACACGATGTGGCCACAAAGTGACAAAGGCTGGTTTGTTTTGTTTTACGGCATATCAACCTCAATGGGTTATTTAAAGCCAACAAAATTCTTTATTGCTTTTAATATTTCTTTCCAAAATTGTATTGCTGGTAATATTTTTTCTTCAAAAATTTATTATTAATATATTATGTATTGCTGGTAATAATGTATTTCTCATAATAATTTTTTCACAAGAAAGTATTTCTGGCATTAAAACCTATTTTTACACTTTGATAGTTTAGGGGTTAACTATTTGCTCATAGCTGGGATCCTACCACCCCAGGTCAGAGTGGACCTGGGAACACCAGCAATTAAGAGATGGTTCCACGCTCCTCAAAACCTCCCCTCAATCTACGTGTCATGGGGAGAGGGACTCACAGAGGACTCGATTTTGAAGGGGAATTTTAGAGACGCCTTCCCTAGCTTTACCATCACTCTCACCGTTTCGGAGGCTGAGCGCCACCGTAAGCCTCGGAATCAAGAATCGAGAGTGTCGGGCGGCCTTGAAGGCCTTCTTCGGTTCAGTGACCTTCTACATCCTCTTAGCTATAGTATCATGATCTAGTGGAGGGGGTCTCGATGGGCCGTCTTTGTGGCCGGCTCGGCTTGTCAGCATCAGAGTTGTATTCTTTCTGGTCTTGGACGCCGGCAGCGAACGATCCTGAATTTTCGCTTACCTGGTGATTGATTCGTAACATGCTACCTTTCAATGACGTAGCCTTCAGATAGGGCTGGGCGGATTTGTCCGCCTGTCACCGGTGTAACTTTAGCTTAGAGGAAACGGCTTCGGACGTCTTCTACTATAGTCCTCATGTGCGCCCTTTCTGGTATTATATGTCAGCTACTTGACGGATTTTATTGCTATCGATATACTCGTGCTCATCAATCTCGCGTACACGTGCGATAATGTGTCGCCCCCGTTTTCCAGAATGAAACAGCTGCTGTTTTTCACGTGGCTAGCCGTGGAAAAAATGGTGGTGTGGACGTGGCGAATGGAGAGTATCTTGCGATAAGAACGTTATTCTTATGAGGATCTGGTCGGATTCTTTGGGCATCAGCTCAGGCTGAATATCAGAACTATTAGAAAGAGTTTGATGTCGACAGATTTCAACGAAAGGTCGGTGACTATGACAAGCCTGGTTCGCGTCAACGGGGCTAGACTTGAATTTCTCTTTTAAATCCACTTAATCCAACGGGGAGGTTTCCTGTGACCCCCGCCAACAATCACTCCACTAGTTAAGTTAGACACTATTTGTTTTCCAAGTTAATGTGAGTAAATGTTGTTCCTGCCTTCTACCCTGCTCTCTCTCTTTTTTTATGACCCATGTTGAGATTCCCACCCAACCCCAGTTTGATTTTGAACCTTCTGGGTCAGACTTTGATTTTTCTCACTCCACTGTTTAATTTTTCTTTCCCACACTAGTAGGATGCTGCTTAATTCTGTTGAACGGCAGAATACAGGGATCTCACTTATTATTTTGAGGTTGAACGGACCTTACTAACATTTACTTTGTTTTACTTTGTTTTTGTTGCATTCTTTAGTTTTGTTTTTGGGTTCATTCCCTCCCCCATCATTTTCATTATTATATAATTTTTTTATAGGTTTGATTTGTTTTATGGCATATCAACCTCAATGGGTCATTCAATGCCGACAAATTTTTTTCCTGGTAATATTTTTGTTTTGTCAAAAATCTATTTCTGCTAATATTTTTTTCTTCAAAAGTGTACAGCTGGTAATATTATTTTTTCAAAAACTTATAGCCGGCAACACTATTCTTTCGAAAACGTATAGCTGGTAATATTATTTTTCAAAAACGTATTATCAGAGACCTTCCTGTTGGACGTAGTTTATCGTCTTACCCAGGACGCGGATGTAGTTTATCGTCATACCTAAGACGCGGATGTAGTCTGGGTATTAACTATTTGCCCATAGCTGGGACCCTAACAGGTGCTACCACTCCTGGATCAGGGTGGACCTGGAAACACCAGCAATTAAGAGGTGGTTCCACGCTCCTCAAAACCCCCTTATCAGAGGCCTTGCTGTTGGACGTAATTTATCGTCTTACCCAGGAGGCGGATGTAGTTTATCGTCATACCCGTGACGAAATATTTTTTTTAATTTTTTTATATATTTTTACAAAAAGAAAAGAGAAAAAGAAGAAGGCCGGAGCGTTCAACGGCCGAAACGTTGTAATAAATATGGCGACAAAGATGAGGACAATAGTCCAAATAATGTAACTAATATATCTTTGTTTTATCAAGTAAAAATAATAACATTACTGTAAATCCTTGTATTTGCTGTCAATTCTCTTGTCAAAAGAAAGGAAGACTTCTATTGGGAAGCAAGTCGTTTATTGCTTTCTAAAATTGACATTGTATCAGAAAACATCTTAGGATTTTTACTTTGATATACTTTAGCGCTTTATTTCTTCTTTCTGATCACCTCTTCATGGCACTCGTTCCTATATTACACAACTTTTATATATGAAGAACATTTTTAGGAAAATGTTTGACAAATTAGAAAAAAAATTGTCTGTGACGGGTTTCTTTATTTAAGACTTCATCGAACGAAACCTAATAAAAATGCTAGTTTAATTAAAAATCTATACATAATATATATCATAGATATAGATATATATGTATGATAAAAATATAGTTTTGAGTCATGCTATAATTGTTGAATTAAAGCGGTCGTTATCAGACATAGAGAGGATGTAAATTTTAAACATTGAGTTCAATATACAGTGGCGACAGTCAGTTACATGCTGAAACGCAATCAGTAGGCATAACGCTTGCTTCTAGGCATGAAACTGACTGTCATCACTTTTTACACACACACACACACACACACACACACACATATATATATATATATATATATATATATATATAATAGGTTAATGCATGCATGTGTGTGTCTTTAATCTTAATTTAAACATATTTTTATATACGGTTATCTTACCTAACTAGATTTTATAAATGGATTACAGAACAAACAAAGCGTTTGATGCGAATAATTTATATATTTCTGTTGATGCATACACCCACAATATATATATATATATATATATATATATATATATATATATGATTTATGTTTTGATTTGGAATTTACCGGACGTTAAGCCGAGCTGCGCTACTAACAAGGTATTTACTGAAATGGTTATCTTTAGTTGACTTTTACTTCTTTGTTTTTATTAAATATTTATTTGCGGTTGTAATTAACTATTGTTTCATCTTAACATTGAAGTCTTGAGTTATACTTAATTATTAACGGCCACAGTACCTCCCAAAAGACAGTAAATTTTTCTTACCTCCATTGCTTATAGTCATTCTGAGCCATAAACTTGCATTTGCATTATACTGACTCTCTAACCACATATTCTAAATAATGCTGACCGTATCAACATTTATCTTTACCCCAGATTGTCCGTAATGCTTGCTCTTGTTCCGCCATTAATAATCCCTTATAATTTACTTGTTATTGTTATTATCTTGAGAAAGTTAAAGATTTTCATTGAACAGCTTGTTCAGAAATATGCTAATTTGCGAAGGAAGCATTTCCACCAGGAATGGAGACATCTACTGGAAACCGGGTCGTGTATTTATAGGGGAAGTAACATCAATTCGAGCTTTTTCAATACATTTTAACGTCATCTATATAATAAATAAGAATGTCTGTGTGTCACACTTTTTTTAAAAAACTTTACTCCTAGAAGCCGTAGCCCAACATATCATACCATTTTGGAATCAGGCCGACTCCGTGAGCAAATTAAAAATCTTTCATGCCAGGTCTGGTACCGCAATCCTGAAATTTTGGATTCCCAAGTTTTTATGACTGCGATTCTTTTCGTTTTACGTGATTTTTTGCAACGAATGTTTTTGTACGATAACATTTTTTGTAACTTGGAAATAAATTTTGAAATAATCGAAAAGAGTTGCGAAATCCAGCGAAAGTTACCCATCAAATAAAAATAATTGTTTGTACGGAAAGTAAGGACCTACGCACATCAAATTGTCTTTACATTAAGTGGTGACAGAAGAATTATCGTTGAACTTTTAATGCAATATTTAATGCAGCGATCAATTTTGATTTCTTCTGCAGTTTATTGTTGGCAATCACATCTACTCCTCGAAACCTATTATGATGAAGGCCTAACCAAGAGGGGTCCGAAGGATTTTGCTCAAATGACGCCCAATAGCTAGTGATAAGATACTTTCTTTCTTATCAAGAATTTTTACACCGAAATTGTGAATTTCAGTTTATTTATATTTGTCGATCGATTCTAAAAGAAGGTAACATATGTGGGGCTACTCAGTGTAGAGTGAATATTTCCTTATCTGCTTTCTTTCTTTCTTTCTTTCTTTCTTTCTTTCTTTCTTACTGCTGTCTGTCATTCTTTCTGTCTTTCATTCTTCCGTTCTTTCTTTCTGTTTTTCTTTCATCTGTTCTTTCTTACTATTTTTCTTTCGTTCTTTCTTACTGTCAATTCTTCTTTCTTTTTTCTTTCTTTCTTTCTTTCTTTCTTTCTGTCTTCCATTCTTCCGTTCTTTCTTTCTTTCTTTCTTTCTTTATGTTGTCTGTCATTCTTTCTGTCTTCCATTCTTCCGTTCTTTCTTTCTTTATTTCTTTCATTCTTTCTTTCTTTCTTTCTTTCTATCTTTCTTTTTTCTTTCTATCTTTCTTTTTTTTTGTTGTCTGTCATTCTTTCTGTCTTCCATTCTTTTTCTTTCTTTCTTTCTTTCTTTCTGTTTCTTTCTTTTCTTGTTGTCTGCCATTCTTTTCTGTCTTCCATTCTTCCGTTCTTTTTTCTTTCTTTATTTCTTTCATTTTTTCTTTCTTTCTTTTTTTCTTTCTTTCTATCTTTCTTTTTCTTTTGTTGTCTGTCATTCTTTCTGTCTTCCATTCTTTCTTTCTTTCTTTCTTTCTTTCTTTCTTTTCTGTTGTCTGCCATTCTTTCTGTCTTCCATTCTTTCTTTCTTTTTTTCTTTCTTTTCTGCCATCTTTCTTTCTTTCTTTCTTTCTGTTGTCTGTCATTCTTTCTGTCTTCCATTCTTTCTTTCTGTATTTATTTCTTTCATTCTTTCTTTCTTTCTTTCTTTCTATCTTTCTTTCTTTTGTTGTCTGTCATTCTTTCTGTCTTCCATTCTTTCTTTCTTTCTTTCTTTCTTTCTTTCTTTCTGTTGTCTGCCATTCTTTCTGTCTTCCATTCTTTCGTTCTTTCTTTCTTTCTTTCTTTCTTTCTTTCTTTTTCTTTTGTTGTCTTCTTTCATTTCATTCTGTCTTCCATTCTTTTTCTTTCTTTTTCTTTCTTTTGTTTTCTTTCTTTTTTTTGTTGTCTGTCATTCTTTCTGTCTTCCATTCTTTCTTTCTTTCTTTCTTTCTTTCTTTCTTTCTTTCTTTTGTTGTCTGCCATTCTTTCTGTCTTCCATTCTTTCTTTCTGTATTTATTTCTTTCATTCTTTCTTTCTTTCTTTCTTTCTTTTTTCTTTCTTTCTTTTTCTATTTTCTTTCTTTTTGTTGTCTGTCATTCTTTCTGTCTTCCATTCTTTTTCTTTTTTTTTTCCTTTTTTTTCTTTCTTTCTGTTGTCTGCCATTCTTTTTCTGTCTTCCATTCTTTTTTTTTTCTTTCTTTTCTTTCTTTCTTTCTTTCTTTCTTTCTTTCTCTTTTTGTCTGTCATTCTTTCTGTCTTCCATTCTTTCTTTTTCTGTATTTATTTTCTTTCATTCTTTTTTCTTTCTTTCTTTCTTTTTTCTATCTTTCTTTCTTTTTTGTTGTCTGTCATTCTTTCTGTCTTCCATTCTTTCTTTCTTTCTTTCTTTCTTTCTTTCTGTTGTCTGCCATTCTTTCTGTCTTCCATTCTTTCTTTCTGTATTTATTTCTTTCATTCTTTCTTTCTTTCTTTCTTTCTTTCTTTCTTTCTATCTTTCTTTCTTTTGTTGTCTGTCATTCTTTCTGTCTTCCATTCTTTCTTTCTTTCTTTCTTTCTTTCTTTCTGTTGTCTGTCATTCTTTCTGTCTTCCATTCTTTCTTTCTGTATTTATTTCTTTCTATTCTTTTTCTTTCTTTCTTTCTTTCTATCTTTTCTTTTCTTTTTTCTTTTTGTTGTCTGTCATTCTTTCTGTCTTCCATTCTTTTTTCTTTCTTTCTTTCTTTCTTTCTTTCTTTTTCTGTTGTCTGCCATTCTTTCTGTCTTCCATTCTTCGTTCTTTTCTTTTTTCTTTCTTTTCTTTCTTTTCTTTTTCTTTTCTTTTTTGTTGTCTGTCATTCATTCTGTCTTCCATTCTTTTCTTTCTTTTTTTCTTTCTTTCTTTCTTTCTTTCTTTCTTTCTGTTGTCTGCCATTCTTTCTGTCTTCCATTCTTTTCTTTCTTTCTTTTCTTTCTTTCTTTCTGTTTTCTGTCATTTTTTTCTGTCTTCCTTCCATTCTTTCTTTTCTTTTTTCTTTCTTTTTTCTTTCTTTCTTTTTTCTGTTGTCTGCCATTCTTTTCTGTCTTCCATTCTTTCTTTCTTTCTTTCTTTTCTTTCTTTTTTCTTTCTTTCTTTCATTGTTGTCTGTCATTCTTTTCTGTCTTTCCTTTCTTTTTCTTTCTTTCTTTATTTCTTTCATTCTTTTCTTTTCTTTCTTTCTATCTTTCTTTTCTTTCTTTTTGTTGTCTGTCATTCTTTCTGTCTTCCATTCTTTCTTTTTCTTTCTTTTTCTTTCTTTCTTTCTTTCTTTCTTTTTGTTGTCTGTCATTCTTTCTGTCTTCTTCCATTCTTTCTTTCTTTTCTTTCTTTCTTTCTTTCTGTTGTCTGTCATTCTTTCTGTCTTCCATTCTTTCTTTCTTTTCTTTTTATTTCTTTTTCTTTTCTTTCTTTCTGTTTTCTGTTGTCTGTCATTCTTTTTCTGTCTTCCATTCTTTCTTTTCTTTCTTTCTTTCTTTCTTTTCTTTTCTTTTTCTGTTTCTTTCTTTCTGTTGTCTGTCATTCTTTTCTTGTCTTCCATTTCTTTCTTTTCTTTCTTTTCTTTCTTTCTTTCTTTTCTTTCTGTTGTCTGTCATTCTTTCTGTCTTCCATTCTTTCTTTCTTTCTTTCTTTCTTTCTTTTTCTGTTGTCTGTCATTCTTTCTGTCTTCCATTCTTTCTTTCTTTCTTTCTTTCTTTCTTTCTTTCTTTCTTTCTGTTGTCTGTCATTCTTTCTGTCTTCCATTCTTTCTTTCTTTCTTTCTTTTCTTTCTTTCTTTCTGTTGTCTGCCATTCTTTCTTTCTTTCTTCCATTCTTTTTCTTTTCTTTTCTTTCTTTCTTTCTTTCTTTTCTTTCTTTCTGTTGTCTGTCATTCTTTCTTTCTGTCTTCCATTCTTTCTTTCTTTCTTTTATTTTTTTCATTCTTTTTCTTTCTTTTCTTTTTCTTTTCTTTCTATCTTTTTTCTTTCTTTCTTTTGTTGTCTGTCATTCTTTCTGTCTTCCATTCTTTCTTTCTTTCTTTCTTTCTGTTGTCTGCCATTCTTTCTGTCTTCCATTCTTCCGTTCTTTCTTTCTTTCTTTCTTTCTTTCTTTCTTTCTTTCTTTCTTTCTTTCTTTTGTTGTCTGTCATTCTTTCTGTCTTCCATTCTTTCTTTTTCTTTTTTTTTTTTTCTTTCTTTCTTCTGTTGTCTGTCATTCTTTTCTGTCTTCCATTCTTTCTTTCTTTCTTTCTTTCTTTTTCTTTCTTTTCTTTTCTTTCTTCCTTTCTGTTGTCTGCCATTCTTTCTGTCTTCCATTTTTTCTTTTCTTTCTTTTCTTTCTTTCTTTCTTTGTTTTCTCGGCCTTTCTTTTGTCTGTCATTCTTTCTGTCTTCCATTCTTTCTTTCTTTCTTTTTCTTTCTTTCTTTTTTCATTTTTCTTTCTGTTGTCTGTCATTCTTTTCTTTCTGTCTTCCATTCTTTTTTTTCTTTTTTTTTCTTTCTTTCTTTCTTCCTTTCTGTTGTCTGTCATTCTTTCTGTCTTCCATTCTTTCTTTCTTTTCTTTCTTTCTTTCTTTCTTTCTTTCTGTTGTCTGTCATTCTTTCTGTCTTCCATTCTTTCTGTCTTCCATTCTTTCTTTCTTTCTTTCTTTCTTTCTTCCTTTCTGTTGTCTGTCATTCTTTCTGTCTTCCATTCTTTCTTTCTTTCTTTCTTTCTTTCTTTTTCTTTTTTTTCTGCATCATTTTCTTTCTTTTTTCTTTCTTTCTTTCTTTTGTTGTCTGTCATTCTTTCTGTCTTCCATTCTTTCTTTTTCTTTCTTTTCTTTCTTTTTTCTGTTGTCTGCCTTTTTTTCTTTCTGTCTTCCATTCTTCCGTTTTTCTTTTCTTTCTTTTCTTTCATTTTTCTATCTTTCTTTCTTTTGTTGTCTGTCATTCTTTCTGTCTTCCATTCTTTTTTCTTTCTTTCTTTCTTTTTCTTTCATTTTCTTTCTTTCTTTCTTTTGTCTGTCATTCTTTCTGTCATTTTCATTCTTTCTTTCTTTCTTTCTTTATTTCTTTTTTCTCTTCTTTCTTTCTGTTGTCTGTCATTCTTTCTGTCTTCCATTCTTTCTTTCTTTCTTTCTTTTTTCTGTTTCTTTCTTTTTTTCCATTTTTTTCTTTCTTTCTTTCTTTTTCTTTTTTTCCTTTCTGTTGTCTGCCATTCTTTCTGTCTTCCATTCTTTCTTTCTTTTTTCTTTCTGTTTTCTTTTTTTCTTTCTTTTCTTTCTGTTGTCTGTCATTCTTTCTGTCTTCCATTCTTTCTCTTTCTTTTTCTGTTGTCTG
>CAHIKZ030000550.1:422500-520000 GCA_903632075.3 Acanthosepion pharaonis
AATAGAAATAGAAAAAAAACTCACGGTTCCAATAGGGCCCACACGTAGGGAATGGAGATGGTTTACACTCGCAAACATGACATGCTGGGGTCCTAAGTCTGAAGGTCCGAGCTGGTCGAATTAAGGAACGTAACTCGTCCGAACATCTACCATTGTCAAAGTAAAATAGTAATGAAAGGCTGACGATCTTTCTTTTGTGGGATAAAGGTTGCAGGTTGACAAATAATCCATCACCCACAAGGTCTCAGTGGCTTTATTGCCTTGCTTGCGGTGAAATGATTTTTAAAAAATCACTGCGGTCTCCAAATATAATTTTGCCTATTGCGACTTGTTGCTTTAATCCGATCCCTTCAATGAGTTAACTTAAACACCGTGATTAAAATATTTTTTTAAAAAATGACGTTATTTGTTCAACTAATAAAAGGAAGGTTAGAAATGTTTTGCAAAAACAACGAAAAATAAAAAAAAAAACGATGCTATACTGAAATAGGAAATAATATCACAAAATTTCAAATTCAGGCCGAATCTCTTGCACTTATTTCCCCAATAATGGCCTCAGGAATGTCATAAATACATCTCTTCTCCTCACCTATGGGTTAAATAGCTGGGTTAGTTTGGACACTAGAATCTTACGTGCTGGCTATTCTAAAAAAGGGACTACTCTGAATCCAAAACCGTTAAATCTTTTCACTACCTTCCACAAGAATTCACTAACAAAGCGAAGGAATCTGTGGAGAGCCGTGACCGCCTACGTCTTCAAGAGGCACAGTACTAAAAAGATAGCATATCAGTTTAAATAACTATTTATTTGGCGCGTATATTCTTCACTAAATAAAAACCTAGAGGAACAAATTTTGTAAATTACTTGCATGTATAGCTCTATGAAAATAGTTCTATCTTAACTCAATTGGGTGTCCTCATTATTTAAACTTGCCATTTTCACGGTCAGAACTGAACAAGTTTTCTTGTTGTTTTAGATTGGTGTCTGTCTCAAATATTTTTTTTTTCATTTTATGGCCGGCCGACACATCAAACCACGATGGGTTGGCAGAGATGCGTGGGTTGATTCGACCTTTTCCAAAAGCTAAGCAGATTATTAAGAAACAGAAAAATCTTCGTTAGCAACAAAGAAAAGAGTACTGAACTACGTTTTCGAAAACTTAAGGAGTCAGCGCATATGGCAGACCACAAAAATCTCCTAAGTCAGTCAATCATAGACATGAATACAACATAGGAACCAGTAATACAGATAGCTAGCAAAAAAACAAAACAAAAAAAAACAATTGTAATATGAGCTCTGTTAAAAATTGTTACTTAGGAATTAGGTTTATAAGTTCCGACAATTCAGTCACTGATGTCCCCAAGGACACATGTCCCAGTAGATAAACACGTTGGTTGAGTAAGCCAAAAACTGACTTCATCCAATATAGTCTACCGACCAGAACATTCGAGAAATTTTAAAAAGGATTTGAACCAACATCCCCCTTTTCAGGAGAAACTAGTTTTACTCGATGTGATTCTGACCGACTCGGCTACGAAAAGCTTCGGAATCAGACAACGTTCTCTCTGCCTTTAAAGCACACTTTACTCATTCAGAAATTTCTTTGTAACGTTTCCGATATGACTCTAAGCAGTTATATATTGCAAAGGAGCCTGAATGTCTAATGTATGCCTTAAAGGCAAATAGAAGCTGGCCTGGTAACGAATAGCTTCGTAACCGCCTGGTCAAAACGACGGGAAGAGCGGGTTTGAGTCCTGTCGAGGTTACATCTTTTTCTTTACGATTTCTTGAATGTTCAGGTTGGTAAACGAAATCAGATAACGTTCAAAGTAATAAAAATATAAAGGATTAATAAATAAAAATCTATTCGTCCAGGGAATTTAACTGAAAAAAATCTCTTAGTATAAAGGAAATTTACATTAACCAGAAAAAGGCTTAGACAGAAGCGTCTATCTTTTTAAATTTGGATTTTTTAATGTAACTATAACAACAAAAACATTTCGATTTCATTTTTGCCTTGAAAAAATCGAAAGCCGTAACCCGTCGGCAAAATCTAAGATTTTTTTTTACAATTGTCATTTTATACCATATATATATATATATATATATATATATATATATATATATATATATATATATATATATATATATATATATATGTTAAACATGCTGATATTGATCTAAATTTAGTTTACATAATTAACACTAGAGACGAACTTATAATTCATCTCGCATCACATCAAATACAATCTGGAATAAGTATAGCTTTTTACTTAAGATCAGTTTCAATTTGTAGCTTTCTCTATTTACAAGAGGAAAATTAATTGATCCAAATATCCTATTAATTTCTTACATAGCGCTTACGGCTACATTACTTTTAAACATCGCTCCCCATAAGGTCATTTTATACCATATATATATATATATATATATATTAGTATAATTACTTAAAATGCTATTTTTTGTGGATATCCGTATGTGAGTCGACGCTTTATTTTTTAAACAGCGATTATTTCGTCTACTGTCCAGAACATTCGTACAAGACCCAAATGCCATCAGGGGCTTACAGAATAAGAGGTACAGTTTATGGGGATATGTAAAGGAGGTAACGGTTAACTCTAGATTTGAACAGATCAAGATTGATCGGAGAAGCACCCTGTTGAGTGTCGGTTTCACAAACCATTGGTACATGGGAAGAGGCTGTTCGAGTGGAACTTATTTCTCATCAATGGTATTCGAAGGGAATGAAGGTGGTTCGCTACAATGGACGCCGAATGGCTGGTCTGAGCCGTGAAATTTAGAGCTCAGAAATGCAGTTCGTCTGAACACGTTCCATGGAAAGAGCGATAAAGCAGCGAGAGGCTTCCATCGTTTCGTCTGTGGGAAAAGTGTTGTCGGGTGGAAAATAATTCATTATAGAAGCTATATACAAAATTAAATAGCTTGTATTACAAAATCAGAGAGAAATTCTGAAAAACGAAGCACTTCCAGTCCCAAGAATTTCGGTTAAATGATTCTTAATCTGTATTAGTCATCCAATATGGCAAGGACTTCTGAAAAGTTTCCTTACAGCTGAAGAAGAGACTTGAAGCAACATATATGTGGCTCAATAGTAAGATGTTAAAAGTGTCAAGGACAGAACATTTGAATGCCGAGGAAATCTTTAAAATCATCGGAACGAAAAGGATTCTTCTCCTAAGACGTCAGTTGAAAATTCTGTGGTGCGAAATGAGGAAAAAGGCTTTAGATAATTGAACACACATAAGACATTTTGAAAGCAAATTTAACAGGGAGATTCAGCAAGTAACGTAATCATTTTTTTAAATCAATTTTATACCAAGCAAGGCTATACAAGGAACTAATGGGAGAGAAAGAGAATGAAAAAGACATTAGATGGAAGCTGAAACACAATCCAAAACAGGAATCACGGGATAAACCTCTAAAGACCGGGGAGGAGAGTGAACCTGTCAATAGGCAAACCTATCGACTCCTAAATAGTTACCATTTACATTAGAACGAAAATAACCTTATTCTATCAGTAATATTTGTAATAAATTCACACGAAGCAAGGCGATAAGTCCACTAAGACGCAAGGAGCTCCTGGGCCTGAAAGAGAGTGAAAAAGATTTTAGAAGGATCCTGAAACCCAATCCTAAAAGGAATCAAGGGATAAACCTCTAAAGACCGAGAAGGGGTGTGAAGCTCTCAACAGGAATAACCTATCTACTCCTAAATAATTACCATTTACATTACACGTAAAGTAACCTTATGCTATCAGTAATATTTTTTTTCATCAATTCAACTCAAGAAAGGCGATAAGGCCACTAAGACGCAAGGGGCTCCTGGTCGTGAAAGAGGGTGAAAAAGACTTTAGAATGATCCTGAAACCCAATGTTAAACAGGAATCAAGGGATAAATTTGTAAAGACCGGGGTGGAGTGTGAACCTGTCAATAGGCAAACCTATCTACTCCCAAATAATTACATTAACATTATACGTGAGTTAACCTTATTCAATCAGTAATAGTTGTTTTCATCAATTCAACACAAGTAAGGCGATAAGGCCACTAAGACGCAAGGGGGCTCTTGGGAGTTAAAGAGAATGAAAAAGATTTTAGAATAAACCGGAAAACCAATGCTAAACAGGAATCAAGGGATAAATTTGTAAAGAACGGGGGGGGGGAGTGTGAACCTGTCAATAGGCAAACCTATATACTCGTAAATAATTACCATTTACATTACACGTGGAATAATCTTATTCTATCAGTAATATTTGTTTTCATCAATCAACCTAAAGCGAGGCGATAAGATCACTAAGAGAATGTAAAATGCCTTTAGAAGGAACCTGAAACTTAATCCTAAGCAAGAAAACAAGGTTAAACATCTACCTATCTTTAAAGTACTGGGGAGGAGTGTGAACCAGGCGATTGGCTATGCTATCTACTCCTATTAAATATTTAAATTTATAGCAGACTATTGTGTCCGATAAATATTGCTTAGAGCTAAAAACTAAGTTATGTGGTGCCTTAATTCCTCACATAAAATAATATTACTAACTATCGGAGTGATATGCAAATTGTTTCACATAATTAAACACTTGAATTCCTAGAATTACTTCGAATTTAACAGCTAGTGATTGTCAGCAATTGATTTCTTGCCTTCAAATGAACTGTTTTGTCCGCGTTGGCGGTTCGTATTCAAAATATGCTAATAAGTTGAGGTATCGTTTCCACCTTTAACCCCAGTTGACGTCTGAGTGTCTTGCTAAGACAACACTTAAGATTCTACTGTCATCATTGTCCTGGCGAATGGAACTGGGAGCGTGGGAATACTGTTGCCAGCGAATCGGCTTAGCTGCCGTTTAACGCCTATGGGTACTTTGAGTTGCCTCCGCGAAGCGCCGAAGTTCGCGTAGGACCCTCGTAAAATATAACAGCGGACCTATTTCTTGATGCGAAAGGTTAAAAATAGTCCAGATTTATAGACGCCCACTGCAATCTATTAAAATCTTTCACTATATATATCTTTGACATATATATATATATAATAATTTTAAATATATATATATATATATATATATATATATATATATATATATATATATATATATATATATATATATATATATATATTTAAAATTATTTATTTAAACGTTATTTTCAAAATAAAAAATATCTCTTTAAATGTTATTTTTATAGGTACGTACTCAAATATGAATATCCGTTAAAAGTAACGTTTAAACACCCAATCACACACACACACACACACACATATATATATATATATATATATATATGTATATAAATCTCTCTCTCTCTCTCTCTCTATATATATATATATATATATATATATATATATATATATATATATATATATATATGTATATATATATTCGTCATCTGAGAGACTTTATCAAATGAATGATTAAGTCCCTCAGTGGACGAAGCGCATCGGCCAAGATGGGTTCTTCTGTTTTTATTCATATTGACAATATATATATATATATATATATATATATATATATATATATGTGTGTGTGTGTGTGTGTGTGTGTGTGTGTGTGTGTGTGTGTGCAAATATGTGTTTGTGTTTTGTTGAATAATATAGACATATTCTGTATGATTATTTTTATACTGATCCGTTCATGTTGCAGAAACATATTTGTCTTTGTAATTTACCCCGAAGATTCTTAGAAAAGATCGAAAGTACTTGGGTTAAAAAACTACGAGGCCTCTCTTGATGAATTTCATCTCAACATCAAGAAACTAATTAGGCATCTTTAAAGGATGAGTATAAAAATAAGTAGACACAATATGTCTATATTACTTAACAAAACATTTTCAAATAAAAATATGCTGCGTAAATATACATCTAACACAAACACATATAAGTATGTATGTATGTAGGCAGGTAGGTAGGTAGGTGTATAACCATCTGGTTAGTGATTTGGCTTTAACACGGGTTCGTCTTCATGATATTCGCTTGGAGGGACACGCTCACATGGGCGGGTGCTGCACAGTCTTTACTTTCCACTCACGATATAGTCCAAAAGCGTCTCTGCATCCTTGTGATTGATGAATTATTTTCCACCCTACAACCACTTTCCCCGCAAAGGAAATGTTACAAGGCTCTCGCTGCTCTGTTGCTGTTTCCATGGAAAGTGTTCAGGCGTACTTCATTCCTCTGTGCCACCATTTCTAACCTTCATAGCTAGGACCCACTATGCCACATACATTGTAGCCAATGGCGTTCAATTCTTATTATATTGGTGAAAAATAAGTCCCACTCAGGCAGCTTCTTCCCCCGAATCATTGCCTTCTGGAACCGATTCCAAAGAGGATGTTTCCCCGATCATTATAATCTTAACTTGTTCGTTAACCTTTATCGTTCACAAATATCCGCATAAACTGTGCTTCTTACTCTGTAAACCACTACATCGAGTGGCTTTCGGGCCTTGTACAGGGTGAACACCATTGTTAAGAATAACAAAAAAACATATCAGCATGTGATACATTGTTTTTTCAATCTATATTTTGTATTTCAGAGAAGTTGCATCCAATCCTCAGCAGAATTCATTATGAAATTGTTGTAATGGAATGTCCCACACTCCCTATCGCCTACGTGGACTGACTATATCAGTAGCTAAATATAGTGAGCACAGGATATACCTGGGGGCTTGCTTCGGCAATTAGTTGGAGATTCGTCTCCGGCTCTGCTGGTAGAACTCTCTGCGTTCGGGCGGAGAGGAACCCAGACGAGGCTTTGCCGAAGGGAAGAGTCTCGTCTGGGGTGGTAGACAGCTACCCGACCCCGTGTATACAGTGTCTACGGGGAATTTTTACCCGAGCCTTGGAGCTCGGTTTTGCCCCGCATTAAAAAACGTCCTTGTGCCATATCCTGCCTCGCGGGGAGGTAAGGTAAATAAACTCGCTTCGGGAATTACTAGCCTGCCACCCGATTTCCTGTTTTTCAGTGTATTCTCTTTGACAATAAACCTCTCTTCTTTCATCTACATGCGTGTTTTTGTTCCTTCGCTCGAGTACCACCTTTGCCTGTTTGTAAGTTATTTAAGGATACAACAGAACTGAGTTTATGTTCAGGGTAGATTTTCTTTTCTATATAAGAAAATCGTTATTTTTTAAATATTTTTTTGTTAATGAAGTAAAATTGGATAAAATAAATAATTCCATCAGTTATAATTATTAAATTTCGTATTAGATAAAAGATATTCTCGTATTATTTCAAACAATTGTTCCCATCTTGTTTGATAGTGATGTTATTATAGGCACAACGTTTAGACCAAGTACGCTCTGGTCATCATCAGGTGTCCAGATATAACGACATGTCTAGAATAATATCTATATCAAACAAGATAAGAAAAATAATTTGAAATAATGCAACAATTACTCATCTCTGAAATGAAAAACTAAATTAGATAAAATATGTCCATGGAATAGCGAAGATTTCCGTGTTTTTTTTTTTTTTATTCCGGATGTCTCAGTTATTTCCCTTTAACTCAACTCTCCCAGTTTTGGTTCATCACTGCTGTGGCCTGATACTGAACTCACAACTCTTTGTGTCTCGTCACTCGATCTAATCAACTTCTTTATCCTTAAGGATACATAGCATAGAGGATAAAGACGGATAAATCAGCGGATGAAGTATATATCCAGTGGATAAAGCAGTAGTGAATCAAACTTGGAGATCTGAGTTAAACAGAGATAATTGAGACATCCGGAAGAGGCATAGCACGTGGAACTAGAACAATCAACCTCGGTGGACGAAATAAAGGGTTCGGTTCGGAAGTCCAATCACCTGAAGAAGGTCGGAGCGTACAACGGCCGAAACTATGTGAATATGGCAATTAGGATGAGGATAAGCGTCCTAATAGTGTAAATAATGTAAGTAATCATAATAATTCATCACAGAGAGATAGAAAAAATTTTTTATTCATAGAAATTTTAACATGAGATTTATAATATTCGGTTCAACTGTTTACACAATTTACGGCCACATGTTATATATATATATATATATATATATATATATATATATATATATGTGTATGTGTGTGTGTGTGTGTGTGTGTGTGTGTGTGTGTGTTTTATACATTCGAACCTGTATCCTATACGGAACTGACATTTAGCCTGACGTGCCTTAACTGATCGGAGGACGAATATTTTCTATGAAATATATATATATATATATATATATATAGAGAGAGAGAGAGAGAGAGAGAAAAGAAAGAACAGTAAGATATATAATCCGGTGTTCTTATAGATATTTTTATTTTACAAAATAATGCTCAATGTAAATTTACAGAGCATTAATATTATAAATTAATTGATTTAAAATGTTTTTTCCGCTACACAGTTCTAACCATGTTTCAAAAATGGATACAGAGAAACCCATTCATCTAGACAAGATGACTGGATTTCTCTGTATCCTTGGAAACGTGAATTAAGATTTTTGCTGTGCCTTTAAAACCCTGTAATAAGTTACTCCAAAATTCGCTTGAGGATGAAATGGAACTAATGTCTTTAATTTAATTACCAAATTCCATTTATGAAACATGTAGAACTTTGTAGAGAAAAAACATATTTTAAATCAATTAATATATAATTATATATATATATATATATATATATATATATATATATATATATAACGGAAAAAACTTATCTAAATCGTGTTACAGCATAATTATCTCAAAAAAAAAAAAACACGAAACTAGTTGATTTTTTTTCTTCGGGTTTTCAGATAAGTCGTTTAGCCACCTTGACACCATTTCTCGCAAGAATCACTGAGTTATTCAGATGAAAAGAGACCAGGTTAAAAAATTTCTCGGACATTCACGTCGGTAAATGTTGTTAATAGTGTTTATTATAAACAGAGCATTTACTTAAATATGTGTATCTATAAAAGAATGTATAAATAAAAAATGACTTTATATATATATATATATATATATATATATATATATATATATATATATATATATTATGTCTATTTATATAATAATCCTTTCCAGTTCTCAAATCAGTTTCTGGATGTTAAGATGAAATTCATCAAGGAATTACTTTCAATCGCCTCCGAGATTATCCTTTGAGGTGAATTCCAAAGTCTGACTTATTGTAACTGTGATCGTTGTAATGATGATTAAAAAGAAAAAAAAAAAAAACAGGCATGAACGCGTTTTGTTATAATTATTTAAAAATGTTAAATTCATCCGTTGTAGCTGTGGATTTTTCTGCAAAATAAGCGTCCCAATCTAAGGGAGCTAACTAGAACCAGAAATGCAAAATCACTTTAAATGTTTTTGAAATGCACTTCAACAAGTTGTTGCTACACTCGTAATAAATTTTGTTGAATGTTGGTTGATTGCTTTCGATTTTGATGGTCTCGAGAATTTGAAGTTTTTCTTTATGATTTTCGTGATATAATATATGGTGCTGTCAACACATATTTCCTGTATTGTGAAGTTGGAAAGGAATGTTTCTTTAAATGTTATGCAATAGAACTTGTATCCGACAAATGAAGTGTAAGACGCCTTGATAATGTTGACGTCAAATCAACTTATGTACATCATTTTTGTCGGAATTGCAATCTCCCAAAGGACAATGAAACTGATATACAATATTTGTCTTTTTCAAAACACTAGTTTTTTAAAAACAAGAATTATTGCGAATGATTAAGTTGGTTGTGTTAAATTTAATATAATATATAATTAGTTTTAATTGCAAAAACGCTTGATTCCATTGGTGGAGTTGAATTAAAAAGAACAAAAACTTTTAATTCCAACGGATAATTTATTATTTTATAATCAGTTTTAATTTTTTTTTACTGGGATCAGAGGGGATTATATAATTACTTATGAAATTGTTTAGGTTGTTTTCATCTTGTTTATAGTTAGAATGCATTTGATTACGGGATATTATGGTTGATATGTTTAGGATTATTTGAGGAAGTATTATGTGCTTTTTGATTTATGTTACTATTTCTAATAACTCTAATTTATTCATCAACGATATAATTAGGAAAGTCATTATTAATAAAGCGATATAATTAGGAAAGTCATTATTAATAAAGCGATATAATTAGGAAAGTCATTATTATTAAAGCGATATAATTAGGAAAGTCATTATTATTAAAGTGATATAATTTGGAAAGTCATTATTAATAAAAGTTTAATTTTTTTAATTCAGTATAGAAAATCTTTTTCGTGGAAGAGTTAACTTTTGCATAGTGCATTAAATTTTGCATAATAGCTATTTTGTAATAGTCAGGGCATTAACTTTTATAGTTTAGAGTGCACCTGTTTATGCGAATTAGTTTTTATATAGGAAGGTAGTAAATGTATTATCATTTGGTGTCTATCAATACATCAAGAAAAGGGATTTTAATATTATTGTTAAATTCATATGTAAACATAAAAACAAAGTTTTTTTGTAGTTCTTGTATTTTATATATGGTTTTAGCTAAGATAAGAATATCATTTACATATCTTAGGTAGAGAAAAGGTTTTTATTTTCCATGTTTGCCATGTAGTAGTAACTAAATGTTTCTTCCAGAATTGAACATGTGGAAATGCAATCATGTTGTACTTAGATATTATTTTGATGGTCATAGAATGGAACCTCAGTGGTACAATTCAAAAGTAATTTTCGTAATATATTAGGTTTCATTTTTAGTGGAGGGAGATATGAATTGTTATAAATATTCTTTATAATTATATCAATCGTTTCTCTAACCGGGACATTGGTATATAAACTTCCATCAAATGAAGCTATGGTTTCATTATTAGGTTTTTGTATTTTTAAGATTTTGATTAGTTCATGACTTGATTTAATACTGCATTTATTAGGTATGATACCTAATTTCTAGTCAGCTCCCTTATATTGGGACGCTTGTTTTGCAAGCAATTCCATAGCTACAACGGATAAATTTAAAATTTTAAAATAATTATAACAGAGCGCGTCGACGCATCCATTTAAAAAAAAATACCATCACAGTTACAAGTTTGTCTTTGTAATTCACTCCTGAGGATGATCTCGGAGCAGATCGAAAGTACTTGGGTATGAAAAAACTACTGTTTAGAGAACTAGAAAGGATTATAATAAAAATAAACAGACATAATACGTCTATATTATTCAATTAAAAATGTTTGAATAGAAAATATGGTTTATATATATATATATATATATATATATATATATATATATATATATATTCCTCACCGCTAGCACGACTCTGAGTTTCATGCACGACGCAATCTTCATGTGCTGTGTATGAACTGACCGTTACACAATTTTTAATTTTAATATATCTGGTTATCCCAATGTTCGTGTAGGTATATATTATGCTGGGATTACAGTTTGTTTGTTTTTTTAATTTTAAAATTTAAAATTATATTTGGCAATTAAAATAAACGGGATTCATATATGTAGTTTTAAAAAAAGTAAGTTAAAAAAAATTATATTTTAGTAGTGAATATTTATGTTTTAATTTTTGAAAATTAAAAAAAATAATTAAAGGGAGATTACTTATCCGTATTTAAACAGAAAACAAATTTTATTCAAATAATAGGACTTTGCATTAAAATAAACGATAATTTACATTAAAAATTAAAAATTAAAAAATGAATCAAGATCAACGTATTTAATCGGATATTTATTCTTAGGTTTACATGTGGTAATCAATTCATTTCTCTTGTTTAATAAGCTATGGTTATTTAAGTGCTTTAAGACAACCAATTTTTCAACTCGATATAACTTCTCTTGAACAGCAGTAGAGGTTTTTTTCCGTTGTTTCTGGCTTAGGAGTATCTTCCGGTTCTTTATAATGTCTACTTCAACTCTATACTTCTAACGTCTACGCATAAAACTCTGAAATTTTATTTACTATGTATTTTTTATTTTTCCTCAATGGGATTTGATAGGTTCGCCTATCACCCGGTTCACAGCCTCCCCCTCTCTTTTGAACAGGAGTAGAGGTTTACCACTTGTTTTCTCTTTAGGATTGGGTTTCCAGTTATTTCTAAAGTCTTCACATTTTCTTTCATTCCCAGTAGCCACTTGCGCCTTAGTGACCTTATCGCCTTTCTTAAGGTGAATTGATTAAATATATATCCCTTTCTCATACCAATGATTAATAATGCTTTCAAGAGAAGAAATCCTGTAGGTTTTAGCGAGGGACCATCCTTGATCGAACCACATAGACTAGCATGACATTATCACAGACGAAGAACTTTTTCAAATAACTGAAACCACATTACTTGGTGACTTTCAACAGCAGCAACAGCTAAAATGGAAAACCGTGCAACACAATGAGAAAATATAATGCCAAATATGAAGATGTTGACATTCCACACTACTTTAAACAAAAGAACAGGAAGGACACTCCCGTCAAATACTGGAAATTATGATAGCAGTTTGCGAATTTGAGAAATATATCTTCCTGAAAAATTGTTCTGATAGAAAGATTTTATACATTTCATCCGATGCTGGACTGGCTGTTTGAATGCCGTATGTTTCCTTATAAGGAAACGGTTAATTTTACCATTATTATTATTATTATTATTATTATCATTAACAAGTATAGGATAAAATAAGGAACAAGTTGGAAAACCTTTATAAATTGGATATGTTTTGCTGTTTATTTAGCTTTATTATCAAAGACAGATTTACGGAAGGAAATTTGCTGCTCGGTGAGTTAATTAATTCACCCGAGTGCGTAGACCGGTAGGCGTAATTTACATAGTTTTTAAACAGAGGGGGTCTGCCTAAACATAGGTATCCAGAAAATATCCGTTGGTTGAAAATAATGTCAGATACGACATGTATTGATCCTGATATATATATATGTATGTTGTGTATTTAGGCAGCAGTCCCTCATTTATACATGTTTCATTAAAGACTATAGACAAGATATGGTGATTAAGCTTTTTATTTATTTATTTATTTTATGTGTTTGAACAAGTGTTTTCTTTTCTGGACACAGAGTGTGTAGAAACTGTCCAAATGTTTTGTAATTCCGAGCGTTTTTGTATATAATTTTAGCCATTATCAAGAATGACTTTATTTTTCCTTTTTAACTGGATGTATGGCTTGTGTCTATGTTTTTAGAGTTATAAGAATGTTTTATTTTCCGAACACAGTCAGCACACTGTGGCCGTGTTTGTAGTTAATATTATTGAGTGTTGGCTTTTTCTTTTTTATTCTTAAGTTTTTGCTTCTTCTTTTTTACATGTGAATGACGTTAATAGTTTTCTACTTTCTACTAGTATGTTTTGGATTGACTCTGCTAAGTTTGTGTGTTTAAATGGATTCTGATGGTCCTGTGGTTGGATATGTTTAATGTTAGGCGTCTGGATAGGCATGTAGCAGTGTGACCTATGTAATTATTTGAGTTCGGTGTTCACGAACAGAGTTCCTTAAGGGGCATTTGAATTTTATTCATAAAACGTTATATTTAGTGACCATCATATTTAAGTAGACGCCCCGTTTATTTGTAAAACGGTATAATTATTTATTTTCATCTACCGACCTGAATATTCAAGAAATGTTATTCGGGAAAAAGAGCGTCGATGACTGAGTAAGAATCTACCGGATAGTGTATAGTTTTCTCTAATAAGATTTATTATTAATAAGTATTATTTTGGGTCTTATGCATGATGCAATCTTCGGGTGCTGATTTAAAACTGACCGTTGTATAATTTAAAGTTTCAATCAGCACCTGAAGATTTTGTTGTCCAATTGCGTTGTAAAATATGTATGTATATAAATATAAATATATATATGTCACACATTATGAAATTGACAAAATCCGACAAATATTTTTAAGACATTTTTATGTTTATACATTT
Organism: Acanthosepion pharaonis; assembly: GCA_903632075.3. Lineage (NCBI taxonomy): Eukaryota > Metazoa > Mollusca > Cephalopoda > Sepiida > Sepiidae > Acanthosepion > Acanthosepion pharaonis. Next base: position 436,364 of record CAHIKZ030000550.1, read on the forward strand.
TTTTATAGATACAAATATTTAAGTGCTCTGTTTTATAATAAACGGTATTAATAACATTTACTGGCCTGAATGTCTGAGAAATCTTCATAGAAAATATTCGTCATCCGACAGGAATCGAACCTGTATCCTATACGGAACCGTCATATAGCCTGACGTGCCTTGCTAAGCGATCATCTGTGGCCCAATCGGTTAAGGTGGTGCGATTTCGCTTCCAGCGTCTTATATGCACGAGTTTGTCGTTGCTTGGAAATCTTCCATGTAAACAAAAACAGACTATCATCACTGTTTTGTCCGTGTATTGCTTAATATATTGCAATGTAATTGTCATCTTTGATAATGGCTTATGTAAACCGAAAGCTTAGATAGGATTAAAAAATATGTATTAATATTGTGATTTTCTTTCTTCGTTTAATGATAATGTTATTAAGCTTATCAGACGATATGAAAAGAATTTACATAAAATAAATAGACAACAGTTGTCTATACTATTTAATGAAACATGCATCAATGAAAAAATGCTGCCTAAATACACACAATATATATATATATATATAAAGCAATTCATCGAGTGGTTGGTAGGTTAATGCAAATTTTGTTTGCGAAGATTTTTCGCCATTTTATATCATTAAATTTACTAATCTACTTCATCTGATTCATTGTAATAAAAATTGAACTGCACCACATATTTGATATATATATATATATATATATATATATATATATATATATATATATACTAGCAGTTGAGTCCGGCGTTGCCCGGGGATGTAACAGTAAGAGATAGATCAAGTATCGACCATCATAAAGACTGAAAAATAAAATTGACAAAGATTATTGTTTAAGGTTGACGGACACGCATGTCTTAATTAGTTTTTTTTTGTTTTTGGGTTTTTTTTTTACGAATTGGTCAAACCCAAACTCAAACAAAAACATTGTTTTCAATCGTTATGAGTCTATCGATTGAATAGAATTTTATTATAAACAATTGTCTTGTAAATGGAATTTTTAAAGCATTCTGAATGCAAAAATAAAGAAAAAAGTGTGCAAGACAATAAGAAACACTACCTGCCAAAAAAAAGTGAAGTTTTGTTGAAATCGGTTGAAAAATATAGGAAATCCGATCCCATATATAAACGAACACACATACACACACAAACAGCCTGGGTTTTATAATAGGTATAACTCGATATGAGTTGTCGCCCTTTCATTCTGGCGACAGAATCGTGTTTTATCGTGCTTTCAAATTGAATTCGTGCAAAAACAATTGTGTTTTTCCAATTTTTGGCGTTGTCAGAACCACTGCAAGGTAATTTTACGCAGTCCTGTGAAGTTTTGTTGAAATCAGTTGAAAAATGTAGGAAATCCGATCCAATATATAAACGTACAGACACACACACACACACACACACACACACACACACAATCTGCGTTTTATAATAAGTAAGATATATATATATATATATATATATATATATATATATATACTCTAATAGTAAATATGAATTTTGTTCATCATCTGTAGCACAAATTTGAGTTTCATGCTCGTAGCAATATTCAGGTGCAGTTTGAAAACTCAACTAAAACATTCAACATGAAACTCGGAATTGTGCTTACGGAGTGGAACAAAATCTATATTTAAATTTTAGCTCTGTTATTATGCATTGAACACTTCTTACAACCAGAACGCAGAACTCACATGCGCACACACACACACACACACACACACACACACACACACACACACACACACACACACACACACACACACACACACACACACACACACACATATATATCTTGAAGGTGTATTTTCGAATGGATATTTTATTCGACATTATTTTTTATTCTTATAAACGTTATTTATTTTAGTGGATACACATATTCGAGTCATTATCTGAGATTTTTTATTTTATTTTCTGAAACAGTGAAATTAATAAAAAACGGCCTCAATTGAGAAATCCTACGGAACGAGTAATGTACTTCCATTAGATAACATCCTTCAAAGCTTGCCCTCTTAGGCTGGTTTCCATTATTTTTAAAGGATACACATATTTCAGTTGCTATCTCAGATAATTTTTTTTTTATTTTCTGAAACCTTGAAATTAATAACAACTGGCTTAGATTGTAAATTAAAGGAAGATTGTGCTTCCGGATAAAATCGAACCTGCATCACGTTTTCCATCAGGAGAAACGCCTCTATTTTGCCTATTTTTGTAAATAAATGTGTCATTATTTAATATATCTAAATATTTCTTTTTATTTTTACGTGATAATTTATCATTAAATACACATATCTAATCAATTCAAAATTTGTTAATAAATAAATGTATTTTCTTCAAATTCCATTATTTTATACAGAAACCAAAATGTTTTCCTTCATTTTCATCTTTCAATGTTAATCGGATTTTCATCATATTTTTTTATTTTTTGTAGTGAACGGACCATTATTATTGGGGTGAGAGCGACAATAATCATAATACTCTTGTTTGGAAATTGCTTTATTCTTTAAATAAAAATATTTTTATGCTATTCCCTCAATATAAATGGAAACATTTACTTACGGTAACACGCACACACATATGCCATATCAGGTTGAATATAAACGATCGTCGAAGTTAAGCGACGTCGTGACTGTTCAGTACTTAGAAGGGGGACTACTTGAGAATACCAAGTACTGTACGCTTGGATGTGCAGGTGGTGTAATGGATAATGACTCGGAATCTGAAATCGAAGTGCCGAGTTCTAATTCCAATAGGGTTCGATATATTCTCTTACGCGCAAATACCCTTGGGAAACGTATGAATCCACTTCTTCTCCCCCCAGCTATGGATTAATTAGTTGGATTTGTATCAGTAAATCATTATTATCTCCAAAATATACTTGCAATCTAAAAAGAATTTCTGGCTTTAAATAACCTGCAAATGGTTGATAAACCATAAAAATTAAATCAGCCCATCAATCAATCACACATACATATAAAGCAAAAATCAGGTTATTTTACAGTGAATGAAATAAAAAAAAGAGAATTCGTTTTTTTTTTTTAAGCATTCCACCCCAAGCAAGGTGGGAAGCCACTAGCATGCAAGGGGTTACAGAGAGTTGGAACGAAATAGGAGTGATAGAGAAAAGGATGAAGAGAAGGATAGGGGATAGATCAGGGCATCTGGAGACGTCGATTTACATTACATTTGAATAGTTGGAGATTATAGCTATCAGGGAAACAGGAAGAGGAGAGAGAGTTACACAGGCGAGAGGTGCGAGACATGAAGCTATTGGAGTAGAAGAGACAGCTACATTTAACAGTTTCGACAGTGAAAGGGTGAGAGAGAGATGCCAGCCTAGTAGAACGCTTAAATTTATGGAGTCTGGGAACCAGCGAAAGCAGCTCATCGGAGCAGTTACCATGAAAGTATTTGTAAAAAAGACAGGGGAAGGCGACGGCACGTCTGTGAGAGAGCGGCTGCAGATGAGATGCCAGATCAGGGCCAATTACGTTGCATATCTGTCTCTGGATCTTATCAAGAACCTTGAGATAAAGAGAAGGGGTACCAGACCATATATGGCAGCAATACTCCATGCAAGGGCGAATGATTGATTTGTAGATTTGACTCCGGTGAGAAAAATTTCCTGGCACGGCACAGGCAGCCAACTTTCCTTGCGGTGGATGAAGCTATTGACTCAATGTATTTGTTCCATCTCAGGTCAGCAGTCAATGTGAGACCGAGTAGTCGCAAAGAGGAGCTCTCGAGAAGTATAAAAAAAAATCTTAACAATTTGAGCCCCGTTTTCCTGGAAATTTTAAACCCTTCTGCCTGAGCTCCTGAGTCAAAATTCGCAAATAATTGGTATGTAATGTTTCATGGTAGATATAAAAATAGTTACATGTGTTTACCCACCGTTTAACCGGTGGCTGGGCATTAAGTCATTTTTCTCTACCACCGGTAAATCGGTGGTCAGGTCTCAAAGGATTAAAGATCAGAAGGAAGCATTAATCACTGGCAATCATAGAGAGAAAAAAAGGCGTGAATTAGTTCATTGCCTGATCTTCATGAAGACATCTTTCAACTTTCTAAACTAGTTAGATGGGGACTGTTAAAAATATGCAAGTAAATAAAAACACACGAAGACACCTACACACGTACACAGACACAGACACAGACACACACACACACACACACACACACACACATATATATATATATATATATATATATATATATATATATATATACAAACACATGCGTGCACGCACACACACATACAGAAACTCTCTCTCTCTCTCTCTGTCTCTTCCTCTCTCTGTCTGTCTCTCTCTCGTACACGCTCACACCCACATACGCACAACGATCCCCCTGAGGTCACGAGAGATCATGTGAGAAGGGGTGAAATTATGTTGCATCTAGTGAAGTTTGGTAATCTCTGGTTTTAGTAAATGAAAAAGGATTGGCTAGGAAGCCATGATGTTGACTTGGGGGAAAAACATTGATGACTAAAAAAAAAAAAAAAAAGAAGCATATTCACCGATATCCATCTCGCCGTATAGAAATACTGACAGAGGGAGTGGGTACAATGTCACCCACTAATTGACTCTCTTTCTTTCCCTCTTTCTTTCTTTTTTTTCTTTCTTTCTGTTCGTATTTCATCATTCTTCCTTTCTTTCTTCATTATAGCCATATCATCATTTCTTTCTTCCTTTTTTTATATTTATATCGTCATTTGTTTGTTTGTTTGTTTGTTTCTTTCTTTCTTTCTTTCTTTCTTTCTTTCTTAATTATATCCATATTATCATTTCTTTCTTTCTTTCTTTCTTTCTTTCTTTCTTTCTTTCTTTCTTTCTTTTATCCAGATCATCATTTCTTTCTTTCTTTCTACCTTTCTTTCTTCATTATAATAATATCATCATTTCTTTCTTTCTTCCTTTTTTATATTCATATCGTCATTTCTTTCTTTCTTTCTTTCTTTCTTTCTTTCTTCATTATATACATATCACTTCTTTCTTTCATTCTTTCTTTCTTTCTTTCTTTCTTTCTTACTTTCTTTCTTTCGTCATTATATCCATATTATCATTTCTGTCTTTCTTTCTTTCTTTCTAACTTAAAAGTGATCAATATCTTATAACCTTAATAAATTTTCCTCTGAAAAATATTTAACGAGTTTAGTTTCTACTTTAGTGCTCTGCGCTTTTAGCCTTGACCCAGACTAAACTAAGCGTTTATAAATGTCCATATGAGTTTCGATGACGAAAATGAAGCTCAACTGTTAATCATTGGGTTCCACTGCGTCCATTGATTACAGGTGTTACCCTAATACTACAACTAGCGTAATCATAAAAAAAAAGATCTCGCCAGAGTGAATGAGGAATGGACAGCGCTTTCTGACAAGTAGATGCCAACTCATTTGGCTGAAGACACTTGTCTTCGACCCAACCAGCGACAAAGTCATCCATTTGTCTGCGATACGAGCGTTGAACTCAAACCAGGAACCATTCCTCACGTATCTCTTATGAAGTTTTCACACGTCTACGTACCTGGCAGGTTTTTTTTCGTGTTTTTCTCACGATCCAAACGAAGACACAGGTAGAAAGATCTGTCAAAATAAATTGTCAGTGGCACAACGACAAAATTTGAAGTCTTACAGGTGGGAGGAGAAGAAGAAAGTTAAGTTATGGGCTGGGAGAGGGCAGATAGACGTGACGAAGTGGGTGGCAGAGGTAAACTCATCTATCTATCTATCTATCTATATATATATATATATATATATATATATATATATATATATATATATATATATATATATATACAGGGTGTCCATAAAGTTCGTGTGCACTTTAAAAAATTATAACTTTATTTGTATTTGCGATAGAAATAATTTGTAAAAAGGATTAGAAAGAAGGAAATCTATATTTTTTAAGGTTTTATTGAAATTTTATTTAAGTTTACACATGCCTTCCATTACAAAGGGTAATACGATTTTGCAGTTCACGGAAAATATTTGCCAACTGATTTATACTAATGCCTGAAATCAAATTAGTTATTTTAGCTATAATTAAAATTAGGTACATTAAACTTTATAACATTTCTTACAGATTATTTCTATCGCAAATACAAATAAAGTTCATTATTTACATTATTCAGACTATTGTCCTCTTCTTTGTCGCCATATTTATCACAACGTTTTGGCCGTTGTACGTTCCGGCCTTCGCTCACTGGGGTAGACTGTTCTAATTCCACGTGCTATGTTTGATGGATGTCAGTTATCAGTTATCTCCTGCTAATTCCCCTCTGAAAGTTCTCCACTGCCTTAACCGGTTATTGAACTCACACTCTTTGGGTCCTGTCACTGGATCTAACCAACGCTTTCATCCACTGTGCCATGTGTCCTTGAGGACATCTGTGTATAAATTTCTGGGTATTATAAACCTAATGTCTTCAGCAGCCATTTTTACCAGTGCTCATATTGCAATTTTGCTGTTATTTGCATGTTTTACCAGAGCTCATATTGCAACTTTGTTGTTATTTTGCTTTTCTCTGGCACTCCTTATTACTGGTTCCCTATATTGTATTTATTTTATGCTTGGTCGGCTCAGGAGATATTGCATTCCTTTATGAATTTTCCAATGGTGTTCCTTGTTGTTATCTCCCTTCTTTCTCCATATGTGGTCAGCCACGCCTGATTTTTTTTCCCCTCGTGTTACACGTCCTTGAAGCCTTATTGAGGGGGGTTCCGCAGCTATTGTCTTTTCATGTTTTCTATGGGGGGCTTGGTCGGTCGTCAACATTGAAGTTTTCCTGATGTTATATGGACCAAGATCCTTTGTATTTTTCTCTGATAACCCTTTCACATAAGGCAGGCAGACTGTTTTCTGAGTGTTGTTGGAGATTTTTACGTAGGGCTGACCAATTCTTTTATCTAACGTCTCTTTGTCGCCACTTGTGACTTTTACTCGGTGTTGTAAGCAGCAGACGATCCCTTTCTTTACGCTGTATGGATGGTGGTGAGGTGAATGTCGGTTTACGGTATACGGATGTCTTAAACCCATGCTCTGTTCGAGATATTAGAACATCCAGGAATGGGAGTGTGTTGTTACTCTCTTTTTCCATTGTGAACTGTATCGAAGGTCTTATTGAGTTTACATGGTCCAGTATAATAAAGTTATAAATTTTTTAAAATCACGAAATTTATGGAACCCTGTATATATATATATATATATATATATATATATATAGAGGGTATGTTTCATTAAAACGACAGACAAGGTACTACGATTAAGTGCTATATTTTCTTGTGTTCGAACAAGGTTTCAGCACAGATTGCGTGAAAAACTGACCGAGCGCTTTAAGCTATACTTTTTAGCCATTATCAAGGTTGATTTTATTCTTTCAATTTAATTGGGTGTGTGTTTTGTGTGTATTTTTTAGTGTTATAGAGATGTTTTATGTTCCGAACACAGCACATTATGGCCGTGTTCGTAGTTAATATTATTAAGCGTTGGCTTTTTCTTTTTTATTATTAAGACTTCCATTATTTTTAATCTTTTTTTATACGTGGATGAGGTTATGTTTCTAGTTTCTACTGGTATGTTTCGGATGGAGCCTGGTAAGTTTGTGTGTGTGTTTAAATGGGTTCTAATAGATCCGCCTAGGTGAAACCTAGATAGGTTTACCTGTCTCTTTAGGTTCATAGTTAGGTTTGCTCTACTTAGTGTATGAAGCACTTTACGTAGTTACTTTTGCTTTACTCGTTTTGGAGGTTTTTTTTCTTTGGACTCAGCTTGGATTCTGGGCGATTGTTTTCGCCTCATTTACATGTTCTTAGTTCTTTCTTTTTTATCCCTTATTTTTCCATGGGTATTGGTTTGTTCATTTACAAGCCAAAACACCTAAGGTTTTTCCAGATTTAGTATAACTATATATATATATATATATATATATATATATATATATATATATATATATATATCTAGTAATTAGTAGGAGGATTTGATAATGATATTTAATTAATTCATCGAGTCTGATAGAAACCTCTACAGAATGCAGGAAGCACTGAACGGCCGTTTCGTCCTATATTTGGGACTCATCAGCAGTGCGCATCCACTACCGAGTATCGAACCGGGGGCACAGTCCTATGGTCACAGAGAACTCAGTTGAGTTCCGCCACGGAATATGTGAGCGAGCGGCGCTAAGTTGAGTCTGATTTGGAATCTCTTCGTCACCGAGGCCCATTTGGAACAGTTGGTATGGTGTTCGCTTGACAACCCAACTGTCAGGGTTCGATACTCGGTAGTGGATGCGCACTGCTGATGAGTCCCAAATATAGGACGAAACGGCCGTCCAGTGCTTCCTGCATTCTGTAGAGGTTTCTATCAGACTCGATTAATTAATTAAAAAATATATATATATATATATATATATATATATATATATATATATTGCCATTGTTACTGCCACTATTCAGCTTAGACTCTGAGCCAACAAACCTAAAACAGCAAAAAAAAAAAACAACAACAAATATGATATGACTGGTGTGCACTGTGCAACGTGACATCGCGAACCAATTCAAGATTTCTCTTACAAACCGCTTCAACGCTCTTCAGGATGAAAACACTGAAAACTCTGCAAATTCAACATATAGAAACTTTGAACAAGCATGTGCACTGGCGATAGATTAAAGAATCCCAATGAAACGAAAAGCTCGACACCAAACCTTATAGGAAACTAAAGAGGTAATCAAGAAATTAACAGATCTGAAAAATGCTGCACACAGCAAAAACTCAAACTGAACGAGAGAAAGCAGATATCGCCATCGAATTGCTCAAGTTGCTCTCAAAGAAATATAAGACTTGGAACAAAAAGAATTCATACAAGCCAAGATCGTGAATGCATCTGTAAAAAAAACAAGCAGCGACTGCATGGAAAACAGTCAATGAAATCAGTGACCGAAAAAGCTGTAGCAAAGCCAAGATAAATGCTATTGATCAAAATGATCAGCAAATGGAAAAAGCACTTTGAAGACCTGTTTGGCAAGCCGCCCACAATTACAGCGAAATCCAGGCAAAAAATAATCGAACAAGAACTCGACATCAAGAAAGGAATTTTCAACATGAACAAATTGACAGCTGCAAAGAAGCAAATAAAGCGTGGAAACGCTTGTGGACTTGATAACATCCCTGCCGACGTCTTGTTGATAGATGACTTTGACAATGAGTTATTCACATTTTACAATCAAATTTATCAATGAGATCCCATCGAGCGCCGGACAGAAGGTTGTATACTCCCCTTTTTTAAGAAAGGAGATCTTGTCCAAACAACAAACTATAGAAGGATAACAATCACCACAATAGCCTCCAAAATCTACAACCTGCTTTTATTGAATCGCATCGGCCATGTTCTGGACAAAATCCCCCGCAAAAACCAAAATGGCCAAATTCTAAGCACCCGCCGTATAATTGAGAGTGTAAAAGCCAAGAAACTTAGATCTGTGCCTGTATTTGTCGATTTCTCCAAAGCCTTCGACTTTATTCATCGTAGCAAACCCGAAGAGATCATGTTAGCATATGGGATCCTGTAAGAGAAGGTATCAGCCATTGTGAGGCTGTATAAGAACCCTCACTTAATGGTCCGATCTCCCGATACGGAGTTTTTCAATGTAGTTGCTGGAGTCTTGCAGGGAGATACTCCTGATCCTTTCCTTTTTATTCTGTGCCTAGATTACGCCCTGTGAACACCTGCTGATCTAAACACAGATTTGGGGTTCACCCTTGAAAAAATAAGAAGTTCACGTCACCCAGCAAAAACAACAGACGTAGATTATGCAGATGACCTTGCCTTCTTGTCAGACACGATTGATAAGGCTAGCAAACTTCCCCATCTCATTGGCCAGCAAGATTGGTCTCTATATTAATGCTGGGAAAACAGAATTTATCAGCTGCAACCAAGGAGAAATTAATTTGAAAAACGGCAACATTAAATCCGTCGAGGAATTTGTTTACCTTGGCAGCAACATCCAGTCACGGAGAGAGACATCAAAATCTGAAAAGGCAAGGCCTAGGGTATCCTTTATGGTCTGAGCACCATCTGGAAGTCCTCCCTCTCTGACAATCTTATGAGGGACTTTTTTAAGGCCACAGTAGAGAATCTGTCTTGCTCTACGGCTCAACAACATGGACACTAAAGAAACACCAAGAAGCCTCAATGGACGGAACATACACAAGGATGTTACGAGTTACATTGAACCTCAGCTAGAAGAAACACCCAACAAAGAAACGCCTGTATGGAAACCTTCCTCCTATCTCAGTTTCGTTAAGACAAAGAAGGCTTCGGCTAGTTGGTCAATCTGCAGAAATCAAAACTTGTGAGTGACATTCTCCTAGGGAAAGCCATTGCGCCGCAAAATACCTCATCACACCTATATTGATAAACTTGAAGATGACTCTGGATGTCATCTGGAGGACCTACCGACGGTGATGTCTGACAGAGATGGTTGGAAGGAACGAGTCAGGAGAATTCTCGAACTGATGAGAGTTTAGTTTAGACATCCGCCCGTCTAATAAAATAATATTGAGTCTACTGGTGTTTTGAGTTGATTCCCTGTTCTGGGAAGTAAGAGACAGGTAATTAAACTGTTGAGTTTGTTATATTCACTTACGAAAAAATTACTTTTGGGAAAGGTATGAATCCATCTCTCCCCCCCCCCAAGCAATGGGTTTAATAGAAGGACAGGCTGGGTTCTTTAACATTGGTTGGCAACCAGTCTGCCGCAGAAAGTAATCCATTTGAACTTAAATAAATCAGCATAACTTCTGTAGGTCTGGTGTGTCCTTGATGGTCTGAGCACGAGCTGCAAGTCCCCCCTCTCTGACTTCTTTAAGACCACGTAAGAGAATCTGTCTTGCTCTACGGCTCAACAACATGGACACTGACGAAATACCAAGAAGCCTCACTTGACGGAACATACACAAGGATGTTACGAGTTGCATTGAACATCAGCTGGAAGAAATGCCAGTATCGACACTTTCCTCCTATCTCAGTTTCGCTAAAAAAAAGAGAGAAAGCCTCGGCTAGCTGGTCACTCCTGGGGGGGTGGGAAGGAAGTCAGAACTTGTGAGTGATACCCTCCTATGAAACCCATTGCGCAGCGAAAGATCGCTTGGAAGACCTCATCACACCTACATTGACCAACTTGTAGAAGACATTGGATGCCATCTGGAGGACCTGCCGACGGCGATGTCTGACAGAGAAGGAACGCGTCAGGAGAATCCGAGAAGAATTCTAGACCTGATGGAGATGATGATGAGGATATATATAAATATATATATTTGAAATCGCAGGCAAGCCTTCTTCTTTAAACCAGCACTTCATCAGAAGAATATGAATCCAAAAATATAAATCTCTATAAACTGTTTTCACAGAAGACGAAAAACTCGAAATCAGAAGGCACATTGGGATAGCGAAATATGCCTTCCAAAAGCTAAACAAAGTATTAAGAAACAGGAAAATTTAATTTGAAACAGAGAAAAGAGAACTGAGTTTTGATATAGCAGTGAATACTGGACAATCTCATCACAGATGTACAGGAGAACCTGAAGCAACAGAAATGTGGTTCTACAGAAGGATAATGAGAATACCATGGACCGAACATGTCAGTAACGACGAAGCTTTTTAGGAAAATGGAAACAAATACGACATTTGAGAGAGAGAGGGAGCTGAAAAATTCTAGAGAACATAATGAGGAAAAAAGACTTAGAGAATTTGACACCCACAAGTCATAAATGGCAAAAACAGACAGAAAGCAACGAATAAGCTACCTAACAAGTTGACAGGACAGGGATTAGGAGAGATAGTAAAAAACAATAATTACTAAGAGCTACTAAGGAGAGGAAGTTGTGGACGGCCATGATCGCCTACGTTCTATGTCTTACTCCTTTGATTTAGCCACAACTCGTCCCACTGCGCAGCTTTGGTATTTTTCGAACGAACTGTTGAAATATTTCCTCCGAAGGTCTTAAACAGAGAATATTACAGAATTGTTGCAGTCTCTGTTGCGCTTTGTAAAACCGGAAAGTGAGAAATTATTCAAGTTCATCTGAAAGCGTGAAGCGATGACAGGATAATATAGAAGCGCGGGGCGGCGATGACAAAAGGCGAAAAATGACGTGTGTTGACACTGTTGATTGCCAATCCCCCGGGACCTGAAAGATGGAGTCCAGTTGACAATATTACGTTTCAAAATTGACATTTCGTTTTCTCCCAAAGTGCAATCCTAAAAGTCATAAATTCGAAGTGGCGTAGGAAGAAGAATTATTTCCATCCTCGTCTTTTCTCGTTCGATTGGGTGGGGAAGCAATTACACCAAGCAAGGTATTCAGGAGAAAACATCTACATAGTTTTAGTTTTATCTATCTATCTATTTATCTATCTATCTATCTATCAGAGGTTTTTATCTCTCTGTGATAGATAAAAAGATTACCTAACACAGTATTTTTTTATTATCTATCTATCTATCTATCTATCTATCTATCTATCTATCTATCTATCACCGTCTTTTATTTTCTGTCTATTAATGTATCCATCACCTTATTTTATCTATCTATCTATCTATCTATCTATCTATCTATCTATCTATCTATCACAGTCCTTTTATTTTTTATCACTGTCTTTTATTGTCTGTCTATACATGTATCCATCACCTTATTTTATTATCTAAATAATAAAAATACTGTGATAGATAATCTTTTTATCTAGATGAAAACCTGTCTTGTCCGTATATTGCTTAATATGTTGTAATTGACACCTTTGATAATGGCTTATGTAAGCCGGAAGCTTAGATTGTATTAAAAAATATGGATCAATATTGTGAATTTCTTTCTTCGTTCAATGATAATGTTATTAAACTTATTAGACGTTATGAAAAGAATTTACATAAAATAAATAGACAACACTTGTCTATATTATTTAATGAAACGTGTGGGTATAGATAGATAGATAGATAGATGATAGATATAGATAGATAGATAGATAGATAGATAGATAATAAGGGGGCTAGTTGAAATATATATATATATATATATATATATATATATATATATATATATATATATATATATATATATATATATATATATATATATATATATATATATATATATATATATATATATATATATATATATATATATATATATATATATATATATATATATATATATACACAGCCAGTTGAAAACACAGGTTCTCGTATGATCACCGAAGTTAAGCAACGTTGTACCTGGTCAGTACCTAGATAGGTGACCACTTGGGAATACCAGGTGCTGTAAGCTTGGATGTATGGGTTCTGTAATGGATAATGACTTGGAATTGTTAATCAGAGAGCCGTGTTCCAGTTCCCATATTTATGACTCTTTCATTATTTAAACATATTATATACCGTGATCCGAAAACGCACTGATCTAACGAAAGAAGCATCGCAATTCTAAGCAAGGCGCTGAGAAACGGAAAAATGGCGCTAGAAACAAAAAAAAAGAATGCTGGATTGCTATGGGATATCTATTATCTTATATGACAGTGGATACTGGATAAGCTTCCCATGGATGAGGAAATCACTAGAAGCATAAGAAATGTGGTTCTACAGAAGGATACTGAGAATTCTATGGACGGAGTGAGTAATCAACAAGGAAGTCTTAATGAAAATGGCTACGAAAAGAAATACTGAGGAAAGAGAGATTGGAAAACGTAATCTCCACGTGGTATATTGAGGGCCAAAGAGAATAGGAGAAGGTGGAGAACCACTTACCTAATGCGCCTGTGCTAATGGATGGCGGAACGGGGTGAGGCGGTAGCATTAGCAAAGGGAGAAATCCCGCTACAGGTTACAATATATAGGAAGTTGTGGAGAGCTCTGATTGTCTATATCATGATGGGACGCGCGTGGCAGAGAAGAAAGAGTATTTTAAATAGACAATTTAAATTTTAAATTTGATTATCTTATAGTTAACGAAACGCCGGGTAGCGAACGAGTGAAAAAATAATATAAAGTAATATATAATTTAATATAAAAAATATTTAAAAATAATTACATATTCCTTACGAGCCGAATAAAATATTATGACGGGTCGTAGAGTGCCGGCCGCTGAACGAAAGCAAACTTTTCTTTTTTTTTTTTCTTTTTTTATTTTGTCTGGTTTCTTGTTTATAGCATTTCTTGGGAACAAAGATCAGGGTTGCGTTGGGTGGGTATGGAGTTTGGGGAGGTGAATACAAGCACATTGCTTTAATAAAAACAGTAATTCAGGAGAATCAGCGGGACCTGTTGAAAAACGGAAAGACAACGGACAAAGAACTTGCCCTCTTTGTGGCCTTTCCAGGTCCATCAACACCATCTCGGAAAGCCAAACAAAGGCTGATTTAAATGGAGGCCCGTTACGAGACTGCTATTCTGTTTGTGAGATTATTCGTGTTTTGGACGGGCGGATTTCGGTCTAATCGCCACAGCGCTGGAATGACAGTCAAAACACGAAGCAAAACATGGCACTCAGCTCATTGTAAGCCGTTGTCAGTGTTTGGCTCGGGCGGACGCAATTTTGATATCAATTATTTCGGTTGAATAGAGTTTTTAGTTGCTTTTACACAGATGACTCGAACTGTATAGAATGATTTGTTATCTTTTTTTTTTTTTGAATAAGTCTTTAACCTATCCATAACACTGTAAACAATTTACAAAGAGAAATGTAATGAACTCTTAAAAAATATTCAAATATTAAATCTGGAACTACAAGGCATTTATTTGCTATTTTGACCGAAAAATAAGTGTTAGTTATCTGCAGAAAAGGTGGATAGAAACTCCCTAATGCAGAGTACTTTTGTTAATATCGTTACATTTGCATGAAAAAATATATTGCGATCTTTAATGTAATAGAATTTCATTATTAATTTTATGTTTTTATATCAGAGTAACAAGTATATCCTAGAATGGCACAACTCCTGACACTTCATGAGCGCTCAGTTAACATCCCGTTACGAAGTGTGATAATCCGTGGTAGAAGTGCAGATGTGGTGACGTCATGGACCTTGTGTTTCAGTAAATGCTAGAACCATCAGAAATTGTCATTCCAAGCTGATGAGTACGGGACCTGTGGTAGATATCCACAGAAGTGGTCGTCCTTCAATATCCAGTTTAGAAGAATAAGTGCAAGAGGCAGAATTTTAATACAGTACTTCTCTCATTATACTGTTCAAAATAAAACATATTCTATGAAGGTTATTAGCAATTTAAACATATATATATATATATATATATGAGAAAGAACTTAACGAATCATCGAAAACGAAGTGTCCTATACACTGAGCTATCTTTATGGATATATCTTATTTTTATATTAAAAAACAAACTTGGATTATCCTTTTTCCAATTACGGATTTGATATTATATATATATATATATATATATATATATATATATATATATATCAAATCCGTCTGTTTTTTAAATTTAGGTCAGCGAATCGGTAGCGAATTATGCATTGAAAAATAATTTATATTTATCTGTATCTCACTCTTTTAAGGCGTTATTTAACACCTCTCTTTAAAACTTCTCTCTGTTAATCCCCACCTTCACCTTTATTCCTTTCCTGTTCTTCTTTCTTCTGTTACACCCTCTCTCTAGAGCTTTCATACATTTCCCTCTCACACTTGTTTCCCACTCCCACACATACACAGTCACTAAAATTTTGTTTTTTATGCCCGGAGTTATATTTTACAATTTCTTTTTTGAGTTTGTAGGTCTGATGATTTGGATTGTGTTTACGATTCCAATGTAATAAATTATAACCATAGGATATTAGTGTTTGAGCTTTTATATATATATATATATGTATATATATATATATATATATATATATATATATATATATATATATATATATGTGTGTGTGTGTGTGTGTGTGTGTGTGTGTGTGTGTGTGTGTGTGTGTGTGTGTGTGTGTGTGTGTGTGTGTGTTTCATTAAAGACGACAGTCAAGATTTTTTATTTAAATCTTCTTGTGTTGGAATAAGTGTCTTTTTTGGGGAGAGGTGCACAGAATGTGTAGAAACTGTCGAAATGTTCTATAAAACCGAGCGCTTTAAGCTAGACTTTTAGCCATCATCAAGGTTGATTTTATTTTTTCAATTCAAATTTTTATGTGTGCCGTATGCATGTTTCTTTTTGTGTTATAGAGATGTTTTATTTTCCGAACGCAGCACATTGTGGTCGTGACCGTAGTTAATGTTATTAAGTATTGTTTTTTTTTCTTTTTTCTTACAAACTTATCGACTGCACGTTCCAAAATTATGTAACCGTTAATAAATAATAATGATAATAATAAAATAGCTACAATTAATTACATTCGGATCCACAGTTATTTATACTAAATAACTTCTAGAATAATTCGAAACATAAGCGTCACCGCCCACCCAATAACTGTAGGACAATGCAATATACCTTGCTACACATAATGCACTATTGGCTAGCATATATAAATAATCAAGCCAACACACAACACACATAGCCTGAAGATTGCTTTCAAACATGAAACACATTGTCGCCGCTTGTTGTTGACCTAAGTGTCTACTTTTATATAGAGAGATAGATAATATTTAAGAAACAGCAGATATCTTTATATATAATGCTCAATATTAAAATTATTAAAATAATATTTAAAATAGGGCGTTAATAATATTATATTAAAAGATTACTTAACATTTAAATATTAATTTCCAGTCAATAAAATCTTTATATATATATATATATATATATATATATATATATATATAAGTAACGAAAATCTTGGTAATCCGTAAGGATAATCCCAAGGAGGATGAAATCCTGAGAGCTGAATGTTAAGTCAGAGCGAATAATTTCATTTAAAGAAAAAACAGACCACTTTAAGGCTCCATTTGTAATAATTTATTTCACCAGAGAATTTTATTTTTCTCTGGATTTTCAAACTTCACTTTCAAAAGGTGAAACGAATATATATATATATATATATATATATATATATATATATATATATATATATATATATAAGTCATCCACAGACAGACTGTAAATGCAGCTCTTCAGTGTGGCTAGACATCCGGTTGCCCTCTAGCGAAATATATAGTATATAGGAAATATATATATATATATATATATATATATATATTGTTTTAAACTTTACTTTTTTATCCATATGTTTGACAGTTTTTGTCTTTATTTTCTCTAGTTTTGAAAGTAAAGCTAATCTACGAAGCTTAGAATGACTCATGGTTAAACATAATAGACAATTGCTGTCTTTTATATTTAACAATACATGTTTGAAATATATATATATATATATATATATATATATATATATATATATATGTGTGTGTGTGTGTGTGTGTGTGGCTCTGTTTGTGTGTGTGTGCGCGTAAATATACTCAGATGGAGTGTATCTGTAGAAGAGACAAAATGAATACAAAGAGACAAGAGTAAAAGCTATATTTAGCCGTTGCGTTTCATTCTCTGAGGGACTTTATGAAGGCAATGTAGGATTTCTTATGTTGCATGTGTTTATGTACACAGAAGCGATGATGACATTGGTTTTTCAAGGCTTGTAAATTGATAACGTTCATGAGTGTTCATGAGGTGAAAAGAAAAAACTAACAATAAAAACGACCTGGAAAACTTCTACTCAAACCATTTATATATCTATATATATATATATATATATATATATATATATATAAAGAGACAAGAGGAAAAACTATACTTAGCCAATGCGTTTCGTCCTCGGAGAGACTTTATGAGAGCAATGTAGGATTATATATGCTGCGCGTGTTTATATACACAGAGGCAAGGATGTCATTGGTTTATCAAGTGGTTGAAAGGTCAGTCAAAGTATGTGGACGGAACAAAGTGTCATAATTCAAAGTCTGGTAAAAAATAAAGTACATAGTCGTATATGTATAGAATAGTCGATTCCCTTCTAATATACCCACAAAACACACATTTGCCACATCTTGTCAACTACAACAGACTTCAGCTTTAAAACTGAAATCATTTTTCCCTTCCTAGATATCTTGTTACACAGAAATTATAGCGAACTTAAATTTGACATTTACAGAAAATCTACCAATAAAAAAACCCTGGACAACTTCTACTCAAACTCCTACTATAAAATTAAATCTGGTATAAGTATAGGTTTCTACTTAAGAGTATTAAGAATTCGCAGCCCCTAATATTTACCCAAAGGAGAAACACACATAGAAAACACATTCAAAAATCTACAATATCCCTATCACTTCATCCACAACGTATAGACAAAGGCATAAAAAATATGCGACCGCAACAAAAATAACATTATCCACAATAATAAACTAAATAAAAACAGATACCAACGCTATAACATCAACTTTTTCCATTTTTATTTTGGTGTTGCATAAATGTATTTTCAACTATTATCTGTCTAAACTTTGAATGTGGACATATATGTTCCTTTAAATGCTGTAAGATTGAACTATGCTCATTCAAGTGAAATGTAAGTCTTCTGGTCAGTAATATATATATATAAATATATATATATATATATATATATATGTGTGTGTGTGTGTGTCGTGTTGCCAGATATATTATTCCGTTTTTCTAATGTTATTTGAATTAATCCGGAAAATATTTTAATGTATTGTTTGAAGCTTTTTTGTATTCCTATTCCTCGTCTGCAACTTTTGGTATCGTTTTATATTATTGACTAATTTGTCAAAATTAGTGATGAATAATATAACTGAAACCCGAACCAATTCATATATATATATATATATATATATATATATATATAGAGAGAGAGAGAGAGAGAGAGGAGAGAGGGAGAGAATGACGTAGTAGGTAGGTTGTGAGGTTGTGTTATGTATCGACTTCCGTTTAGTTTACACATAACACTACCTACCAACTCCATAACATCCACCAACCAAAACAACTTATCCCATCTTGACAACATCCAGTTAGTCACCACCACTCCCAGAATCATCATGGATATAATCAGATCTAAAAACACCCATAACAATAATAATTCAGAAGCAAGTATATATAAAATAAACCGCCGAAACTGTTTCTCACGATAAATGGGGGAAACATGTAGAAATTTTAACAACTTATCAATGAATACAAAGGAAAAAATTTATATATATATATATATATATATATATATATATATGAAGAAATATACTCTCAGGGTGTGCTATATTTATGGGATAAAGTGCTCAATATCAGAGATAGAGCGTGCCTAAATATAAAAGTGAACACTGAAGTCAACACTTAGAGGCGATCCAACTTTTCCTCGCAATGCATTGAGGAAACATGTAGAAATTTAAACAACCTATCTATGAAGACAAAAAAGACCTCGTAAATTAAAATTTAACAAATGCATTAATCATGCACAGAAATCAATTCGACCAAAATTTTGATCTAAAAATGCCACATTCATCAAAAGTGAAAGTAATTTACACAGAAGGAAAATCCTCGAGAGTGCCGCCATTGAATATTATCGAAATATCAATCTACAATCCGTTTGTTTCCCCAAAAAGTGAAAGGATTAACTTTTCAAAAGCCAACATACAGAACAAAAACAACAAATATGTTGCAAAATCAAAAGAAAACAGTTAAATGCATCCCCCTTCAGCCTTTGAATATCCACAGCACAAAAAAATGTACGCGGCCAGGCATATATATTAAAAAGTTTCTAAAAAAAAAAATCATTAAAAGTTTGTACAATATTAAAATTCCAGATACGTTGTAATTACTTTTTTTTATCAGCTCATATTAATCAGCAGTTTAAGTTGTATTGAGGTTTCGACGTTTTCCGTCAAACTTGACAACAGATTTCCGGAAATTATTTGAAGACCACCATTCACACTTCATGTAAAACTTTCTGTATATAAAAAAAAATCTTATTGGATAAAAATGAGGTGACTAGCATAATATGACAGCAGGGCCAAATAAATTCTGTAACCAATACTAAAATTTCTAATAAATTCCTAAAATAATAATAATAAGAAGAAGAAGAAGAAGAAGAAGAAGAAGAAGAAAGAAGAAGAAGAAGAAGAAGAAGAAGAAGAAGAAGAAAAAAAACTAGTAAAACGTAACACTGCTCATTACATTTCGGCATATCTGATGTAAGGGAAGCAACTCAGAATTATAAATGTAATCTCTATGAATTATTTCCCTTGAACAACTTTTCGTCTTCAACTTAAATGATTATATAATCGGAAAACATAAGCAGTAATTACTGAAAACCCTCAATTGTGGACGGACAGGACCACATACGAAACTATGGAGTTGGGATGCTGAACGTAATATCAATCAGCTAAGAGACAAAGGTTTACTCATATATATATATATATATATATATATATATATATATAATTCATCATTGATACAACAATAGTTAATAAAATGAACACGCTACTTCCCTTGTTTGAATGATTGGATTTCTCTGTATCCTTGAAAACAGGAAATTATGAATTTATATGTTCGTTTAAAACTCAGTAAATTTAAATATAAGTTATTCCAAAATTTGCTTGAAGATGAAACAGAACTAATGCTTTTAATTTAATTATATAATTAAATTTAAAGTTTTTAGCTTCAGTTTTTGAAACAGGTTTATTACTGTGTAGCAAAGAAACCATATTTTAAATCGGTTAATTTATAATATTTATGCTCTGTAAATTTACATTGAGTACTGTTTTGTAAAAATAAAAATAAAAAATAATAAAAAATATCAAAAAGAACACCGGATTATATATCTTACTGTTCATTCTTTTTATTTGTATATATATATATATATATATATATATATATATATATATATATATATATATATATATATATTGCAGGATACATGAGTTCTATAGACATGGCTTGGATGGTAACTGTTCTAGAAGAAGGAAAACTCTGAATTCAAAGCTTGGGAGGGTCGTTTGGGGACATTGTGACACGTAGTGCACCAGGTCTCTGTATTCAGCCCTTCAAAAAGGGTGGATGGTTCTGCACAAAGCCTTCACCACGATAATCATATCATATGTGCTGGTGTCTGTGTTGTCGCTTCCTAGAAACTGAGCTGCTTGACCCTTTTACGTCGAATATGAAAGGAGAGCCCACTATATATATATATATATATATATATATATATATATATATATATGTGTGTGTGTGTGTGTGTGTGTGTGTGTGTGTGTGTGTGTGTGTGTGTGTGTGTGTAAATAATTATTTTTTGAGTCTAATGAGCCCATTGTGATGTCAAAATGGTCATCGGAGTTTTTTAATCCATTGGTTACCATTATGAATGAGGACAGATTTTTTTTTGCGCTGAGTATTGTCTTTTTCTTCTTCTGTTAGGTCTGAATATATAATATCCAGGGCAGTCGTGAATAGATCTCTTGATATTGTCTGATAGTAATTCTCAATATCAAACTGTATTAGGCTGCAATTTGGCTTGTCGTTGATGCTGGTAAAATATTTGGTGACCTTTTTGGTATTAATCCAGGGTGTGAATCCCAGGTAATCCTTAATTTGCTTGGTAATCCTTTCAAGAATTGTTTTCTTTTTATAAAAAAAAAAGCTAATAATAATACTCCTTTCTAGAATTTATTTTTTTTAGAAAAAATCTTATAATAACAATGTTAATATGTTAGAGAATATAAACAGAACTCGTAAAAAGATCACGGATAAATTAAAAGTATGTGATAGAGTAGGCAAATTCACCGAAAAGGACTGCTACATCAACTATTAAGGACGATAAGCCGGATTTCGAGGAAGACCCGGGAACTTGAAAGCTTTCATTATTTTTTCTCTAGTTTAATAGTGAGTGGAACATTGCTATTAGGAATATAAATTAGTCCATCGTCTGTATATAGACCTATCTGCTTAGGATCTATGGTTTCAGGGAAGCTATCTGGGCTGAATCATATGCTCCCATAGAAACGTCATCGTCACTCTTACACTTAATCCAGGTGGAATTGTCACGTGACAAGAGTAATTTCCTGGTGGTTTCCTATCAGTAAGAAAAATATTGATTTCATAATCTGTTATATCCATGTAGTATTTTGCAAAGTTAATGGAATCAATCAATAGATCACTATCTCATGATATTTTATATAATTTTTTTTTTTCATTTTTTAAAATTAATTTCTATGAATTCCCGTTGAATCAAACTTTAGCCGTGTGACCATTAAGATGTAGGTCAGCTCATCGGGTTCCATTTCTCTCCCTCTGCCCTTTCCTACCGCCATTATATAATAACCCACCTTAATTTTTGTTACTATGCCTTCTTCTATCATATCTCCCACTCTATCCCCTCTAATGTTCTCTTTATCTTTCCTTCCCCAACTAACTAGTCCCCTTCTACAAACTGACACCATAAACAGTTTGAAAAAACCCGCGAATTTTAAATTGAAAATTCGTAGGTGAAAATGGTCATTAACTAAAGGTATTTTAATTCGAATTGTAAGAAAAATTTTGCTCTGTTTTAGGAAAATAAACATTGAGCGCTCTTTGTAAGTAAGTTTTAACATTTAATATTTAACATTTCAAATTCTATATTGTGTTAATAGGACTTACTTGGATTATACCAACGGATTACTACTTATATATATGCCTGCCCGCGTACACAATTCCGGAAAATTCTCGTTGAAAACACAACTATACTTAAACAATAAAATAAATGAAAACAATAAACGATAAACTCAAAATTCTTGAGGCTATATACATAAAACAGTTGAAACCTAACCTGAACAAAATAAACTACGAAATCTCTATAAATATCCTTAAATGCCTCTAATTGATAACAGAAGCCATTGATTTATTCACTCTCGCGTTGTCATGTGTGACGTCACGAGCTGCGATGCGATTTCCGCTTCCGCGTCTTTTTATACACAAGTTTGTCGTTGCTTTGAAACTTTTCATGCAACAAAAACAGGCTATCATTATTGTTTCGTCCGTGTATTGTTTGTTATATTGAAATGTAATTGTCATCTTTAATAATGGCTTATGTAAGCCGAAAGCTTAGATCAGATTTAAACATGTATCAATATGGTGATTTCCTTTCGTCTTTCAATAATAATGTTATTAAGCTTAGACAATATGAAAGGAAATTACTTAAAATAAATAGACACAACTTGTCTATATTATTTAATGATGGAGGACATGTGGAAACTTAAACAGAATTTCAATAAAACATTAAAAAATATAGATTTCCTTCTTTCTACAAATTATTTCTATCGCAAATACAAATAAAGTTATAATTTTTTTAATGTGAACACGAACTTTTTGGGCACCTTGTATATGTATATATTATTAGTAGCAGTATATAGTAATTTTTCAAGCGTAGCTCAGATGTAGCACAAAGTCGAAAGTATGCGGCACCCAGTGAAGATCGAACTCACTATTTAGTTGTAATTGTTCTAGCGAGACAAGCTTGCTAACCATTACACCTCTTCGAGGTGCGCAGGTATATATTTATAGTTATTATAATTATTTTTTAAAAATATGATTCCATCGCTACATAAGAGTTCTTATGTTTCAAAAACAGAAGCTAAATTCTTTAATTTCATTTATAGAAATTAAATTAAATTAAAGTAGCTAATTCTCTTTCATCCTCAAGCGAATTTTGGAATAACTAATTTTGAAATTTACGGTTCTTTATAAGCATATACATTCGTAATATTAATTTCTATGGATATGGAGAAAACTAATGATTTTAATAAGGGACGGTAGGGGTATTCATTTTTACTGACAACTATTGTATCAACATATTAGTTACTTTAGAAAAGAGGTTAAGTTAAGGTAGAGTCGGGGTGCCTTTTTTCAAACGAATGATGACATCCGTTCAACGCATATCGTCTGGTCTATTTCAACGACAGAAAGTTTTTGGCACTTTTGTTACGCTGTTAAATGTGAAACATGAGAACTCTTATGTAGCGATGGAATCATATTTTTTTTTTAAAATTATTATGATATAGGCTCTACTGTTATAAATATAAATAATTATAATCGTCTGGAAAAACCATAGGTATTTTGGTTTGTAAATGAACAAACCAATACCCAAGGGAAAATAAGGAATAAAAAAAAGAAAGAACTAAGAACATGTAATTGAGGCGAAAACAATCGCCCAGAATCCAAGCTCAGAGTCCAAAAACCCCCCAAAAAACAAAAAAAAACAACCTCCGACACAAGTAAAGTAAAAATAACTAAGCAAAGTGCTCAATACACTAAGTAGAGCAAATCTGACTATGAACCTAAACAGCCAGGCAAACCTACCTGGCCAGCGTACCCTAATGATCCGCATAGGTGAAAACCTAGGTAGGTTTGCCTGGCTCTTTAGGTTCATTTAGGTTATATATATATATATATATATATATATATATATATATATATATATATATATAATTCCAAGTTTTGAATAAGTAGTTCTAATTAGAGTCTGGCCTTCTGGCAATAAAAGTACTCCATGGCATAAAAATAACAGACCATTTGAATATTAATTCATTTTTATGGAAATTGAGCACTTTTACGCCAGAAGGCTAATTTTGGGCAGACTTTATTTAGTGCTGCTTATTTAAATCTTGGAATCATATATACTCTAACGTGAATTTGGTTGTCTGGTCATGTTGAGCACTTTTCTGGCTTTATGCTTCAGATCCTGTATCATGAGACCAGTTTCTCTTGTTTTTGAGCGCTTTTTACTATTCTGGCAAAGCCTTTTTACGTTTTTTTTTTTTTTTTTTTTTTTTTTTGCTATTTTAGATCTTGACTGGGTATTTTTCAAGGCCAAACAAATTTCATCATAGACCCCGAAAATAGATTCATAATACAGCACACCATTGCAAATGATCTGGTCTGAGAAAGCAAACTCAATGAATTTACACAACGGTGTACTTACGATTAAAACACATCGATTTAGAAATCCTTGCAAAAATCAGACATCAGTGTTTCATAAAAGTTTCCGGAATTAAATGAAACTAATTATTTTAGAAACGTTATTTTTTATAAAATTTCGTTATTTTTTTACATCTGATAACCCACCCATCACTTATTTAATGCCATGAAATTTCGAGAAATTCATTTTTGTAGCTTATAAGGGCAAATCCTGGGAGAATTTAAAACTCAATTTTTTTTTTTTTTTTTTTTTTGTCAAACAGGATACCAGTTACAGAAAATCTGCTTGGAATAGTAAAATAAAAAAGGAAAAAAAAAAATTAAAACGTAATCCTTTAATTAGAGAAACTTTTATTTGCTTTTATGTATAACATATATTATAGACACTATTGTCTTAAAACATTTCTTCGATGAATAATGTATTTTTTGCAAGAATTGTTTTTATTATATTATATATTATATATATTAATTAATAAACTTTTAAATCTTTTAAATTTTTGTATTGTAACGAGAGGATTAATGGATAGCGGCTCGGATTGAGGAATCGGAGAGCCGAGTTCGAATTCCAGTCCAATCCATTACATTCATTTACATGCTAATACTCTTCTTCTCTCCCCCCGCCCCCGCTGCTATGGGCAAATAGCAGGACAGACCGCGTTCTATAGCCTTGGATGGCAACTGGTCTACCGCAGAAAGAAATGGCAACCTACTACGGGAAAAAATCTGCTTCGTCAGTCATGTATCGAAAGACACATGATCGCCTAAGCGTGTATCATACATGGCACCTAACTGACTGACGGAACGGTTTGCTGATTTTTTTTATTAAATAAAAAATATATTTAATAAACAGAAACTATAATTCAGTGAATCCCAGTATTTAAAAAAAGATTTTTGAATTAGTTTTGTGTGTATATAAACGTGCCGATTTTGTAAATTCGGGTGACATTATCACAAAATAAGAGTGGGAACTATAACAAATTTGAAATTTATTGGTAATTTTCTAACGTTTCCTCAACAAATGGCTTCATAAGTAAACTATAATTATACTTTAGCCAAGATTTTCTAAAAAAAAGAAACATTTTTAAAATAATAATTTAATTCCTTCGTGAACAGGCCCTGAAAGTTTCATTAAAATTCAGTAATTACCAATTACCAATTTCATATACCAATCTTTGATTCACTCACTGAAAAAAAGCAAAACTTTTAACCAATATTTCGAAAATTTTGAAAAGAACTAAAAATATAATTTAATAGTAAAAAAATCCTTTGGTCTTTCCTCTTAATAATAACAAAGATTTCGATTATAAAACTTTGTTTTTAAGTATGGGGCATTTTTTCATTATGCACATTTTTTAGCGAATCTGCGGCGCTAACTACTTGTAAATGGATTGCAAACAGCAATATGGAAGCCAATGTGGGAACTATGAATTAGAGAGGTTAGAATCCAGCAGGTAAAGACATTTACATATCTGGCTAGTATGAATAACGAAACACGCCTTTCAGGAACTAAGTAAAGTTTTAAGATATTGACATTCTGGTTGAGCGTGTCAAAAACAAACTTAGAGGAATAAACATGCTACCAAGGGAGATAATTTTCTGTATAAATTAGAGTTACCTCCCATGAATCGCATTTTGGACTGTTTCTTTTCTACCGAACGACGGCGAGAATATGGAAATTATAAACACTTTTTATACAACGTTTATCTTAATTCTTGACCACTGACAATCCCTTTCATACTGGTTTTTAATGAACAAGAGCGTCATTACAAATATCATCATCATCATCATCATCATCATCATCAAATCCTTCGCTGCTTTACGGGGGTCACCTAAAGAAAGAAGAAGAGACAATCTTCTCCTGCATGAACTCTTGACGATGGCTCCTGTCTGTCTACTCTTTGATGTTGTTTGACTGGCTCTTTTTTTTTTTTTTGCCGTGCCCGATTGCGTCCGCCTTCAACAGATGCATGATGGTCTTATAGAGGCTGTTATGCTGCGTGATGTCGCCAGACTGTATCGTCTCCTGACGCTTAATAGTGGCGAGGAGAGATTGCTGTTATCCCACGAGACTTTTGACTTAGCTCCATACATATTCATTGGTTTTGTGCTTTCTCGAACATTTGTTCCGGATTCCTTTCCCTGACTCAACCAGTAATATCCAACTCTCACACTTCTAGAGGTCGATGGATACGACCAGCGAATTGTAGAACTTAAACTTGGCATGGAAGCTGGTGTTGTTCTTCCATATCTTTTCCACTCTGTCCATCGCATTTGCGACTGTGGCGGTCTGTGTGTTTTCAGGTGCCATCTTTTGACAGAGCTGTTTCCAAGTATTTGTAGCT
Source organism: Acanthosepion pharaonis (assembly GCA_903632075.3). NCBI lineage: Eukaryota > Metazoa > Mollusca > Cephalopoda > Sepiida > Sepiidae > Acanthosepion > Acanthosepion pharaonis. The sequence continues at coordinate 463,630 of CAHIKZ030000550.1, forward strand.
GGACATTTCGACGTCCATTGTGACACGTTGACACTGCCGTTGCTACTGCTATTCACCATTTTACTGTGGATTTCTCTGCGTTGACTTCCATTTTGTATGGACCGGCTGTTTAAACGAGTTTGTTGGTCAACTCTTGCAGCTAGGTCGAACTGCCCGACATAAAAATTTAATCTCATTAAAAAAAATGTTATTTAAAGCCGGACTTATATCCTCAAATATCATTCTTTACTATCGCAAAATCTATCGATTTAATTAACCTTCTGGAAAATGTCCAAGTGAATCCATTATTAAGCACCGAGGACAGATTGTTCAGCTGACCAAGTCTCGTGATATCACGTTGAAACACGAAACACTGGTCCTCGTACGATCAGTAAAGTTAAGCAACGTCGAGCCTGGTCAGTATCTAGCTGTGTAACGACTTGGGAATACCAGGTGCTGTAAGCTTAGATGTGCGGTTGGTGTAATGGGTAACGGCTCAGAATTGGAGAGCCGAGTTCTAATTTCAGCTGGGTTCATTATATTCTCTTCCGCGCAAATACACTGGAGAAAGCTAAGAATCAGCCGCTTCTCCTCCAGCTATGAGTTAATTAGTAGGACATCTATTAGTAAAATCTGGAAAAAATTATTATAATCTTAAAAAATATAAATTAAAAAAGGGTTGATAAGTCGTAAAAAACAATCAAATATGTTATTTAGCACTACTCCGGTATTACGAGTTGTCTTCCCACAATTATTGAGCCCATGATTACTATACCACCAAATTCGGTAGCATGTATTAATCCCATGATTAATTTACCACGACATTTGTTAGAAAGGTGTTGAGCCCATAATTACTATACCAGCAAATACGGTAGCGGGTATTGAGCACCTAGTTAATATAACACCAAATTCTGTAACAGGTATTGATCGCATGATTAATATAGCAACAAATTCGGTAGCAGGCATTGACCCATGATTAATATACCACCCAATTCAGTAGCTGATATTGATCCCATGTTTACTAAACTGACAAATTCGGTAGCATGTATTGATCCCATGATTACTATACCAGCAAATTCGGTAGCAGGTATTGATCCCATGTTTACTAAACTGACAAATTCGGTAGCAGGTATTGATCCAATGATTACTATACCAGCAAATTCGGTAGCATGTATTGAACCCATGATTACTAAACGACCAAATTTGGTAGCATGTATTGATCCCATAATTACTATACCATCAAATTCTATAGCAGGTATTGAGCCCATGATTAATATACCACCGAATTCGGTAGCGGATATTGATCCCATATAACACCAGGTATTGACCCATGATTATTATACCATCAAATTCGGTATCATATATTGAACCCATGATTACTATAACGCCAAATTCGGTAGCTTTTATTGAACCCATGATTAGTATACCACCCAATTCGGTAGCAGTTATTGATCCCATGATTACTATACCACTAAATTCGGTAGCGGGTATTGATCGCATGATTATTATACCATCAAATTCGCAATTCAACACTTAATCCCCTTGGCTATTCTCCTGGGTATGACATCTTCATGTAATGTTGATATGAATACGACGCAGCAGAATTGCATTCCAATGGCGATGAAGAAGCAGGGAAAGAAGAATTGAAGGTGAGAAAGGCGCAGGTGAAACGTAATCAACTTTTGATATGCAGTACCTTTGACAATTTTAAAGAGCCACGAAAGTATTGAAGAACCAGGTAATATTAGGATACGGTGATGTGAAAAGAAGGACTGTCTAATCATGACCTGCATAGAAAGCTGTTACGGTTTTTTGGGTATATATACCTATAACTAGTGAGCGAGTCAGAATGACTTATTTCCCTTTATAGTCGACCAATGGAAGGTCGACCAATCAGAAGCCGCCCAACACTGTATTCGTCGTGTATAAAGGCGGCCATCTTGTTTCCTCCTACCGGAAGGACCAAAGGCGACCAGGAGAAGGATGAACTACACTCTGCTGTGATATCCACTGCGAACCTAAAGTACGCTTTCCTACTGTCTCCGAAATATTCACTGCCAACCTCTGGATTCAATACTCGAGGACGACCGTCATGAAAATGTCTAACAAAAGCTTCACAAACGAAAGCTAGCGTCAGTAACGTTTACCTTACTATAATTCATCTAATGTGTAGGCTTTCACGAGATAAACAAAACAATGTCACACATGCAATATGTGCTCTTGCAATGAGAAAGTGAGAGAGAGAGAGAGAGAGAGAGTGTGTGTGTGTGTGAGAGAGAGAGAGAGAGAAAGAAAGAGAGAGAGTGGCAGGTGGTATATTGGACGCAAACAGATATTGAAGGACGTAAGACAACAAACAATGCAAAAAATATCGCCAAGTCTATTTTTCATATAGAAAATACATCGACAAATATAAGGTTACAGTGCACTTGGCAAAAAGTATCTCTGCATGTTCATTTAGACCGTGAGAAGAGCGTTGTCCTGAAGAGGACTGTTTTGAAATGGTTGAAGAGTATTGTCCAGAAAAGGCGTGTTTTTAGCCGTTGTCAATCGTTGTTCTGAAAAGGGCAGTTTTGTATTTGTTGAGAATTGTTTTCCTGAAAAAGCCAGTTTTCTAATCATTGAAGAGAGTTGTACGAAAAAAAATACAGCGTTGTAGTTGCTAAAGAGTATTGTCCTTCAAAAGATAGTATCTTCTGAAAAGGACAGTTTTGTAGCCGTTGAGAATTGACTTGAAAATGAGAGATTTGTAGTTGCTGAAGTGTGTTGTCCTGAAAGGACAGTTTTGTAGCCGTTGAAAATTGTTGTCTTGAAGAGGATAAGTTCTCCGAGATGTAAATCATCAAATTTGGGGAGACAAACAGGGCCTCTAGTTGTAGAAAATCGTAAGATAAAAAAATGCAATTAAACTCAGGCATTACTTAATTAGAAAAGCTATTATTTGCTTTTATGAATAAAATATATTATGCTCTCTTATTATAAGAAAAAATAGTAAATAAGGGATTTTTGCAAGAATTTTTTTCTTTTTTTAATTTCTAGAAAATTCATAAAATTGAGTAAGTGAGGGTGTACAGATGTAAAAAATATTTTACCAAGATTTTCTAGAAATGTTAATTTAAAAAATAAATTAATTCATTTGCGAACAATTCCTGAAAGTTTCATTAAAATCCGGCAATTATTTGATTTTTGCAAGGCTTTCCAAATTAATGTGTTCCTTTATTGGAAAACATGTGCGAAAATGTCCGATTCCAGCTCTGTTACACCATTGACGCATAAAAGTTACAAGAAATTTTTTTTAAAAATTCAAAATTGTAAGGAAGGAGTAAAAAATAATTTAAAAAAATACTCTGTTCTTTCCTATTAATAATAACGTAAACATTTTGACGATAAAATTTTGTTTTCATCAAGTTTGGGGTCCTTTTCAGCATGCTATGCTCTTTTATAGCGGAAAAGTGGAGGTACCTAGTTTCGTAGCCATTGAGAATCGTGGTCATGAAAATGACAGTTTTTAAGCCGTTGAGAATTGACTTGAAAATGACAGTTTTGTAGCCGTTGAGAATTGACTTGAAAATGACAGTTTTGTCGTTGCTGAAAAGCCTTGTCCTGAAAAAGACAGTTTTCTAGCCGTTGAAAATTGTTTTCCTGAAGAGGATAAGTTCTCCGTGATGTGAATCATCAAATTTTGACGGATAAACAGTAGAACAGTCAGTTGTAGAAAATCGTAAGATAAAAAAAATGCAATAAAACTAAGATATTTAATTAAAAAAAGCTTTTAATTGCTCTTATGAATAAATATATTAGGGTCTCTGATCAAAAGAAAAAATAGTAGATAATGAATTTTTACAAGAATTGTTTTCATTTTTTGAATTTTAGTTATGTAATATTGTAACAATTCTAAGCAGAAGCTGACGAAGCTTAATTTAATTCATTCAGCTATAGTGCTAAAAATGTTTATCTTATTGTGATGGATGGTTACAAGCGAGAGGGGAGATGGTATGTATTTATTTTATAACCACAAGTTAGAATAATTTATGAACTTTTTATTTTTTTTAAATTCTGTATTAATTTACAGCTCTTAAGCAATATTACTATTAAATAAAAACTATATATGCTAATCATGAATGGAATACCTTGCAACAATTCAACCACATCTAGTATTTTAAAATGAATTTTAAATTTTGTATGTATGTGTGTGACTGTGTGTAGGTATAAAAGTGCCGATATTTTAAAAAAATATCAACGTCTATTCAGCACATTTAAAAATATCAACGTCCACACAATACATTAAAAAATATCAACGTCTATTCAGCACATTTAAAAATATCAACGTCCATACAACACATTAAATAAATATCGACGTCTATACAACACATTATCAGAAAATAATAGCAGTAACTATAGTAAATTTAAAATTTATTGGTAATTTTCTCAACAAGCGTCTTCGTATTTATATAAAGGAAAGCGTATTTTGCTTACTGGAAATGTTAAATTTAATCTATAATCTTGCGATTAAATCTAACATAAATGATTCAAGAATGATTTTTCATTTTTAAAATTCATTTTAAAACTTAGGTATCGCTTCTTTTTTTGGAGGTTCTTCGGTTTAAGAAAGCTGTACGCACTCAGAAAACACTGATTATGTGGCTCTTTTGAACTCTATAAACACAATACTTTTTGCATCCCCCCAAAATGAGAGCATCACTTTCCCTGCAGATGAAACGACATTGGCCCTTTTTTTTAGAGTCGGTGAGGAAGGGTGTTTCCTCTGCAACTTTTATTGTTTCTTTGTCTTTGATTCAAACCTCCATCATGTCTACTTCTTTGCGCAGAATATTCTCAACTCTCAGCCATTGAAAACAAGGACTTGTATTAGGAGCATTGTCCTAATGAAACAAGTCCCAATTCGTCAGTTTTCCTAAGCGTTTCGTCTGGACAGCCATTTGTCACTGCTTCAGTATGTTGGCATAGTTCTCTCCTTTGATGGTGTTGGTCTTTGAAGATATATCAATAAACACAGTGCCTTTTGCATCACAAAAAAAACAGAGTCCTTGTAGATGAAAGGGACTTGACCTACTTTGGAGCAGGTAAAGAAGAGTGTTTTCCTCTGCATGGATTTGTCTTTTTATCTCTGGCTCAAAGTTATGAACACAGCACTCATCCTTGGTTAGGAAACGTTCTAGGAAACCCGTAGGATCTGCCTAAAAATGTCAGGTTCCCATGCACTCTGCACACACACACACACACACACACACACAAACACACACACACACACACACACACACACATGATATTCACATAGGTCCACGCTTTATGCCCCCACACAAAAAACAATATACACATACTCTCATGCAGGATTTTCACACATAAATACATATGACATACCCATTTTCGCACACAGGACGCAAACACAGGATGCAAACACACGCACATATACATACATACATACACACACACACGAGCGCGCACGCATAACAGACGCATAATCGCGTGCACGCACATGACATACACATACCCCCACATAATATTCACCCATATGGCAAGCCCATTCTCACAAGCAGAGTACCACATGCTCATACTCCTACGCAAAATGTGCGCAGTGCACACCCATTCCACCACGCACTGTACATACATATGACATGCACATACCCCCACGCACTATATGCAAGCATTGACACCATGCACTGATAGAGAATAATGAGCCTTTGCCGCGCTAATAAATGCATTAATTTCATTTGATGGTCTTAAAAACAAACACTTGTTATTTGGAACAAGAGCTGCTTACGAATAAATAAAATATCAGCAAATGATGAATTCTGACAGTGTATCGAGCAGAGCCTCGGGGGTGGGGGTGACTTACTTGTCCACTCCACCGACTCAGCTCCCACCAGTGAAATGGGGAATTAAACAGACCTGTGCGCAATGCTTGATCATCATATTAAACAGGCAACTATTCTTGTTTGCATAGTTATATCTGGGGGAAAGAATTCTGGCCAGGTCATTGAAGTGCCCGACCCGCATTAGGGTTAATCTAACACTAATCCTTGTCTAATTAGGTAGAATTGGATCTGCATAATACATATTCAGGTTTTTTGATGGACTCTTTATAAGAAATTAGTAGAGATACTTTGGATCGAGGGACACTTAAAAGAACCCCAAAACGAGTTCCCACTTTTAAAGTTAAAATACGAACTGTTAAAAAGAATTTGCTTCGTGCTCAAATGAAACATTGAAAGCAAGGGGAACAGCGTGAAAGTGAAAATAATCTACCTAACGAGCTTGTAAAAAGATGACGAGAATTGCTTAGAGCAAAAACATACCATCCTGGGTATGACGATAAACGACATCCGGCAGCAAGGCCTCTGATCGTGAGGCTTTTCGGAGCGTGAAATCACGTCTTAATTGCTGTTGTTCGCAGGTCCACTCTGATACGAAGTAGTAGCATCTGTTAGAGTCCCCACCAATGAGCAAATAGTTAACCCCCTAACTGGAGCCAAAACACTATAAAAGTATAAAAAAAATTATAGTAAAAATACAAGCAATACATTTTCATAGTAAGAAAATTACCAGCAATGCATTTAAAAAAAAAAAAAAACAATATATTTTTGTAAAAGAAATTATTAATACTATCAAGAAAATTAAATTGTGGCATTAAATGACCCATAAGGAGTTGATATACCGTTAAAAAAAAAAAAAATTAAGAAGTTGTGGAGAGCCATAATCACACAAAACAAAAAAGATAAAGATATGTATAATATATCAATCCTCCAATATAGTAGCCACCGCTGGATAAATTTCCTCACAGATTAAGAGATCTGAAGCGACAGAGATGTGGTTATACAGAAGCATTTAGTGGCTGAAATTTTTGGTATGCATTATAAGATAAGAAGGCTTGAGAATTTGGCAAATACATGATATATTGGAGGTAAGATGGAAACAACAAGTAACCTACCTAACAAGCATTTGTGCATAGATGGAAGAAGAGGGTCTTGGACAAGCATTAACATCGTTACAAAGGATAAAAAATTGTGGAGAGATGTGATAAGCCATGTCCCATAGAAAGAAATCTGTATAATATCGATCCTTCGATATTGCAGTGAATGCTGGTAAAAATCTCCTTATAGATGCAGATGAGAACTAAAGCGACTGCGATGTGGTTCACGGAAAGACAATAGGTCCGTGTTATCTTACTTATTATAAAACGCAGATTGTGTGTGTGTGTGTGTGTCTGTAACGTTTATATATTGGATCGGATTTCCTACATTTTTCAACCGATTTCAATAAAACTTCACAGGAGTACATAAAATTACCTTGTGGTGGTTCTAACAGCGCCAAAATGGGAAAAATATAATTGTTTTTGCACAAAATCAATTTGAAAAAACACGATTAAGAGACATCGTGAAAATGGAAGGGGACAACTCACATCGGGTTGTTTTTGTGTGTGGGTTCCTTTAAATATGGGGAGCGGATTTCCTATATTTTTCCGCCGATAAAACAAAACTTCACTTGTTTTTTTTTTTTGGCAGGTAGTGTTTCTTATTCTCTTGCACACTTTTTCTTTATTTTTAACATTCAGAATGCTTAAAAAATTCCATTTACAAGACAATTATTTATAATAAAATTCTATTCACTGGGAGACTCATAACGATTGAAAACAATGTTTTTGTTTGAGTTTGGGTTTGACCAATTCGTAAAAAAAAAAAACTACTTAAGACATGCATGTCCGTCAACCTTAAACAATAATCTAACGATCTCTACTGATTGTACGAATACAAACATCGGATAAATTCTTTATCTTTAGGAAAGATAATGAAATCTAAAATACACAAGTCCTAACTAAAAATAATAACCGGAACAGGAACTACTTTTAAATACACATGGTGTCCAATTTTTTACTGTATTCAATAAGTAAAAAATCATAAATTGTAAAAGATTATTATTACAGAAAGGCTACTACATGAATAAGATTTGTTAGATCATAATTAATAAACCCAAATAAAGTTAATATTTTTTGTATTAGAAACAACGAGTGGAAAATATATTCAAATCAGAATTCTAATTATGAATCACCACAAGCAAAATATGCAATTTTTATTACTGTATTCAATAAGTAAAAATCATAAATTGTAAAACTAAAAGATTACAGAAAGGCTACCTACATTTTTCAACCGATTTCAACAAAACCTCACTTTTTTTTTTGGCGTGTAGTGTTTCTTATTGTCTTGCACACTTTTTTCTTTATTTTTACATTCAGAATGCTTTAAAAATTCCATTTACAAGACAATTGTTTATAATAAAATTCTATTCAATCGGTAGAGACTCATAACGATTGGAAACAATGGTTTTGTTTGAGTTTGGGTTTGACCAATTCATAAAAAAAAAAAAAAAAAAAAAAATTATTTAAGACATGCGTGTCCGTCAACCTGAAACAATAAACTTTGTCAATTTTATTTTTCAGTCTTTATGATGGTGGATACTTGATCTATCTCTTACTGTTATATCCCCGGGCAACGCCGGGCTCTACTGCTAGTACAGAATAAAAAAGGAGTGTCTGGGGATATTGACAATCGCACAGCATATAGAAAGCAAACGGCATAGAGAGAAAAAACCAAGTAACGAGCTTTTGTACATGGATAGAAGATGATGGACTTGGACAAACATTGATAGACTTACAAACGATATGAAGTTGTTTACAGTCATGACTTGAATGGACACTGCCCATAGAAGATTCTTCGATATAACAGCGAATTCTGCACACTTTTCTCATAGATGAAAACGAGGCTCGAAGCGACAGAGATGTGGTTCTATGTTATTGAAATCCGTTATACATAAAGAAAGAAAGCTGAGAGAATTTGATACGCATAAAAGAATGAAGGCAAGAGAAACATAGACAACAATCAAATAAACTATCTAAAGAGTTTTCTAAATAGGTGCCAGAACAGAGACATAAACGATAGAAAGATGTGGAGAGCCATGATCACACATGTCTTGAAGAAGGTACATAGAAGATGTTTTATATCAATCCTTGTGAATGCTGGAGAAGTTCCTCATGAAAATGGGACCCGAAGAGATAGACATGTAGTTCAAAAGAAGGAATGCCGTGGTTGAAATTTCTGGTATACGTAGTAACGAAAGATTACTTGGAGAATTTGAGACTCACAGGAAATAATAAACAGAAGAATGACTGAGGGAATCATCTATATTGAATCCATTGCTAGGTTAGCCTCTAAGAAAGTTGCTTCACTGAGTCGTGCTAGACAGGGTTTTTTTTTTCTCCAGAATCTATCTTACACTAGCAGTATGGCCCGGCGTTGCCCGTGCTTGATTCAAAAATCGTACGACTCATACAGCAATCGCTATCACTTGACTTAAAATATTTTTGCCCTTCCTTGCCTTTAAAGGAGTGCCCTTTGCCGTGATGATGTTGCTACATGCCTTACTTCTTGCCTATCTCACACTGCGAATTTTTTCTAAGCTCTATACTAAACATTAAACTTGTTACGAAAAAAGAACTAAACTAATGAACACAAAACGATCAGCTTTAAAAAAGGACTCGTAACTGGAAAAACCGAATGAAAAAAGAATGTTAACAACAAATACTTTTCACACCCAACCCAGTTCTGCGGAATCAGAATCAACGTTGAGTTTAAGCAAGCGAATGAGCCGACTGGAGTAAAGTGACATGCAGATTTAAATTTTTGCCCACTTGTGACAAATGCAGCTATCGATTTTTTTTTTGCATACTAGTTAACATTCACACAGTCAGCTGTTGGCTCTCACGCTGGCCAATAGAACCTTCCTGCCTATTCGTGGCAGCCAGCTATAGACTCTCATCCTGGCCAGTGAAAATGGCCGCAAACTACATGAAAACTGCCGTAGAAGCATGAAATGCCCGATTATTTCCACTATCGATGGGAATTGGGAAATGCAACGTCCATCTTGGCCTTTCCGCTAACTTGGAGCATGTACATGTAAATTTTGGTGCAAATCCGTCGAAAATTGCGGTCGTGCATTCGTTACACACACACACACACACACACACACACATCCTGCCTTTTATAGATAGAGATATGTCATTCATCCATGCTTTGAAAATTGCTACCACGTAAGGTCCGATGCCCTTGATATATATTTAGAGATCCTTAATAAAAATGCAAAGAAAAATCAGCAATATTATTGGCCCTAACCTGGTGTCTCAGCTTCAGTCAGTTTCCCACCGCCATAAACATGCTTCCCTGTGTATTTTTTATAAAACAAGATTAGCAATAAGGTCCCATCAATTTACAGATGAATTGGTTAGAAGAAGAAGCATAATTTCTATGCTAACAGTTTCTTTTCTCGCACTTATGGTCTGTGGAACTCACTCCTGGCTCCATGCTTTCCTTCTGTCTGGGCTCCTGAGTCAAAATTCACAAATAATTGGTAAGTAATCTTAGATATAAAAATAGTTACAAGTGTTTATCCACCGTTCAACCGGTAGCTGGGCATTAAGTCATTTTTCTCTACCACCTTTCAACCAGTGGCTGGACATTCAGTCATTTTTCTCTACTACTGTTCAACCGGGGGATGGGCATTACGTCATTTTTTCTACCATTTAAAGCGGTGGTCAGGGCTCAAAGGGTTAATGTTTCTGTTTTCTATTTCTTTCACATTCAGTGACCCCTTGTAGCTTAGTGGCTTTATTGCCTTGTATGAGGTGAAATGAGTAACAAACAAAAAGTAAACTACCTAACGAGCTTGTGTAAATGGATGAAAGAAAGTTCTCTTGAACCAAAATTGATAGAGTTACAAAGAATAAGAAGTTGTGGAGAGCCATACTCAGCCATGTCTTGAAGGGATACTTCGCGTAGAAGATCGGCATAATATAATATTAATCATTCAATACAGTGGTGAATATTTACCCATGTCCTTGCTTATGAAGATGAGGCTTGAAGCGACATCGATGTGGTTCTACAGAAGGATGGAGTTGAAATCTGTTATACATTATAAGGAAAGGGGGCTTAGAGAATTAGACACTCACAGGACATAATGGAGGCAAGGGGGACAGAAGAGAAATATTGAGTTACTTACATAGCGACCTTGATGTTAGAACTGAGTCTGGTGGGGGGGGGGTAGAGAGTAAATCGACAAATATTACTGAGAGCTTTACCGCAAGGAAAGTTGGTTCTCTGTGTCGCGCCAGAAGGTTTTTTTCTCGCATGACTCCATCCTTCAAATCTACAAATCAATCATTCATCTTTGCATGGAATACCGCTGCTATATATGATCTGCTGCTCCCGCTGTTCATCCCGATGTCCTCGTCAAAATCCAGAGACGGATATGCAACGTGATTGGTCCTGATCTGGCATCTCGTCTACAGTCACTATCTCACAGACGTGCTGTGGCTTCTCTTTGTCTTTTCTACAAGTGTTTTCATAGCAACCGCTCTGACGAGCTACTTTCACTGGTTCCCAAATTACATGAATTTAAGCGTGCTACTAGGTTGGCATCTCCGTCCCACCCTTTCACTGTCGAAACGGTTAAATATAGCCGTCTCTTCTACTCCAACAACTTCTTATCTCACGCCTCCCGTCAGTGGAACTCACTTGCTTCTCTGATAGCTATAATCTTCAAATATTCAAATGTAATGTCAATCGACATCTTCTTATGTCTTGACCTTGATCCCTGTCCTTAGGAAATTGTTGAGAGATCAGCTCATCTACGTCTTGAAGGGACACGTCACCAAAGGAGATTCCAATTGTTGGATAATGACAATATTTTGCGGATATTGATTTCATATGAGCTAAAATAAATATTAAAAAGTGTATTTACGTAACGATGGTATCGCTGACTTTGTAATGTCGATCCAGTCTGACGAGATCAGAGAAGCGGTTTCCACTCATTACCGTAAATCGCTGTAAATAATTACTGAGTATCTCATAACATGATTCACATTTAATCTTAGTTAATTCTAATAAAAAACAGAAGCCGAATAAACTGAATGTCTGTTTTAGCAACAACCAAATCAGTTATTAATTAACAATTAAATATTTTCGTTTCGTTTTTTTCTGATAGAGGGGTTTAAGTAGGCGTTCTGGTAGCGCTGTTCAAGTAGGCGTTCTGGTAGCGCTGTTCAAGTAGGCGTTCTGGTAGAGGTGTTCAAGTAGGCGTTCTGGTAGAGGTGTTCAAGTAGGCATTCTGGTAGAGCTGTTCAATAGGTGTTCAGAGAGTTGACTTATAATCCTGAATCTATCACACATTGTTTAATTCAGACGAATATCCTAACATTCGTTGTTTCTATCAAAACTATTCGGTGGCAATATTCTTCTGCCTTCTTTCGGTCTGATCTTCCGATACAAAGCATGTTTAATTATCATATACTGATTTATTCGAACCAGTCCCATTTTTCTTGTTATTATTTGCCTGTCAATAAACCCTCACCCCTTTTTTTTTTTTGCTTGAATTTCTGTGACAAGATATTCTTAATATCATATATCGATTAATTCGGACCAGTTTACTTTGTAGTTTTATTACAACATTTCGGTCGTCCTCGGTATGACGATAAACTACGTCCAACAGCAATGCCTCTGATCAGGAGGCTTTGACGAGCGTGGAACCAACTCTTAATTACTGGTGTTCTCAGGTCCACCCTGACTCGAGGTGGTAGCATCTGTTAGGGTCATAGCTATGGGCAAATAGTCAACACCCAAACTTGTGAAAAATAGGTTTTAATACCAGAAATACTTTGTAATAAAAAAAATATTACCAGCAAGAATTTTTGAAGGAAAAATTATTATCAGCAATACTTTAAAAAAAAAATACCAGCAATACAAACAGTTATACATACTTTGAAAAAAATATGACCAGCTATAGATTTCTTCAAGGAAAAATATTCCCAGAAATAGATTTTTGAACAAAAACATATTACCAGCAATAAAAATTTTGTTGGCTTTAAATAACCCATTGAGGTGTTGATATGCCGTAAAACAAAAACCAAACCAAACAACATTTCGGTCGCTGTACTCCTTGGCCTTCTTTTTGACTAAATTTCCGATACAATGTCTTCTTAATATTATATATGGATTAATTCCGAATTAAAACGATTCGGTCATAATCTCTGGTCTCCTTTTAGTTTGAAATTATGTGGTTCATTTATTTATTTTCTTATTATCAGGCTTTAGTGCCATTCAGTTGAGTTCATATTCGGTTCTTGGTTGTTTCTGACCGGACCTCCACCCAATTTAAAAAATAATTATTTGAAACTCGACGATTTATTGCCGTTATTAAATTTTGATTAATTTTTTTTTCTTGTTACTTTAAAAAAAAATGAATAATTAAATCCGTTCACTCAACTGCAATAAAATATGATAGAAAGAAAGGAAGAAACGAGAAACATTGAAGAAAAGAAAGGATGAATGAATGAAAGAAAGAAGGAAAGGAAGAAAGAAAGAAAAACGAAAAAAAAGGAAAAAGATACATTGAATAAATAATGAAAGAAAAAGAAAGAAACGAAGAATGAATGACGGAATGAATAAATAAAAACAAAGAAAGAAACAAAAGAAAATAAAAGGTTGAAAGAAAGGGAAAAGGAAAGATACATTGAATAAATAATGAAAAGAAAAGAAAGAAAGAAACGAAGAATGAATGAAAAATGAATAAAAAAAACAAAAGAAAGAAACAAAGAAAATTTGAATAAATAAAAAGAAATTGAATAAACGAATGAAAGAAAAGAAAGAAAGAAATAAACGAAGAATGAAAAAATAAAAAAGAATAAAAAAACAAAGAAAGAAATAAAAAATAAAAGGTTGAAAGAATAAAAGGAAAAAAAAAGATACATTGAATAAATAATGAAAGAAAAAAAAAGAAAGAATGAAAAAGAAACGAATGAATAACAAAACAAAGAAAGAAAGAAAATAAAAATGAAAGAAAGGAAAAGGAAAAGATAAAGATGAAAAATGAAAAAAAAAATGAAAGAAAAAGGAAAGAATGAATAAAAAAAAAAAAGAAAGAAACAAAGAAAGAAAAGGAAAGGGAAAAAGATACATTGAATAAATAATGAAAAAGAAAGAAAAGAATGAAAAAAATGAATGAAAGAATGAATAAATAAAAAAAGAAAGAAACAAAAAAGAATGAAGAAAGGAAAGGAAAAAGAACATTGAATAAAATAAAAAGAAAGAAAGAAACGAAGAAAAGAAATGAATAAATAAACAAAGAAAAAAAACAAAAGAAAAGAAAGAAAGAAAGAAAGGGAAAAGGAAAAATAGATTGAGAAAAATAATGAAAAAAAGAAAGAAAGAAACGAAGAATGAATGACGGAATGAAATAAAACAAAGAAAGAAAAAGAAAATAAAAGGTTGAAAGAAAGGAAAAGGAAAAAAGAAAAGAAAATAATGAAAAAAAAGAATGAAAGAAAAAAAGAATGAATAAATAAAACAAAAGAAAGAAACAAAAGAAAATAAAAGGGAAAGAAAGGAAAAGGAAAAAAGAAATTGAAGAAAAGAAAAGAAAGAAAAGAAAGAAAGAATGAAAGAATGAATAAATAAACAAAGAAAGAGAAACAAAGAAAGATAAAAGAAAGAAAGGGAAAAGGAAACATTGAATGAAAGAAAAAAAGAAAGAAAGAAACGAAGAAATGAAAAATGAATAAATAAAAGAAAGAAAGAAAAAAGAAAGATAAAAGGTTGAAAGAAAGGAAAAGGAAAAAATAATTGAAGAAATAATGAAAAAAAAAGAAAAAGAAAAACCAAAAGAAAGAATAAAAAAAACAAAAAAGAAGGAAAAGAAAAAAAGGTTGAAAGAAACGAAAGGAAAAGGAAAAGATAAGCAGAAAAAAAAAGAATGAAAGAAACGAAGAATGAATGAAAGAATGAAAAAAAAAAAAGAAAGAAAAAAGGTTGAAAAGAAAGGGAAAAAATACATTGAATAAAAAAAATGAAAGAAACGAAGAATGGATGAAAAATGAAAATAAAACAAAGAAAGAAACAAAAAAGAAGGTTGAAAGAAAGGAAAAAAAAAATAATTGAATAAAAATGAAAAAGAAAAAAGAAAGAAAAGAAAGAATGAATAAAAAAAGAAAGAAACAAAGAAAGATAAAAGGTTGAAAGAAAGGAAAAAGGGAAAAAAGATACATTGAATGAAAAAAAGAAAGAAATGAAGAATGAATGAGGAATGAAAGATAAAACAAAGAAAGAAAGAAAGAAAAAGGTTGAAAGAAAGGGAAATGAAAAAAAGATAATTGAAAAATAATGAAAAAAAAAATGAAAGAAAAAATGAAAAATGAAAAAGAAAAAAGAAAGATAAAAGGTTGAAAGAAAGGGAAAAGGGTCTTTAATAAAGAATGAAAAAAATGAATGAAAGAAAAGAAAGAAAAGAAAGAAAGAATGAATGAAAGAATAAAACAAAGAAAAAAAAAAGAAAATAAAAGGTTGAAAGGGAAAAGGGAAAAAAGAAAAATTGAATGAAAAGAAAGAAAAAAAGTTGAAAGAAAGAAAAAAGAATGAATGAAAGAAAGAATAAATGAAAAGAAACAAAAAGAAAGATAAAAGAAAAAGAAAGGGAAAAGGAAAAAGATCATTGAATAAATAATGAAAAAGAAAAAAAAAAAAACGAAGAATGAATGAAAGAATGAATAAATAAAACAAAAAAAGAAACAAAGAAAGATAAAAAGTTTGAAAGAAAGAAAAAAGGAAAAGATACATTGAAAAATGAAAAAAGAATGAAAGAAAACGAAGAATGAATGAAAGAATGAATAAATAAACAAAAATGAAAAAAAGATAAAAAGTTGAAAATGAAAAAGATAAGAATAAAAATGAAAAAAAAAGAAAGAAAACGAAGAATGAAGAAAGAATGAATAAAGAAAACAAAGAAAGAAAAGAAAGATAAAAGGTTGAAAGAAAAGGAAAAGGAAAAAAACATTGAAGAAATAATGAAAAAAAGAGAAAGAAAGAAACGAAGAATGAATGAAAGAATGAATAAATAAAACAAAGAAAGAAAGAAAAAGAAAATAAAAGGTTGAAAGAAAGGAAAAGAAAAAAAATTGAATAAATAATGAAAAAAAGAAAGAAAGAAAAGAAGAAAATGAATGAAAGAATGAAATGAATAAAACAAATAAAGAAACAAAGAAAGATGAAAAAAGGTTGAAAGAAAGGGAAAAGAAAAGAAACATTGAATAAATAATGAAAGAAAAGAAAGAAAGAAACGAAGAATGAATGAAAAAATGAATAAATAAAAAACAAAGAAAAAAAAAAAGATGTTGAAAGAAAAAAAAGAAAAAAAGATACATTGAATAAATAATGAAAGAAAAGAAAGAAAGAAAAGAAAAGAATGAAAAAAAAATGAATGAATAAAATAAAACAAAGAAAAAAAAAAAGAAAGAAAGAAAGAAAAAAGATAAAAAAGAAAGAAAAGGGAAAAAAAGAAACATTGAAGAAATAATGAAAGAAAAAGAAAGAAAGAAACGAAGAATGAATGACGGAATGAAAGGGAAAAAGAAACAAAGAAAGATAAAAGGTTGAAAAGAAAGGGAAAAAATTGAAAGAATGAAAAAAAGAAAGAAAGAAACGAAGAATGAAATGAAAGAAAATAAAAAAAAAAGAAAGAAAAAAAGAAAGATAAAAGGTTGAAAGAAAAAAAAGATACATTGAATAAAAATGAAAAAAAGAAAAAAAAGAAACGAAGAATGAAAAATGAATAAAAAAAACAAAGAAAGAAACAAAGAAAGATAAAAGGTTGAAAGAAAGGAAAAGGAAAAGATACAATGAATAAATAAGAAAAGAAAAAAAATGAAAGAAAAAGAATGAATGAAAGAATGAATAAATAAAACAAAAAAGAAAAAAAGAAAAGAAAAAGGTTCTGAAAGAAAGGAAAAGAAAAAAAACATTGAAGGGAAATAATGAAAAAAAAGAAAGAAAGAAAAATGAATGAAAATGAATAAATAAAAAAAAGAAAAAACAAAGAAAAGAAAAAAGGTTGAAAAAAAGGAAAAGGAAAAAGATACATTGAATAAATAATGAAAAAAAGAAAGAAAGAAACGAATGAATGAATGAAAGAATGAATAAATAAAACAAAGAAAGAAAAAAAAAAAAAAAAGAAAGAAAAAGGAAAAAAGGGAAAAGAAAAAAGATAAAAAAAGAATGAAAAAAACAAAGAAAGAAACGAAAAAGAATGAAAGAAAATGAAAAAAAAAAAAAAAGAAAAAAATGAAAGAAAAAAGGTTGAAAGAAAAGAAAAAGAAAAAAGAAAGAATGAAAAAATAAAGAAAAAAAAAAATGAAAAGAAATGAAGAATGAAAAAAGAAAGAAAAAAAAAAAAAAAGAAAGAAAGAAAGAAAAAAAAAAAAAATAAAAGAAAGAAAAACGAAGATTTTGAATGAAAAGAAAAAAAATGATTGAATAAATAATGAAAAAAGAATGAAAGAAACGAAGAAAAAAGTAAAAGAATGAAGAAACGAAAACAAAAAAAAGAAAATTAAAAGACAAAAGGTAAAAGAAAGGAAAAGGAAAAAAATAATTGAATAAATAATGAAAAAAAAAGAATGAAAGAAAGAAAAGAATGAATGAAAGAATGAATAAATAAAACAAAGAAAGAAACAAAGAAAGATAAAAGGTTGAAAGAAAGGGAAAAGGAAAAAGAAACATTGAATAAATAATGAAAGAAAAGAATGAAAGAAACGAAGAATGAATGAAAGAATGAATAAATAAAACAAAGAAAGAAACAAAGAAAGATAAAAGGTTGAAAGAAAGGGAAAAGGAAAAAGAAACATTGAATAAATAATGAAAGAAAAGAAAAAAACGAAAAATGAATGAAAAGAATGAAAAAAAAAAACAAAGAAAGAAAAGGAAAAAATTGAAAAAAAAATTGAAAGAAAAAAAATGAATAAAAAATGAAGAAAGAAAACAAAGAAAAATGAAAAAAGAATGAAGAATGAATGAATGAATGAATAAATAAAAAAAAAGAAAGAAACAAAAAGATAAAAAAGGTTGAAAGAAAGGGAAAAGAAAAAGATACATTGAATAAATAATGAAAAAAGAAATGAAAGAAACGAAGAATGAATGAAAGAATGAAAAATAAAACAAAGAAAGAAACAAAGAAAGATAAAAAAAAGGGAAAAGGTGAAAAAAGATACATTGAATAAATAATGAAAAAAAAATGAAAGAAACGAAGAATGAATGAAAGAATGAATAAATAAAACAAAGAAAGAAACAAAGAAAGATAAAAGGTTGAAAGAAAGGGAAAAGGAAAAAGATACATTGAATAAATAATGAAAGAAAAGAAAGAAAGAAACGAAGAATGAATGACGGAATGAATAAATAAAACAAAGAAAGAAACAAAGAAAGATAAAAGGTTGAAAGAAAGGGAAAAAGAAAAAGATACATTGAATAAATAATGAAAAAAAGAATGAAAGAAACGAAGAATGAATGAAAGAAAATAAATAAAACAAAAGAAAAGAAACAAAAAGAAAGATAAAAAGGTTGAAAGAAAAAAGGGAAAAGGAAAAAGAACATTGAATAAATAATGAAAAAAAAAGAATGAAAGAAACGAAGAATGAATGAAAAGAATGAATAAATAAAACAAAGAAAAAAAAAAGAAAGATAAAAGGTTGAAAGAAAGGGAAAGGAAAAAGAACATTGAATAAAAAAAAAAGAATGAAAGAAACGAAGAATGAATGAAAAATGAATAAAAAACAAAAGAAAGAAAAAAGAAAGATAAAAAGAAAGAAAAGAAAGTGGGAAAAAGATACATTGAATAAATAAAAAAAAAAAAACGAAGAATGAATGAAAGAAAGAATGAAAAAAGAAAAAAAAGGTTGAAAGAAAGATAAAAGGAAAGGAAAGGGAAAAAAAAAGATACATTGAATAAATAAAAAAAAGAAAAAGAAACGAAAATGAAAAATGAATAAATAAAACAAAGAAAGAAAAAAAAAAAGAAAGGAAAAAAAAGAAAAATAATGAAAAAAAGAATGAAAGAAAAAGAATGAAAACAGAAAATGAAAGAAAGGAAAGAATAAATAAAAGAAAAGGAAAAGGAAAAATAATTGAATAAATAAAAATGAAAAAAAAATGAAAAATGAAAAATAAAAATTGAAACAAAGAAAGAAATGAAAAGAAAGGAAAAGGAAGATTGAAATGAAGAAAGAAAAGAAAGAATGAAAAAAAAAAGAATAAATAAAAACAAAGAAAAAAGGTTGAAAGAAAGGGAAAAGGAAAAAAGATACATTGAAGAAATAATGAAAGAAAAGAATGAAAAAAAAACGAAGAATGAATGAAAGAATGAATAAATAAACAAAAGAAAGAAACAAAAGAAAGATAAAAAAGGTTGAAAAAAAGGGAAAAGGAAAAAAGATACATTGAATAAATAATGAAAAAAAAAGAAAAAAAAGAAACGAAGAATGAATGAAAGAATGAATAAATAAAACAAAGAAAGAAACAAAGAAAGATAAAAGGTTGAAAGAAAGGGAAAAGGAAAAAGATACATTGAATAAATAATGAAAAAAAGAATGAAAGAAACGAAGAATGAATGAAAGAATGAATAAATAAAACAAAGAAAGAAACAAAGAAAGATAAAAGGTTGAAAGAAAGGGAAAAGGAAAAAGATACATTGAATAAATAATGAAAAAAAGAATGAAAGAAACGAAGAATGAATGAAAGAATGAATAAATAAAACAAAGAAAAAGAAAAAAGAAAGATAAAGGTTGAAAGAAAGGGAAAAGAAAAAGAAATTGAATAAATAATGAAAAAAAGAATGAAAGAAACGAAGAATGAATGAAAGAATGAATAAATAAAAAAAGAAAGAAACAAAAGAAAAGATAAAAGGTTGAAAGAAAGGGAAAAGGAAAAAAAATTGAATAAAAATGAAAAAAAAGAAAAAGAAACGAAGAATGAATGAAAAATGAATAAATAAAACAAAGAAAAAAAACAAAGAAAGATAAAAGGTTAAATAAAACAAAAAGAAAGGGAAAAAGAAAAAGAAACATTGAATAAATAATGAAAAAAAAGAAAGAAAAGAAGAATGAATGAAAGAAAGAATGAATAAAAAAACAAAGAAAGAAACAAAGAAAGATAAAAGGTTGAAAGAAAGGGAAAAGGAAAAAGATACATTGAATAAATAATGAAAAAGAAATGAAAGAAACGAAAATGAATGAAAGAATGAATAAAAAAAAAAAAAACAAAGAAAGATAAAAAAAAGAAAGAAAAGGAAAAGATACATTGAATAAATAATGAAAAAAGGGAAAAGGAAGAAAAGATGAAAAATGAATAAATAAAAAAAAGAAAGAAACAAAGAAAGATAAAAGGTTGAAAAGAAAGGAAAAGGAAAAAAAATTGAAATAATGAAAAAAAAGAATGAACGAAAGAAAAACGAAGAAAGAATGAAAAATGAACAAAATAAAACAAAGAAAGAAACAAAAAATAAAAAGAAAGAAAGAAAGGGAAAAAAGAAAGAAATTGAATAAATAATGAAAAAAAAAGAAAAAAACGAAGAATGAATGAAAGAATGAATAAATAAAAAAAGAAAGAAACAAGAAAAGATAAAAGGTTGAAAAGGGAAAAAGAAAAAAATAAATAATGAAAAAAAAAATGAGAAAAATAAGGAAAAGAAAAAAAACAAAGAAAAATAAAAAAAGAAAGAAAGGGAAAAAAAAAGAATGATTGAATAAAAAAGAAAGAAAAAGGAATGAAAGAAAAGGAAAAATGAAAGAAAGAATGAAAAAAAAAACAAAGAAAGAAAAAAAAAAGAAAAGAATGAAAAGAAAAGGAAAAGAAAAAAGAAAATTGAAGAAATAATGAAAAAAGAATGAAAGAAAGAATGAAAGCAGTGAAAAAAGAAAGAAAAAGGAAGAAAGAAAAAGGAAGAAAGACGAAAGAAAATTCAACTTTGAAGAAAGAACGAATAAAAGAAAGGCTGAAAAAAGGGAAACTAAAGAAATAATGAAAAGCAGAAGACTAAAGAAGAAATTGAAAGAAAAAAGGAAGAAAAAAAAAAAAAAGAAAAAAAAAAGGAAATTGAATAGAAAAGGAAAGAAGAAAGAAAGAAAAAAAAAAGAAAGAAAAAAAGAAAAGAAAGAAAGAAAGAAAGAAAAAAAAAAAGAGAGAAATGAAAGAAAAAAAGAAAGAAGTGATTGAAATAATGAAAAGCAGAAGACAAAAGAAAGAACGAAGAGCGAGAAAAACACTGAAAAAAAAGAAAGAAAAAGGAAGAAAGAAAAAGAAAGAAAGAAAAGATTAACATTGAAGAAAGAAAGAAAGAAAGAATAAAAGAAAGAAAGAAAACAAAGAAAGACGAAGATAAAGAGAAACAATGAAAAAAGAAAAGAAAAGCACTAAAAAAAAAGAAAAGCAAAAAAGGAAGAAATTGGTATAAAGACGAAAGAAAGAAAAAAAAAAAGAAAAAACAAACAAAAAAAAAAAAAAAGAAAAACAGGAAAAATAATGAAAAGCAAAAAAAAAAAAAGAAAAGAAAATAAGAAAAAAAAGAAAGATAGAATAAAGAAAGAAAGAAAGAAAGAAAAAGGATGAAAGATGAAAGAAAAGATTAACATTGAAGAAAGACAGAAAGAAAAAAGAAAGAAAGAAAGAGAAATAAAAAGAAACAGTGAAGAAAAATGAACAAAAGACAAAAGAAAGAAGAAATGAAAGCCAGAAAAGCACTGAAAAACAGAAAGAAAGAAAAAAGAAAGAAAAAGGAACAAAGCCGAAAGAAAAAAGAAAGAAAGAACGAAAAAAAGAAAGGCGGAGAAAAAAAGAAACAGTGAAGAAATAATGAAATGATAAATATTAAAGAAAGAAAGAAAAGAAAAGAACGGAAAAATGAAAAGAAAGAAGAAAAAGAGGAAAAAAAAGAAAAAAAAGAAAGAAAAAGAAAAGAAGAAAAAAGAAAGAAAAGGAAGAAATAAAAAAGCAGAAGAGAAGAGAAAGAAAACCGAGAAAAAAAACTGAAAATTGAGACAAACAACGAACAACAAAGAAAAAGGGAGACGAAAGAAATGAGAAACATTTTAATATAGAAAGAAGAGAAAGAAAGGAAGAAAGAAATATGAAAGAATAAGGAAGATAGAAAATTGAAGAAAGAAAGAAAAAGAGAAATATTGAAGAAATAATGAAAGCCAAGAAGAAAAAAAGAAAGAAAAAAGTGAAGAAAAAAGAAACATTGAAGAAATAAAAAAAAATGCAGAATGCAAAAGAAAGAAAGAAAGAAAGAAAGAAAGAAAGCAAGCAAGAGAAGCATTCAAAAAAGAGAAAAGAAAAAGAAAGGAAAAGTAAGATAGACGAAATAAAAGAGAAACATTGAAGAAAGAAAGAAAGAAGTGGGGGAAAGGAAGAAACAAAGAATAGAAAGAAAGAAAGAAAGAAAGAATAGAAAGAAAGAAAGAGTGAAAAAAGGATGAAAGAAATAACAAGAGAAACATTGAAGTAATAATGAAAAGAAGAGAAAAGAATGAAAAAAACATTGAATGCAAAAATAAATAAAAAAAATGTCAATTTCATTAAAAGTTCGATAAATGAAATTAGAACAAAAGCTGATTGGTGATTGGGATCAAAATGTCAGCTCAGCAACAACATCGGATTCAGATGTGTTGATCCATGAGACAAACCAGTCTGCTTTGTGGCTGATAAAATTAATGTACATCAACATCTCTGGCGCTTTGAGTCTCATCTTCATCTGCAAGGAAATTGTTCAACTTTTTCGGCCATATTGGAGGATAGATAGCACATAGCAGTTCATTATTCTTTTCTTCATTTTTAACGTATTTTTCCTGTTTCTTAGCACTTTACTTAGCTTTTGGAAGGCATCTTCCGATAGTCCAGTGCAACTTCGGATCGGAAAGATATCCTCTAACTTACTTCAAACTTACTATAATTACAAAATTTCGACAAATATATATATATATATATATATATATATATATATATATATATATATATATATATATATATATATTCAATCATTTTATAACCCAGAAAGGTAACAAAGCAACTTAAAATATTGAAGGTTAAACTTAACTGGAAAGCAAGAACTCGGAAGAGATTTTCACAAGCAAGAAGTGCGAGAAAAGAAACTGTAAAAATAATGAGACCTAACCGCCAATCTAGTACTGCGCTTAAATTCATAAAGTCTATGCACAATAGAGGAGAGTTCATCAAAACAATTACCATGAAAGTATTTGTAGAGAAAGCACATTTACGGTGCTGACATTTCTCGCGTTATTTTTTCCTGTGACCTTTTTTCCAGTGACATTTTTTACCTGTCTCCTTTTTTTTTTTTTTTTTTTTTTACCTGGATTTATCTTTTTCATTTAGGTTTACATTCTTTCATACTTTAGTTTGGTAGACTGCACACATTTATCTCACCTAGATAAATGTTAAGATATGGAATTTTGACACTCAGGACAAGATACATCAACCCAATGGCGCAGCACAATCTTCCTATTATATTTGGCCATATATTGTATAAAAAGCAATCATCTGGACTCAGTCTTTTGTTGTTTTTTTGTCAGGAAATAAAGTTCGGGTTGTAAATTCCTGCCGTGCACTCAGTTTGAAATTCATCATCCAAATAAAGTGGTCAAAATTCAGCTTTATACGTCAACCCGACTATCCCTTTTCTTTTTGTTTTCTTAGCTTTATAACCACACACACACACACACACACACACACACACACACACATATATATATATATATATATATATATATATATATATATATATATATAATAGAGATTCAATAAAAAACAAAGCAAAACCCACCTTTACACCCACGCAATAAACCTTGCTAAAACAAGACCCCACATGCATCAAATAAACAAAATGGTTCTCTTTAAGGTTAAAGGATAAAAGGAGCAGGGAAAAAAGTCTCTATATTATTTGACTTCACCGATCGGTGACATAAAACGCCAAGTTTGTCTTTTTCGCTTTATTTTTTATACCAACTCTAAGCGACGCGCCACACGTATAACACAATAGAATTTTATCTGACGGTGAAAGATTAAAATATAAACAAATAAATAAAACGACTGACTTCTGTACGAAAAGCGAAACTGTCATGTTCACAATGAGAGCCAAATCCTTCGGGTTACCTGGTAATAAAAACGAACAAAGGTCAAGCGAAGAACATTAAGGAAGTGTGAAATATTGTAAGTGTTTTGGTTTTGATTTCAGGCCTCAAGAACGTAAATACTGGCGACAATTATTACCCACTTAGGTCTGGTCAGACGATTTAGCATGGTCGTTCAAAAACGCACATCCAGAAAGATGCGCAGGAAATTACGACGAGCGAGCCGGGTATATGGCTTAGCCACCCAGAGCGACCACCCGGCCCGACAGAAGAGGCGCAGATTATGCCACCCGGAAGGATTTATAACCAGTATATAATTAGAAATATAATATCACACACACACACACGCACGCACACACACGCACACACACACACGCACGCGCACACACACACACACACGCACGCACACATATATGTATGTATGTATAAAAATATTAATGTATATTTGGGCAGTAACCTTTCTTTTAAACATCCTTCGTTGAATGTGATACACAAGGAAAACACATGCAAGAATTTGTGAAAAAAATAAAAATAAAATAAAATTAAATAAATTAATTAATTAAATAAAAATTAATCAAATTTTCCTCTCTCTCTATCTACATATATATATATATATATATATATATATATATATATATATATATATTATGAAATAGATTATATCCGACAACTATTCTAATATATTTTCTGTTTATAAGTTATTTTTATAGGTACAAATATTTAAATAAATTCTCTGTTTACTTTATAATAAACAGTATTAATTAGATTTACCGCCCTGAATGAATGTCTGAGAAATATCGTAGAAAATGTGTATCCAAATGACTGTTC
The DNA here is from genome assembly GCA_903632075.3 of Acanthosepion pharaonis. Lineage (NCBI taxonomy): Eukaryota > Metazoa > Mollusca > Cephalopoda > Sepiida > Sepiidae > Acanthosepion > Acanthosepion pharaonis. Next base: position 488,462 of record CAHIKZ030000550.1, read on the forward strand.
CGTGTAGGATACAGGTTCGATTCCTGTCGAAGGACACATAATTTCTACGATATTTCGTGGATATTCAGGCCCCTAAATATAGTTAATACTGTTTATTATAAACAGAACATTTACTTAAATATTTGTATCGATAAAATTAACGTATAAACAATATATATATATATTTCAGGAACAGTCAAGCCGGTAAATGTAATTAATACTACTTATTGAAAATAAACAGAGGATTTACATAAATTGTATCATATAAAATAAGCTATGAACAGAAAATATATTTAAATTTTGGGCTTAATCCATTTTATAATATGTTGTCATTGTTTACGTTAAGGTACGTTTCGTCAGCAGATCGTTTCGGAAAGATCATCGGAGATTTGTTGTTTATATACAGTAATTTGGACAGACCAGACACTTCTCTGTTAATGAGTGGTATAGCACGTCTGATCAATTGAGCCTTACGTATAGGGCACGGGTTCGATTCCTGTCGGAGAAGCACATTTTTTCTCGAACATTCAGGCCGGTAAATGTAATTAATACTGTTTATTTAAAAAAAAAAGTGCATTTACTTAAATAAATTGTGTCTATTAAAATAATGTATAAACAAAAGTATGTTAAATAATTGTTAGGCTTAATCCATTTTATAAAACGTTGTCATTGTTTACGTTTCGTGAGCAGATATAGCCGTTCGGGAAAGATTGGCAAAGACCTGTTGTTTAAAAACAGTAATTTGGACTTTGGTAGCCAGTCGCTTCACTATATGTGATTGATATAGCACGTCAGATTAAATGACGGTTCCTATTGGGGTTAAAGGTTCGATTCCTGTCGGAGAAGCACTTATTTTATTCGAAATTTCTTGAATGTTCGGGCCGGTAAATGTAATTAATACTGTTTATTTTAAAAAAAAAAAAAAAAAAAAAAACAGTGCATTTACTTACATAAATAACTACTTTGTTCAATACAATACACTGACTGCACAAAAAAATAAAGACAACAAACATTTATTTACCAAAAAGTTATCAAAGAAGACGACAGCAATAAAATAGTTATATCACTTCAAATGTACACATTCGAGCAAAAAAAGTTTAGTGAGATTTGTGAAACTGGTGTTAACTTTTAAAGTTAGAATCAATTTTGTTTTGGAATTGCTGCATCCAGCCAAAAGAATTGGTTCATCAGTCAACCTCGTTTGGTTTTGCTGACTTTACTTACTTCATTTTTGAAAATGTTTAATCTAACACATAAGATGTTCCAAACAATGATGCCATACCAGAAGCAAATTTCTTCAACTTTGAAAACTCATCATTAGTTAAGCGGCGATAAAATTCAAGAAGTTTTCCTTCTCTGTGTTTCGCTTTCAACAAGTCACTTTCTTGGAAATCAGCGAGCTCCAGCTGTAGTTCAACTGGCATGTCATCAAAAGGATTCTGTAACAGAAGAATGTCACCCTCAGTTCTCTCGAGATTTGAAAATCTCTCTAAATATGTTTAAGTCATGAAGAATCCTCTTCAGAAATATCTGCGATTCCATTGCAAAACTCTTTGAAACACTGAAAATTAAAGAAATTTCTTCCTTTCAGTTCAATGATTGTCCCTAAAACTTATATGATTGTCAGATGCAAAAATCAGATTGGACAAATTTTGGCATTCTTACATTGACTTTAATTCGTTCTACATAGCAAGTTTAACTACAAATGATAATTCCATATAAAAAATTATATTTGAGATCATTTGTGGCACAGATCGGCGACGGGGATGGGGCGTATGAACTGACATCGCGCGTCGGAGTTTAGGGACCCCTGGGATAGATAGATAGATAGATAGATAGATAGATAGATAGATAGATAGATAGATAGATAGATGTGAACACACTGAAATAGACAGATATGAACAGATTTAGATAGATAGATAGATAGATAGATAGATAGATAGATAGATAGATAGATAGATAGATGATAGATGTGAACATACTGAGATATATAGATAGATATGAACATACTGAGATAAATAGATTGATAAGAACAGATTGAGATATGAACATAGATAGATAGATAGATAGATAGGTATGAAAACACTCAGATAGATAGATAGATAGATAGATAGATAGATAGATAGATAGATAGATATGAACATACTGAGATACATAGATAGATATGAACACACTAAGATAAATAGATTGATATGAACAGATTGAGATAGATATGAACATAGATAGATAGATAGATAGATAGATAGATAGATAGATAGATAGATATGAACAGACTTGAGATTTAGTCGCAAGACATAAGCAAATTAGGTTTTATGGCTTGATGGATATTTGACGAGGACGAATTGTCACGTAGACTCTAATGGCTAGTCAACTGTCTTTTTACAACCATGGTCTCCAAACAAATTAACGGACTTGTGTTAGTGTTTGGTGGTACACTCCCTATGACTGATACCTACGGCTAGTCCTGAGTCGCGTAAAGCGATTATCTGCAGGTGTCATTTAAATTTTTTTTATTCTTTATTTTTCGAAGCTCGGATTTGAGGTCTAGCTCGAAATATTAAAATGGGACAATAATTTACATCCTGTGTAGTCTTTCTATTGTTATTCCTTGATATTTATTCCCCTCTCCAATGCGAGAGGAGGGATACAAGGATATTTTAACGTGGACAGATAATACACGTACATATGCGCTAAGTCCACAAATTGCCCATTTCCCGTTATCATTGTCACGTTGGTGATGGACCCTCCCCCCACCCCACCAAAAAAAAAAAAAAAAACAAACAAAAAAACTCACTTCTTTAGTACAATGTGGAAGGTGCCACCGCAGGGTTGAGATCCTCGGGGCTAGTTTTCTCCACAGTTCAAAGAGGAGAGATACGGCGCCTTAATTCCGGTCAGAAATTGGGTACAAAAATTTGCAACAATATTTACTAACACTATTTAAATTATTCGGAGTATTGTCCTCATCTTTGTCGCCATATTTATTACAACGTTTCGGCCGTTGTACGCTCCGACCTTCTTCAGGTGGTGAAATAAAGGGTTCAGTTCAACATTCCAACCCCCTGAAGAAGGCCGGAGCGTTCAACGGTCGAAACGTTGTAATAAATATGGCGACAAATATGAGAGCAATAGTCCGAATAATGTAAATAATGTACATGATACCTCATCTCAGAAATATAGACAGATACTGAATGGCCGAAAGGTTGTAATAAATATGGCGAGAAAGATGAGGATAATAGTCCGAATAATGTAAATAGTGTACATAATACCTCATCTCAGAAATATAGACAAATACTTACTAACCTAAGAACTTGTCTGAAATAGTGGTCACAGCTCAGTGTTCTTTTCTTCGTTACCAAAGATATCCTCCTGTCTCGCAATACTCTGCCCAGCTTTTGGAATGCGTCCCTGGCCATCCCAATACGCCTACGGATCTCAGTGTCGCACTTACCGTCCTCTGTCAGAACGCTTTCCAGATATTTAAATTTCCGCATTTGCTTGATTCTAGTGTCCCTGACCTGAAAATTGCATTTCGGGTTCATCCTTTTACTAGTAACCCTGCATTATGTCTTCTTGTAGTTTATGCTTAGTCCCTTTTTCTCGCTCTCCTTCGCCGCCTTCCGTAGGAGGTTTTGTAATTTCTTTTCTGTGTATGCTATCAGTACTGTATCATCTGCGTATTAATTTCTGTGTATGCTATCAGTACTGTATCATCTGCGTATCTTAGGATTGTGGAAAATATTATGAGAGACTAAAAGAAGTGGAATAAAGAAGACATTGGACAACATTTGACATTGCATGTAATTTTTTGAAACAAGAAACCGGAAGCGAGTTCCACAAGCGAGGTGAGCAATAGAACTTATAGTTACATCTAGCCAATTCAACTGTAAAATGATGAGACCTAGCTGCCAATCTAGTACTGCGCTTAAATTCATAAAGTCTGGTTATAATAGAGAAAAGCTCATTAGAAGAATTACCATCAAAGTATTTATAGAAAAGGCACAGGAAAGCTAAGTTACAGCAGTGGGGAAGTGACTGACGCCGAGATGCCAAGTCAGGACCAATGATATTGCAGATTCTTCTTTGGATTTTATCAAGAATCTATAAATATATAGCAGCAACACCAGACTATATGTGTGAGCAATATTCAAAGCATGGAAGAATGGTAGATTTACAAATATATAAAAGAGATTCTGCCGAGAAAAAAATTGTCTACGACGATACGGTAAAGCAACTTTCCTTGCAGCAGAGCTATTAATTGTTTCAATATAATCTTTCTGCTTCATGTCAACAGAGAACTCTGGAGATTAGCATTAGCCATGCTGATGGAAGGTAAAAAGCAGTTTCTCAGATGATTAATAGAAAGCAGGGAGTATTGGAATTCAGACCATGATTGTGGACCCCCAGAAAACTGCCATCATATATTCTGCGAGGATTCTCCGAAAATTTTTTGAATTCTGATGAATCATATTGACACCATGATTTAATAACAGAATTTCCATTAACTATGTTCATGTCCAACATCGGAACGATAATAATTGAGTAATCACCACCCTTTGTCTTTTTTACAAATACTTTCATGGTAACTGCTCCGATGAGCTGCTTTCGCTGGTTCCCAGACTTCATGAATTTAAGCGTTCTACTAGGCTGGCATCTCGCTCAAATCCTTTCACTGTCAAAACTGTTAAATGTAACCGTCTCTTTTACTTCAATAGCTTCATGTCTCGCACCTCTCGCCTGTGGAACTCCCTACCCTCTTCCTGTTTCCCTGATAGCTATAATCTCCAACTATTCAAATGTAATGTCAATCGGGGTCTCCAGATGCCCTGATCTATCCCCTATCCTTCTCTTCATCCTTTCCTCTATCACTCCTATTTGATCTCACTCCAATTCTCTGTAACCCCTTGCGTGCTAGTGGCTTCTCGCCCTGCTTGGGGTGAAACGCTAAAAAAAAAAGAAATATTATTTTCATATGCGGAAAATATCGACAGTTCTCTTTTCAGAAAATATGTACAATCGAACAAAAAAAGTGTATTTTAAATAAAACAATATTCAAAATCGGATAATAGATTAGGAATCTTCAAGACTTAACGTCTGACTTGGCAAGCCCACCATGTTATTAAGATTTATATCTACTGATAATAAATTCTGATTGTGTCTCTAGTTCTTTTATGATCGTTTCTCTTGTATAAGGGTTGCCAATCGTCCTGCAAAATGCGGGTTGTCCCGTATTTTGATTCTGAAAGAAGATGTCTCCTGCGGTAACTGATGCAGAACATGTTTGTGTCCTGCATTTTGAGTATTGGCAATTCCTTTTAAAATTTATGCATAAATTTAGCTCCTTTAAGATAAAAAAAAAAAAATTCCCTTAATTGCTGTGCCAATTTCGTTTGATGTTTTTGCCCCCCGTTTTGAAAACCGATAATTCTTTTTAAAATTATGCATAAATTTTGTTTATTTTTTAAAACCTATTTTTTCTTGAATTACTGCGTCAATTTCGTTTGATGTATTTGACGCTTTATTGCAAAGCATCTATATATAATATTCTATGACTTCCGTCCGTCCGTCATTCAAACCTTGTAAAGTAGCCATACATAGGGGGAGAATTGTAAACTGGTAAGGGTAAAAATCACAAGGCCAAACTCTTCAAAAAGTTGGAATTTGGCTCCAGAAATAAATAAATACGCATTGTCAGTTGTATGTTGCATGCCCAAGAGTAAGAAATCCTAAGAATTTATTCTTCACCGTTAAAAAGGAAAAAAAGAAATTTTCTTAAAAAATATTGTTTACTATGAAGTCGATAAAATTAAATTAAAGAAATGATTAAACCGTGAAGTAGAATTTTTGTCAAAGTATTTTCGCAAACAAATCGGCTTCTTCAAATTTCAGCTATTGGCTTTCGAAATTGATCGAAATGTAGAGCTTGCAAGTTTCGACAAAAAATGTCAGCGATAACTTCAACAATACTAAATACTGTGAAGATTTCAATAACCGTCAGCGTATTTTCAAAAATTCTACTGTGTAAAATTGTGATCTTGAATGAGCATCTACAAATGTGAAAGTAGATACAGTTCTGTTCCACTCTAAAAGTTTTAATTAAACTCTTATTTTATAATGACCATTTCAATTTCTTGAATGACGATCTGTTACATATGAATTCCTAACGCTCAAAGATACCAAACTTATTTAATTCAGCTTTGTGGGTGCGTGGACACATGACTAGGATCACATCTCCAATGGAATACGCAGATTCGATGGTTGGGATCTGTGCACACATTTCACGTCCCGCATTTTCATTGTTGCTAACACAGATGTTAAATAAATCCGGTAAGAATACTCACCCTTGTCTAACTACTCTTTAATGAAAATATTATAAAATTGATGCTTTGAGTCCGGAGTTACAAGTGTTAAGGCTGTACATTAGTACCAATTACATGGATCGTTCTCCCGTCAAGCCTGATCAGTACCCTAGATGAATGACCGCTTTGGAATGTCAAGTGATGTATGCTTGGATGTGCGCGTGGGGTAATGGATAACGGCTCAAAATTGGAAATCGATTAGCCGAGTTCCAATTCCAGTCGGGTTCGGTTTATTCACTTACACGCAAATAACTTTATGAATGATATGAATCAACATCTTCCCCCCTCGCTATGGGTTAATTAGTAGGATTTGTATCAGTAACTCATTATTATCTCAAAGAATTCTTACAATGTAAAAATATTTTCTGGATTTAAATAACCCGCAAAAGGTTAATAAGCCGTAAGAAATAAATCAATCAATCACGAATCGTTCTGTTACTCTTTTGTACCTAATACAGGTGCTGTCTGGAATGGTCATACCGATGAGTATTTTTCAGCTTGTGAAATCAGTAAGTCCAGATTTTAAAATCAAGATGGCGTTAGTGAAGGGCTCGTTTTCTTTCGTCCTTTTGGAAAATAGATTTAAAACCAGATGGAAACGAAAAAAGAAGGAATTTTCAATTAATCTTTTTTTTTCTTCTCTTGAAACCTTGTTTGTTCTAAATAATTTTAAAAATAATTCTATTAATTTTGATGAGAGTTCAAAAATATTTTCTATATTTATATCCTGTCTGTTAGAAATAGTCCCGACGGAATATTCACTTTTATACAAAATGCAAGTGTTGTCTTCTGTTCCTGCAAACAATACAATGTTCTCGACGTATCTTAATTTTAAAGCCTTTCTCCACAAACAAGACTATAATACCTAAGACGCAAAGGAGTTACTGGGAGTGAAAGTGAATGAGAAGATTTTAGTGAAGAGAAAGGACAATAAAAGAACAGGTTTCAGAAAGTCAAAAGATGGCGACTGACATTACATATTTATAGCAAAATTACCAACAGTACATTTTTAAAGCAAACTGTCCAGCAATACCGTTTATCTATAGTTGAAGGCATACAATTGCGTTCAAAATATATTTCATAATAAAAATTGTATTCAGAAAATTAAATTTTGTCATGAAATGAGCCATAAAGAATCGATATGCCTTTAAACAAAAAGATCAATCCATCCTTGTAATCAAAACAGAATACTCCGTTATTTATGAGGTGTTGGCGGGGTGTAAAGTACGCTATTACTAGCTATGGAATTAAGGAAGGAGACGAATTAAAATACAATAATCACATCTTTTAACACTCTTTAATCCGATAATCCGTGTTGGTTGATTATTTTCATGAAGGACTTACCTTCCAGCAATTTACGATTTTGGTGAAGCCAGTTTTCGGGAAAATGTTCTTCGCTGTTATGATAGCCTTGGCTTTACAACAACCTCACTCAGTAACCGACTGTCTTGAAAAGTTATTGCGACCTTGTATTGGGTGAACAATAGTAAAAAAAAAAAAAAAAAAAGTAGCTAGCTAACCACTGTGCCATAGCGATATGTCCAACACATCAGATACGATGGTCATCAGGAACTGGATAATAAATCTTGAACCAGGAACTGACGATGCAAACAGTTTTGGTCATTTAGAAATCATCCAGGCGTAACGCATATTTTCTTTTTGGGGCGGGGGTGAATGGAAGGTCGTGATTCGAAGGAAATTCCCTTATCTGCGGAAAACTAAAGATTAATCTTGGATATGATGAAATAAACGCTGACTTACGCCTTAGATAGGCAGCCGTGTTTTTGATAAGGAACATCTTATATAAAGCTGACATCCGATGTCGTCGTCGTCGTCTTCTATGTGTCTCTTCAGGACGTTGACGTTCGTGACTCTCCACAATTTCCTATCCTTTATAGCTCTTAATAAATTTTGTCTTTTTCCAATTACTCAATCTCGTTATGTAAGTTATGCGTTGCCTCTCTTGCTTTCAATTTGTCTTGTGAGTATCAAATTTTCTAAACCCTCTTTTCTTCATTATGTCCACAAATTTCAACTGTCCTTTTCTGATAAGTATAATTATAAGTGCCCGTTTTGTTTGCATTTTCTCTAAAAAATTTTCGATGCTTATATGTTTAGTATCCTCAACATCCTTCTGTAGAACCACATTTCTATTGATTCAAGTATCTTTTTTTATCTATGAGGAGATTGTTCAGCATTCACTACCATATAGTAATATTCACTACTATTTTCTTTCTTTCTAACGAAATTGTTCTGTTTCTTAATACTATGCTTAGGTTTTGAAAGGTATTTTTCGTTGTCCCAATGCACCTTCGAATTTTAGATCCAATGAAGCGTCTTATTTAATCTACTGTGTCAAGACTTGTGTTTTACATACCAACAAAGTATAGTCAATCCGAGCAATATAAACTAAATTAAAAGCAGATTAAAGTTATCAGATAGCACAAAAGACGTTTATAGTACAGGACAATTTATTGAAAAGATCTATAGTACAAGACTATTTATTGAAAAGATCTATAGTACAAGACTATTTATTGAAAAGATCTATAGTACAAGACTATTTATTGAAAAGATCTATAGTACAAGACTATTTATTGAAAAGGTCTATAGTAAAGGACTATTTATTGAAAAGGTCTATAGTACAGGACTATTTATTGAAAAGATCTATAATACAGGACTATTTATGGAAAAGATCTATAGTACAGGACTATTCATTGAAAAGATCTATAGTACAGGACTATTTTTTGAAAAGATCTTTAGTACAGGATTTACTCATTGTGAAACTAAGGGGTTTATTTCAAAAGCTACCCATTCCACCGGAACGATACATTTTAGTTTTGGTTTGGGCTTACGGTAATTCGCTGTTGTAGTCGGCTTAACACAATGCAAATCATATTTTTTTACACTAGGAAAAACTGTAGCTTATTTAATTTAAGTAATTATAAGATTTATCTATTTTCTTACTTATTTATGTTTATTGTGAAAACAAACTTTTCTTTGTGTAAAATTTACAAAAAAATTGCAATTTCAGAATATCCCTCTAGACACTTGGAAGTTTGTTTAACATTTTCGAATAACTAAATTAACTTTTGATGTAACATTTTCTCTTAAATTTAATTTAATATTCTTTATAAAATTTTTGTTCATAAAAGCAAATACACTAATGATAAAGTTTAATTTTTTGCGTAATCTTTGGTTTCATTTCTTTACAGGGAAAAATTAAATTTTATTATAGTTCTTATACCGTAATGTCGATAGTTAAATTGATTCATTAAAAAATTAGCATACCAAGATGAAAAAAATGCTCCAAACAATAAAAGCTAAGTTTTATCGTCAATTTTTTAAATATTATTATTAAGAGGAATGGCCAAAGTATTTTTTGATTATTAAATTATATTTTTCTTAATCTTATTCGAACGTTCTAAATTTTGGTTAGAAATCAGCGGGTGGGGTTGGGATGCAAAGATTATTAGCTTCATTTTTGCGCCGGAAAACATACTGATTTGGAAATTCTTGCAAAAATAAAATAGTTGTCGGATTTTAATTAAACTTTCAGGATTTATTGACAAATGAATGAAATTTTTTGAGAAATCTTGTTTTGTAAAATATTGGTAATTTTGTCACATTTATTTAATTTTATGAAATTTGGATGTTTAATGTTTATATTAGTCAAAAGCAGAACTCCTTGGTGAAATTAAATGATCAATTTCGCTTTGTAAAACAGGATCCCCAGTTACTGAAAATCTGCTCTGAATTGAAAACAAAGGCATTATTTAATTAAAAAAAAAATTTAATTACTGTTCTGACTAAAATATATTATAGACACTATCGTCTTAAGAAAAAAAAATAGTAAATAATGAATTTTTACAAAAATTGTTTTCATTTTTTAATTTCTAGAAAATTCATGAAAGTGAGGGTGTACAGATGTAAAAAATATTTTTACCAAGGTTTTCTAAAAATAATAATTTCAAAAATAAATTAATTCAATTGTGAATAAGTCCTGAAAATTTCATTAAAATCTGGGAATTATTTGATTTTTGAAAGACTTTCCAAATTAAAGTGTTCCTTTATTGGAAAACATGCGCAAAAATGTCCGATTCCAGCTCTGTTACACCATTTAGACATAAAAAGTACAAGATATTTTTTTTAAATTCAAAAGTGTTAGGAAGGAGCAAAAAATAATTAAAAAATACTCTGTTCTTTCCTATTAATAATAACGTAAACATTTTGACGATAAAATTTTGTTTTCATCAAGTTTGGGGTCCTTTTCATCAAGCTATGCTATTTTATATAGGAAAAATGGAGGTACTTAGTTTCGTAGCCATTAAGAATCGTGGTCTTGAAAATGACAGTTTTTAAGCCGATGAGAACTGCCCTGAAAAAGACAGTTTTAAGTTTTTAATTCCTGAAGAGGATAAGTTCTCCGAGATGTAAATCATCAAATTTTGGGGGACAAACAGGATCTCTAGTTGTAGAAAATCTCAAGATAAAAAAATGAAATAAAAGCAAAACATTATTTAATTAGAAAAGCTTTTACTTGCTTTTATGAATAAAATATAATGGCCTCTTGTTATAAGAAAAAAATAGTAATTAATGAATTTTTACAAAAATTGTTTTCAATTTTTTAAATTTGAATTTATATAGTTTTAAATCTTTTAAAATTCTGATATTATTATTTTATTTCCTTTGATTTCTGATGTGTACACATTTCTTTCCGGGTCCCGCCTAGAGACTTAAGGTTAGAAATGGCATCATGAAATTGTTCACTAACCAATTTCTTTTTAAACAAAGAACAATAGCACACATATTTTACATAGACAACGCCCTGGGCGTACTCATGAGAACAATGTTTTGTATTTCTTTAAGGCTTCCAGGAATTCCTACATTGAGTCTACTGGAATCTTTTCCAATCAATCCGAGGGCTCCAACTACAACAGGGATTGTTGATGTTCCCATGTGCCACATTTTTGAGATTTCGATTTCACGGTCCTTGTATTTTGATAGCTTTTTGAGGTTCTTCAAAGATACATTGCAGTCTGCAGGGACTGCCATATCAATAAGGAGGCACTTTTTTTCTTTGCGGTCAATAATCACAATATCTGGGCATTTAGCTTTAACTGTTCTGTCAGTGTGTATTGTGTAGTCCCATACAATTGTAACAGGTCCTATCTCCGTAACCGGGTCTGGGTGGTGTTCATACCATTTTCTTTCAGTTTCCTTCCGGTAGAAGTTGCAGATTTTCCAGTGCAGATATTGGCCCACTCGGTCATCCCGGGTTTTATATTCAGTGGGTGCCAATATCGTTCAACCTGATATAAAATGATCAATTGTTTCTGGATATTTATCACAGAATCTGCTTTTTGGGCTGACACAATATTTTAGTATATGTGCTTGATAATTCCTAGTTAGCAAGCATTAGTCCTGTGCAGCAAGGATAAAACCTTCAGTTTCAGCTTTCAACTCTGCACTACGTAGCCACTGATGGTACGGGTTTTGTCTACGTCAGCTTGTTTGGTACGGGCAGAGTATTGGCCATGAAGCGGTTTATCTTGCCATCGCTTCTGCATCTGGTCGGTTGCATTCGTCTTTGCTGTCTTTTTTAAGTATTTTCAGTTTCAGTCGGTGTATTGTGCTGTAGTTGCATCTCTACGCCCATTTGAAACTCTATTTTGAATTTGTTGGCTTCTTTTATTGCGGAGTAAAGACGCTTACTACTTTTATGTTCCTTGACGCATACCATCATCCAGTCTTCTGTAGTTTCCATGTATCTTTGGAGGCCAATTGTTGTAGTTTTGTAGGACAGTTCTAGTTGAACTAATCCTCTGCCTCCTTCGGATCTGGGTACATACAGACGATCAACATCAGCTTTGGGATGACGCTTGCGATAGCAAGTGAGAAGCTTTCTCGTTTTGGCGTCCATTCGCTTAATTTCAGCTATGGTCCAGTTAAGGACATTAAAGCTGTATTGCACCACAGGGAGAGCCAATGTGTTTATGGCCGATATTCTGTTTTTTGACTTTAGCTCAGTATTTAGTACCAGACGTACACGCCTGTAGTATTCTTAGCTCAGTATTTAGTACCAGACGTACACGCCTGTAGTACTCTTAGCTCAGTATTTAGTACCAGACGTACACGCCTGTAGTACTCTTTTATTATTGTGTTTTGCCTTTGCTTTGTAAGGTAAAAGTTGCCCTGATGTCTCAAGAAGAGAAAACAAATACTGGAATGTGCAAATAGACGAAGTAATATGCAATCAGAGATAAAAAGTTATGTAATTGTGGTCATTGCATGGAGAGAAATCTCCGTAAGATGTGAGAAGTACTCATGAGTATAATTGTTTTCCAATTTATATATTTTAGGGAGACCAAAATTCTGATCCATATATTTATTTGTCCCTTTAAATATGATTCCCCCAAATCCCAGTAACAGCAGGGTATGTTGTTGTCTTGAAATGCCCCATTTTACTGATTTCTCTTTCGAGGTCCTTTTATTTACTTAGTTTCTCAAACATTTTCAAAGATGCGACGTCTGATGCTGCTAAAACTGCCATCATTCTAAAGAAATATGCTCCTGAGCTGGCTCTTGTTCTCTCTAAACTTTACACCAAATGCCTTTTTGCTTCTGGCTTTCCAGCATGTTGGAAGACTTCCTCCGTAACTGCTGTTTTTAAGAACTCTTTGGAACATTTTGATATCTCAGATTATCACCCTGTTGGTCTCTTACCTTTTTTCGCCATAGTATTCGAGAGCATTATCAATGTTGAATTGGTTAAGCATCTTATTCGCACAAGATTCTTCCGGATAAACAATATGGATTCCGTTATGCCCGTTCTACTGCCTTTAAAACAAAACTGATTTTATTTAATCACCACAGAGAACCTTTTCTGCCTACCATCAAGCTGATGCTGAAATCGAGGAGAGCAACTCTTGGCATCATGTTTTCCACTGACATGAAGTATATCGAAACAATTGCTACGTTTACTGCAAGGTAGGTTGGTTCACTGCGTCGTGCTAAAAGAAAAAAAATAAATAAAAATTATCGTCAGAATCCACCCTGCACATTTATAAATCTACCATTTGTCCATGTATTGAATACTATTGCCATATCTGGTCTGGTGCTCGTACTGTACATCGCGAGATTCTTGATAAAATCCAGAGAATGGTCTGCAATACAATCGATCTTGACCAGGCATCTCGTCTCCAGTTCCTTTCTCACCAACATGACGTTGCTTCCCTATGTCTTTTCTACAAATATTTTTATGGCAACCGCTCGAACGAGCTTTTTTCGCTGGTGTCCCGACGACATGAATAACCAGTCGAGTAATGAAGGGCGTATTGAACGGGTACGCTTCTAAATCATTTCATACTAACTCAAGGGTCACCCAGGGTTCTATCCTTGGACCTACACTGTTTCTGATCTTTATCAATGATCTCCCTAATATCATCAGTTTCCAAATAAGTATTTATGCAGATGACACAACCATTTATTCAGATTTAGTAGCAAATCCAACAAATAAAAACTGGCAGCTACTCTTGTAAACAGCAGAGAAAATGAAACTACCGAATCGAGTTCAAATTCTTTGCGTTCATTTTCTCACTAATACCTACAGTAAAGGCATGAAACCATCTCTTTGTCTTTCTTCCAGCTATGGTTAAATAGGTCTCTTGCCCATAATGGCAACCAGTCTAAAAGGAGGCCAAGTATGAATTCAAAACCGTTCAGAAGGCAATGGGTAACCACTCATTTTCCCGAGCAATTCGTTATATAATAAAGGAAAGGAAAATGTGGAGAGCCATGATTACCTCTCTCCAGAAGTGGGATGTTATTCGCAAGAATACTGACTCGCAGGAAGAAACATAAGACGCGCACACATAGACACACGCACACACACACACACACACACGCACGCACGCACGCGCGCACACACACACACTCATACACAGTGAGCCACTTGATTCTCTGCGAGAATATTTTATATTCGGCCATACATACATTTAGAGACGCACACAAATATTTAACTGGTGAGAATTTACATATTTAAACATGTGCGTTCGAAAATAAATTTTTCTTTTTTTCTATCTCTCTTTTTCCTCTCTTTCTTTTCCCCAATTTATTTTGCTATTTTCCTCTTCTCTTTTTTTTTCTCTGCTCACATTACAAAGCGTTTCTCAAAAAGTAACTCCTACCGCCATAACATTGTCGATGGCTTGCGTTTCTCTTGCCACACAAACCACACACAATTATAATTTATGTCTATCTCTCTCGGTCTGACAGACAGCAATTCTTTCATTCTTTCTTTCTGTCTCTTTTCCTCTCTCTCTCTCTCTATCTCTTTCTTTCCATTTGACTTCTTTTTTATGTCTTTATTTGTTTGACATTGTTTATTTGTTTATTTCTTTTTCTGTCTATCTTTCTTTCCTTCCTTCTTTCTTTCTTTCTTTCTTTCTTTTTCTTTCTTTCTTTCTTTCTGTTTGTCTGGCTGTCAATTTGCCTTTATTTGTCTTTCTTTCTTCGTCTCTGTCTTTCTTTCTTTCTTTCTTCGTCTCTGTCTTTCTTTCTTTCTTTCTTTCTTTCTTTCTTTCTTTCTTTCTTTCTTTCTTCGTCTCTGTTTGTCTTTCATTCATTCATTCATTCATTCATTCTTTCTTTCTTTCTTCCTGGCTGTTCATTTGCCTTATTTGTTTCTTTCTTTTCTTTTTTTTTCCATTTTTTCTTTCTTTTTTTCTTTTCTTTTTTCTTTTTTTTTTTCTTTCTTTCTTTCTTTCTTTCTTTCTTTCTTTCTTTCTTTCTCTTTCTGTCTTTTTTCCCCTTTCATTCTTTTTTCTTTCTACCAGGCTGTCCATTTGCCTTTCTTTCATTCTTTCTTTATAAGCTTCCTATAGATCTCTCTCTCTCTTTTCTTTTTACCTCCTCATTTTTCGTCAACAGCATGTTTCTCCCTGTTCTAATTGTCCAAATCTTTCAACCGCTCTTTTTTCTTCTGGGTCCAATCACTGAGGCGTGTCATGAAACACATCCACACCCACAAACGCAGTCCTCTCTTCGCTTTTGACTTTGATCTTTGCGCCCTACGCCGAATATACCTTTAATGGTGACTGCAAACGGAGGACTGTATCTATGGGGTCTTTCTCACTCCTCCTCGCCGGCAGGGCTTAACACTAAATGGTAGAGGCATTAGCTTAGATGGAGGCTTTTCAATCTTTTTCAATAAACAACATACTGAATAAGATACTAATATTTGTCAAGGCATGTTATCCGTTTTCAGGAGGGGTTTTATTTTATTTTTTTTTTTAAATAAACGATAATTTAGATTTCTTTCAAAAATTTCATGAATAAAATTTTGTTACTTTTTTAAGATTCAGGGCAAGAGTTTCAAAAGATTTACTTTTAAAATTTATATTCTATTTTGATTTTTGTGTCAGCATATAAAAAGACAGAGAAAATGAAACTTGCGAATCGAGTTCAAATTCTGGATGTGAGAATTTGCATTCACTTTCTCACTAATACCTACAGAAAAGGTATGAAACCAACTCTTTGCCTTTCTTCTGGCTATGTTTAAATAAGTTTTTTTTTTTATCCCTTTTTTACCTAAAAGAAGACCAACTCAGAATTGAAAAATGAGGGGGTTATTTACGTGATGATCGGTACATTTGTTTTTGGAACAGAATATCTGTGCACTCTGGCTAGGATCAGTTTAGTATCTGTGAGAAAATTTTACACATATGAACACAGACACACACCCATATTTATAAGTGTGTGCGCGCATTTGCGTGCGACACTTTTCACAGAATGAATTCACCCCACACACGTATAGTGGGTTTTCTTTAATAATAATATATATATATATATATATATATATATATATATATATATATATATATATATATATATATATATATATATATATATATATATCTTTTGTTAAATATGGCAGACAAGAACAAATTATTTACTTTTTCCATTTAACGAAATATGTTTAAAAAGTTGCTATCTAAATATAGACACACACACAAACTCACACACACACTCATATGCATGTAGTTTTCGTTTTGAAATTGCTAAAATAACTGATTTTAGTGCCATGTTTAGACATGCGTCATCACGATATAATTCTCTTTATTAAAAATCTTTCAAAAATAAAATATACTTTTCTGAAAATTTATTTGTGTGATATTTGTGATTTAAACGTTATTATTCATTACTTTAATATATCGCAGAAATGGATTTTCTAAAACAGAGACAGATGCTTATTTAAAGTGTTGACAGCTTGACTGACAGACGGAAGTTTATCTAATTTTATTCTACGGTGGTTATTTGTGTAAAAATTACTTGAGGAATATAATGTGAGCAACTTTTATTATATAATATTTGACTACCCAGTATTCTTAAAAGTTCAGAAAATATTCTCGGTAATCAAACGTTTTATTGTATTTTAAGTAATTTGGCTTTAAATTTACTATAGTTACCGCCTTATTTGTTTATAATTACGTGTATCGACGTCCATATTTACAAAATCGGCACGTTTATACACATACCAAAAAAATCAAATTTTTTTAAAAATCTTGGTGGTCGCTAAATTGTAATAAGCTTTTCCATTGATGATTAGTAAATATGGTTTTAGTTAATAACAATATCACTTAACCGGTTCAAATTAATACAGAAATTTAACAGATTTAAAACTTTATAAATTATTATAATTAAAACTTTAAAAAAATGAACAACATTCTTTTAAAATTCATTATTCATCGATGTTTTTAGTAAATACCAGTTTCCATAATTAGATAATTCATAAAAGTAATTAAAAGGTTTTCTAATTAAATAATGTCTTAGTTTTATTGAATTTTTTATTTTATTATTCAGAGCAGATTTTCGGTAACTGGTGATCTTGTTTTACTAAAAAGAAGTTGATGATTTAAATTTTCCAAAGATTTATCCGTTGTAAACATTAAGTGGGTCAAAATTTAATTTCTCGAAATTTCATAGCATTAAAGAAGTAGGGACATCAGATATGAAAAAAAAAAAACATGATTATCTAAAAAATTTCTAAAATAATTTCATTCATTTGTGAATAAGATCTTAAAGTTTCATTTATTTGATTTTTGCAAGAATTTTCCAAATTAATATTTTTACCGTAAAAAAGGCGCTAAAATTTCCTATACTAATCTTTGAAATACTCCCCCCCCACTCGAACCCTGATGACATAAAAATTAACAATATTTTTAACAAAAATTTCGAACGCTCTAAATATGATTATAAATATAATTTGTTAATAAAAAAAACAAAAAAAACTTTGTTTTTTCTTTTTAATAATAACATAAAAGTTTTGACGATAAAACTATGTTTTTATTAAGTTTAGGGCATTTTTCATCATAACATCCTCATTTTTAGCGAATCCATGGAGGTAACAGTTAACTACTCTATAATTATAAATATTGCCTTGTAGTTGCTTCACATATACAATCCTATAAAATGTCTTTAATATTTTTGTTGACAATTCTTGAGAAACTAAGAAAAGATATAAAGAAAATCCGGTTTATTTTAGATTTAGTTTTAAAAATAGCTAAAAAAAAAAATCAATTAAAATAGCCGAGTAAATTTGAATCAATGGCCAAAGATCGGGGTTTATTTTGGAACATTTTCTTATTTTTGGACGAGCCAAGAAATTTGCATCATTGCAACAATCTAATAATAAAAGAACATAATTTATTACGGAAAAAAATACTTAGAAGCAATCCTGATAAATATTTTCTCATCAATAAACACACTGTATTATATCCCCAACTTTTATAAAATCCATACTTAAAGAATCTCTAAGATCAGTCGACCGTCAACCATAACCGGTGTAACGTAAATTCTTTCGCTCTCACACAAAACATCCCCCAATCAACATACGGAGAAAAATAAAAATACCCACAAGACGCAAAAACGCACACTCATTATCAACCAAATTTCGCATAAACCAACTTGAATTATCATACACAAACACATAAAAATTATATACATGAACGCTGAAATAACAAATATATTTGAGGTCTATTTAACCAATGAAAAACAAAGAAAAACATTTTAAAAATATTTATCACGAACGCTATCAGACAACAAATACACAAGAGGTCCACTAACTAATAAAAAACAAATACAAACACATATATACCAGAATTTTCTTTTCACTTCAATATTTCATTTTCTGAATAAAAGGGGAACATGTCAAATCTATAAAAACTTTTCCTATTTGTTCCTTAACCTATAATTCTGTCGAATTCTAATCCATATTTGATCCTAATTCATATAATTGTTTACTACATAACGCGTGTATTTTCCATATTTTATATGCCTTTATGTGGAGTTTGCATGGTGCTTGGAATAGCTTAGCTTTAGTTATATGTATCACATAACGAAGAATTTGATTAAAGAACGGGTCTTTAGAATGGATTATGTAAAGACCTCATTTTAATATTGAATGCTATTCCCTTTATCCCGCCTTTGTTAATATCTGATTACATATGTCATGGTTTCGTTATGTCTTTCAATGGAGGATCTAAAATGATTTATACATGGCACATTTAATATTTCAGTGGGAAGATGTGCGTTGGCGAAAATTTTATTGGCACCAAAAAGAAATTAGCAGGCAAAGTTCAATTTCCAGCCGAGGCTGTTGCGTTCGTTTCGTACTAATGCACACGGCAATAGTATGAACCCTTTTCTTCTCACTGAGAATTTCAATCTATAAGCAAAAATAATGGAGAAAATCGAATAGTTTAGCCTTGAAGGGTAGCCAGTCTAGGAGAATGAAAAATTTGAATTCAAAACCCAGAAGGCAACAAGAAACTAATCCACTGCACGTCACGTTCAATGAAACATGGCCTTTTTATAATTTTTATAATTTTCCCAAGAAATTCAGATCTTTATATATAGTCGACATTTCTGCTTTGCTATGTTCTGTCATAAGTAGCGTGCAGAAGGGGGTGTAGGAAGTGTGACGGCCCCTGGCATCCATATCAGGAGGGCGTCCAACCAAAGAGAGAAATAAAAATTTAGTTTATATTTAATTTGAATAAAGGGTTTATTTTTACATAATTAAAATGTCTTCCATTCTCACATTGTACTAGGCCGTATGCCCCCCCACCAATTATGTTTTAGGGGCATACAATCAAGGAGTAAGTATTTACTCTGCACTACTAGGACAAGATGTGAGACAAGGTCTATTTTTAGGTGGGGACCCAAACGCGTACAACCGGGACAGGAACAAAAATTGGCCCCAGCCCCCGCAACCGTCGATTGCGCTGGCCTTGGTGCGAGCACCGATTCCTCCCCTTGGTGCAATGGGAGGGCGCGGCCTCGGGCAGCTGTTCCCCCAGCGCTGGCCACCTCTTCAGTATAATTTTCTCAGTTGCCCCTGACAGAGAAGCCCCTGAGCGCACTCTGTCCAAAGACAGAGACGCAACTGAGAGATAAGAAAACGTGACCAAAAAGAGGAGTAGCTTCCGGGGGCCATCAAACTTTTCCAAACCTCTGCACGTCACTTTCTATCAAACATAGCCTTCCTATAATTCCTATAATTAACATCTAGAAAACCCATTAAAATTTCATGGTTTTCGTATTTGAAATTTCTGATGAATCTTAAATTTTTAAGTCAATGATTGAGTAAGCTGAGAGAATTCTACGAGAGTAAAATATCCATAAAAATTCTTCTATCGCATCGTTAAATATCTGAGCTTAACAACTTTAACAAAATATTGTAATAACAATTCATATGTATAAATACTGATCGTTATTTAAAGAAGTAAGGGGGTACAAATGAAAAGATTTGAAATTGACAACTTTACTGAAACAGACGTGAAACACATGATAGTGTTGTGGCCTTTATCTTCCCGTATTGCCTTCTTTCTTTCTTTCACTGAAACCAAGTAGCGTGTCTGATATGTCTTTTCTGTCTTTCAGTGCAACCAAAATGGAACAGTCCATTATTTATAAGGCATTGGCAGCGCGTAACGGTCGGGCGTGCCAAGTAAGGAACTAAGTGATAAACAAGCAGACCTATAAGATATTATTTGATATCCTCTTAGACCCGAAGATGTTTTGGGTCGGGTGATAATAATCATATCACAGCTTCTGTCGGTAGCGTAGAGAGACAACATTTTCTTCAACACATGAACTGTTTCAAGCAGTGCTGCCACTTGCCTTTTTCCAATGATTTCAGTTATCCCCAAGGCATCTTGCGGGAGAAAAAGATTCCGATTGATTCCTGTGTCAATCACTATGATATGGTGGAGAATTTTTCCCGACATAATCTATCTTACATATTTCTCGCCGGGATCTGTCTTACATCTTTTCTTGCCAGAATCTATCTTACATCTTTTCACGCCAGAATTTATCTTACTTTTCAAGCCAGAATTTATGTTACATCTTTTCAACTCAGAATTTATCTTACATATTTTCGCTCCAGAATTTATCTTACATCTTTTCGCGCCAGAATTTGTCTTACATCTTTTCGCGCCAGAATATTACATATTTACAAGTCTTCTAATCGTCCGTGCATTGAATATTGTTGCCTGGTACTTCTGCTTTGCATATAGAGATTCTGGATGAAATACAAAGAATCTGCAATGTTATTGGTTCTGACTTGGCATCTAGGCTTCAGTTACATTCCAACTACTGTAACGTAGCTTCTTTGTGCCCTTTTCTGTAAATATTTTTACACTTATTCAAAAATGAATGAAATTATTTTAGAAATCTTTCCTTTTTAGAATATCTTGGTACAAACATTTTTTTACATCCATTATCCCGTACCTGTTTAATTTTATGAAATTTCGAGAAATTCATTTTTGTACCGCTTAAAGAAATTCTTGGAGAATTTAAATCATCAATTCATTTCTGTCAAACAGAACACCCTCTCAGTTACCGAAATTCTTCTATGAATCTTAAAATAAAAACTATAATAAAACAAAGACATTATTTAATTAGAAAAACTTTTAATTGCGTTTATGAATAAATTATATTATGGACACTAAGTTTTTAAGAAAAAAACATCAATGAATAATTATTATTTACAATAATTGTTTGTGTAGCTTATTACCATTCAGCGACCTTTATATTTTAAAAGAATTTTGAAATTTTTTTGTATGAGTATAAACGTGCCATTTTTCGTAAATACAGCCGTTCAGACACGCCATTATGGAAAACAAGACCGATAAGTATAGTAAATTTAAAGTCAAAATAGTTAAAAGTTAATAAAACATTAGATTACGCAGAATAATTGCCTTAATTTTAAAGATTTTTTTTTTTTACTGGGTAGTTAAAAAGTACCGCATTTGCCGCCATATTGGACTCACCAATGCATTGAGCGCTCCCAGATTTTAGCATGGATCATTTAGAAAAAAAAAGTACACATCACAACCAAAAAAAAAAAAAAAATCAAAATTATATTCTTATCTTTTATGTAACAATCTCACTATGAAGAAACCCTTACAGAATTAGTACAAATTATAATACTGGGATTCTTTTTTTATAAAATCGCGGTAAATTTTAATTGCCAGGACATTTTGTTTTTGAAAAAGAAAAATTTTAGTACATTTCATGCATTTATTGAACATTGTTTCAGTTGTTTTTTTTTTCTGGGAGAAACATTTATACATACAGTAAATTGATAATACCTACAAAGAATTATACTGGTATCAGTGAACACTGGTATTTATGGTAATAGGCAAAAAATTAAAATAAAATAAAAATATGATACTTATTGGTAAATGAAGCCCCATAGCATATCTGCAGAAAAGCAAATTCCAATACCTGTATATCAACAAAAACACACACAAAGCAAGCAGCAATATACCAGTCAAACAAAATATTTCTCTAAAATCTGGTATTTCTATAAAAACAAGAAGCAAAATATTATGCAATTCCATACATTTCTTAATCTATTTTTCTTGTGTGAATTTTTCATGGATATTTTTATTGATATCCTGTTTGTTCACTTCCAGCAGTCCCAGTTTCAGATCTAAGCTCTATGCGTACCCTGATTCCTGGTAATCCCCACTTTTTTCCTGGTCTTCATGCCTCTCTCATGCATGATACTGATGTATAGGACGCAGCTTAATTTTTCGTGAATTTTTTTTGGAAAATTTAGTGTTCAATAGGTTGGCAAGTACGGTATATAAAAACGGCGTTCACGTTATATTCCTCAAGTAAATTTTACAGATATCTCTCCCGTAGTAAAAATAAGATAAACTTCAGTTTGTTAATCTGTCATTACCTAATCAAAACACATACCTCCGTGTTAGAAATAAATGCATTTCTGCCATATATTAAACTACAAATTAAACAATATTAGTTTCAATTCAGATTAATTATACTTTAAATCAGCTAATAGTTCTCAGATAAAGTTTCAGAAAAGTATATTTTATTTTTGACTGATTTTTTTTAATAAAGAGAATAACATTGTGCTGACTGATGGCTAAAATCAGCGATTTTTATCGATTTAAAAACAAACTCGTTCCAGTCAATTTAAATTAGTTTCGAAATACAGCAAGGTATTTTGCTTATTGAAAATATTAAACTCAGTTTATTAGCTTGGAGTTAAAACTAAAGTAGAATCATCAAGAAAGATTTTTCATTTTTAAAAATTCATTTTAAACGTCAGTTATAGCGCTTCTTTGGGGGTACCCACTTATAAGGAAAGGCCTGGTATAACATTACCATTTGTCTTCGTTTTATACGTCCTTGTGTAGCCGGGATTTTCCGATATTTAAATCAAAGTCTTCCTTGAGTGATTTGCACCAGGATGCGATAAAGTTGTACGGTTGTAAAACATTCGGGATTAGCGTGGGTAAGATGACCCTAAACCTGGACAAATACCCTTGCTAACATCTGAATACGAGAGGGTCATTCACAGCTATGTGCTAGAGAGTCATAAACGTACTGAACGCAAGTATAGAGATGTAAGTTATTCTGTTTAGCTTGGTATGCGTCAAACAGTGAGGATCGAACTCCCTACTAGCATTCTTAAGAGCGATTTGCTAACCTAGGTACCTAAGCAAGTCTAGGGAGAAGAATTATCTATCCACCCGTCGCGCCGGTAAGGACGGAAAGAGACCGATGTGAAAAATTTGATTGTATGAAGTCTCATCAAAGTTTATTGTTACAATGTAAAAGTTTATCATAAATTCATGAACTAGATATAATGGAAATTGAGATATGAATCTAAGTACTGACTTGAACTGTCTCTTTCTCTTTGTACTATTGGCGCCAAAAGACAATCAGATGTAAAGCATAGCCGAATTAGCGCCTAAAATATATCCGCTGAAAATTTACCTTTAAGATAAGTAACACGAAGACAAAAACAAGAAAGGAATTTTATTTTATTTTTTTGTTGATACTAGAGTTCACAGAATACAAGGCTCGAGAGACACTCATGGTAGATGTTTGCAGGATGAAGTGTGTGATATGAATGTAAGAGGAGGTGGTAGGAAGTGAAGATTATGAGGATAAGGTGGATAGATAACGATTAATATATTAATATTCTGCTTTTAAACTATTTCTGAAAGGACAGCAGCAAACAAAATTCTGTGCCGAATCAGAACATTGTCCAAAATATCATTGTTAAAATTGCTACTGTAAAATAGAAATATCTTCACTACAAATAAGCATAGCATAAAGAAAAAATGCCCCAAACTTAATAAAAATAAATTTTTATCGTAACAGTCTTCGTTATTATTAAAAGTAAAGATCAGAGGACTTTTTTCATTATTAAATTATGTATTTTAACCTTTTTAGAATCCAAAAAGAAGAAACATTTCTAAAATAATTTTATTCATTTGTGAATCAGTGCTGAAAGTTTCATTAAAATCTGACAATTATTTGATTTTTGCAAGAAATTCCAAAACAATGTGCTTTTTCATACGCTGTTTCTATACTAAGCTTTGGTTCTCCTTCTTACGCAAGAAAAACAAGAACTTTAATTACGAACGTTTTAAAATTTTAATTTAATAATAAAAATACTTTGGTCTTTCCTTTTAATAATAACATAAAAATGTTGACGATAAATCTTTGTTTATTAAGTTTGGGGCATATTTTCATCATGATATGGTCAATTTTTAGCGAATCTTTAGAAATACCTAGTTTTATTTATATCAAGTCGTAACTTAAAGATTACTCGGGAACACTAGCTGCGCAATATATCGAACAGGTGATCCTCTATATAAATACAGGTTTGAAATAAACCTAATGTCCTCTGTTGAATTAATTAGTTTAATTAAATCATATCAATTCCATTTCTCATGAAAAGCGAAATTGACATTAAACATTTTATAAAGAATTATTTTTTAATTCTTTTATTTGATTTAATATTTGAATTTATTTGTAATTGATTTTATTTTATTTTTTTTAGAACTGGAGTTACATATTTGAATTTATGATTATTTAATTTAATATATAATTGATTCGTTTTCTCCCTCTGTGGTGGGACATTTACAATGAATTAATACAAAGAAAACTTTATAAAACATGAAATACTCAACCGAATTCGACCATTTTTCGATTACAGGACAATTAAGGACACGAACAAACCCAATCCGGTGTGATTTTGCGAATAAAACACTTTATTTAAGCACTTAATTCAGTACAAACTATCTTCGTATAAGGTCTATGTTGTTTGTGCACATTCTTGGTACATATTTTTTTTCTTTTTATGAGCGTTTCACCCCAAGCAAGGCGAAAAGCCACTAGCACGCAAGGGGGTTACAGAGAGTTGGAGCTAGAACAAATAGGAGTGATAGAGGAAAGGATGAAGAGAAGGATAGGGGATAGATCAAGGCATCTGGAGACATCGATTGACATTACATTTGAATAGTTGGAGATTATAACTATCAGGGAAACAGGAAGAGGGGAGGGAGTTTCACAGGCGGAAAGTGCGAGACATGAAGCTACTGGGGTAGAAGAAAAGGTTGCATTTAACAGTTTCGACAGTGAAAGGGTGTGAGCGAAATTAAATTCACGAAGTTCAGATATTTTAAAAACACCTAATAAAGCCTTAATTTTTTTTTCACAAGATCCAAGTATTGTTGAGAATTGACAACTCGATAGTTAACATTTCTATAAAAGAAAAACGCAGAAAGATTGTCCCGTTTCTTTTTTTTAACCTCTGACTTTTTCGCGTGACATTTTAACTGGATTAAAAACGAAGCATTTTTAACATTGAAAATGCAAGGAACATTTAATTCAAATTTAATGTCAAATTGAGACAATAATAATAATAATATACAATCTAGACACTTATTTCATGCTGACAAATTTATGCTCCATTTATGCATACATCATTATGAGTGAGCATTTAAAAGGAAAGCATTCTCCATCACTCAGCCGGAACTCCTCTACACTCTTAGATGAGCCTATGTTATCTACATATTATATTATATCATATGATATATGATATGATGTAAAATATGATATGATATATGTATGATATGATATTGGATATATGATATGACATATGATATGATGTAATAGATATGATATAAATATGATATGATGTTGATATATGATATGACATGATATGATGTGATATATGATAGGATATATGTATGATATGATATTTGATATGACATATGATATGATGTGATATATAATATGATATTTAATATATGATATGGCATATAATATGATGTGATATATGATATGATATATGTATGATATGACATTTGATATATATGACATGATATGATGTGATATGTATGATATGATATTTGATATATGATATGACATATGATGTGATATGATATATGTATGATATGATATTTAGTATATGATGTGATATATAATATGATCTGATATATGATATGATATATGTATGATATGATATTTGATATATGATGTGACTTGTAATATGATGTGATATATGACATGATATATGTATGATATGATATTTGATATATGATATGACATATGTTATGATGGGATATATGATATGATATATATATGATATGATATGATATATGTATGATATGATATTTGATATATGATATGACATATGATATGACGTGATAATAGTCATATGGTCTTTACACCTAATCTGATTAGTCTTATTATTTTCTATGAGACTGAAATTTTGTCAACATTTAGAATAAGAGACTGGGAGTTTTTTTTTTTTTTTTTTTTTTTTTTGTCCACGGGTTTTTTGCCGCTGCTTTTTGTCGTTGATTCAACAGAAACAGGAAGTTGTTTATTTGCTTTGTATGTCAGATTCCTTATTGGAATAATAAAAAAAATGTTTAATTACAGAACTAAAACCAATCTCTCACTCTCTCTCTCTCTCTCTCTCTATATATATATATATATATATATATATATATATATATATATATATATGTATGTGTGTGTGTCTTCAACCGTTTATATAGTGGATAATAAAAATGTGAAGTAGTAAAAAAAATGTCGGATTAAAAATAAATCAATAATATAGATAGATAGAAAGGAACGCACAGATAAATAGATACCTAGGAACAGACCAACGAAGCCAGTGCTGAAACGTTTTGTGTGTGCGTTTATATATATATATATATATATATATATATATATATATATATATATATATATATATATATGTATGTATGCGTGTGTGTATGTGTTTGTGTGTTTAATCGCTTCACCCGCAAAAGATTGCGACAAGGTAATAAAGATAAAAGAAAGAAACTGAGGAAGCGCTACTCGGTAGGGAGGAGAATAAATGAACAGGAGACAGAACATGAAGATTGACATTGCATTTAAATATATATATATATATGTGTGTGTGTGTGTGTGTGTGTGTGTGCGTGTGTGCTATCGCCCATGTGTGTATTTGTGAAGTAGTACCTCATTATTAGACGTTTCGTTGAACAAGTTTGATAATTGACTTTGTTTTCTTTTTGTTATGTTTCATTCGTATGCCTTTTCTTTACTGGACATTTTTAACAGTCCTAATATCTGTCAAAATTGTCCAAACATATCCGAGCGCTTTCGGATAATCCATTTTCAAGGATCTTTCTTATACTACTATAATAAATAGTGTATATGAGCTATTCTAGTGTTTGTTTTTTTTGTTTATCGTAATTTGTCTTGCTTTCTCGTGTTTTTCTTTACCTAACGTTTTGTATTATTATTTTTAAAAAAAATTATTTTTGGTGGGAAGCTTTTAAAACACCTAATATATATAATGTTTACAGGATGCGATGTGTAAATTGTCTCCAATCTATATTTTAAATTACGCGCATGCGCAGTTGTTTTTCTTTGATTTTGTCAACTCTCCAGTATAGAAGGGTCAGTTGAACACCATCTGCTGAGACAAATAGCACTAAGACGCAATTCACACCGCCAGAAATTTGGAAACGGCATGTTGTACTGCTTGGCATTCGCACCGGAAGCTCCAATACAAACATTTCAGAATGTTTGGATGTCACTCTGTGGAAACTGCAGAGGATTCGGAAAGAGTTGGATGATATATCTTGTCAACATCTTAGTGTTTGGAGTGCTTACTAGTGACGGCGACGTTATGCCTCCATTCATCCTCTCACAGGGTCTTAGACCAAACACGGAGGCCTACATCAAGTGCCTTGAGGTGGTAGTGCTGCCCTAAGTCAAGAGGTTGGATGCTGGAAGACCACATGTCTGGTAACAGAAATCTGCACCATGCCACACAAGCAGGAGAACCCAGTCATGTCTGTCAGACAATTTATGTGAACACATCACCTCTTAAAACTGTTCATCTAACTCCCCAGACTGCTCCCCCTTCTTTATTATGTGTGGGGCACAGTTGAGCAAGAGACCAACAAAAACTGTTGGTAACACCAGAGATGAACTGAAAGCAAGGATTATGGCAGCATTAACCAACTTAAACAAGGAAACCGCCCAGAAAAGATGCAGGAGATTCCGAAGTCGTATGGAGACCGTGGTTGAAGCCAATGTATTTCAAAATATTTTTGTGTAATTATGGTAAATATATCTGTTAAAATGAGATGTCAGTGTTATTTTCATGTTTGCATAATTTAAATGATAATTTATCCACCTCACCCTTGTACATTATATATACTCTAAAGGTTGGCATAGCCCGGAATGATAGAGGGGACAAGCTTCCACTGTCTGTGAAAAGCTTCCGTGGCTTGCGTCTCAGATAGCCTCTGACAACTAAGTCCAGCTCCAAGATGTAGAATAGACGAAGGCGTAAAACGAGGTGTGTTTGTCGCCAAGAGTCTCACTGTTTTTGTGGGTGATGGACATCGGTAGAGGATCGGCCCGACCGAAACCCATACTACTCGTCGCTGAAGATGTCGTTTTTTTTTTTATCTCGGTGCTCGACGACCTTCTTATGGATTATGGCTTCAAAGACCCTACTGATGATACTGAAGAGACTAGGGGGTCTGTACTAAGAGGGAGAAAGATCGTACGCCCGCGTACTAGATAACCGGGTATATACTTGACACCTTCCACAGGCTTTGGAAGTACTTATCCTTTAAGCAGTGGTTGAATAACTGCTAGTATTGGGGATGATTCGGGGTTAATATTCTTAAGGACAACTACTGGAATTTTGTCTGGGCCAGTGACTTTCTTAGGGTCAAGGCCTTTGATAAGTTTAGAGACTTCTTGTACTGTAATGGTAATATTACTAATATTAAGCTTAGTGTGACGTGGGAACTTGAGGAAGGGATGGTCTTTGTCATCTTACGTTCAGTAAAGATAAAGACGAAGAGGTTCGCCTTATCCGTCGAAGATGATATGACCTCGGGACGGTTGACCCCAGAGCAAGAACTCCTTCTATCGTGAATGTCGTATTGCTGTGAAACACCTCTCACGGGAGTCGGACGGCCTCTACAACGTCTAGGCGCTGTCCTGAAGGGGACTATGTCATGCGTTAGTTAGAAGATTCGTACAAGATAATCTGATTGATGAGCTCGATTTTATCTACAAACTGCGTTCGCTTTGATGGGAAGGTGGAGACCCTGGCTAACGTCTTCTTTCATTGCAGGATCATAGTCTCGTTGTGCAAGTTTATTGAAGGCATCATGTTTCGTATGCTACGCGGAAATTTTTCGTCCTCGAGGCCAGTTCTTTCTGTAGTAATGTAATACCGTCATTGCCAAAGGCAGAACACTATGCGTTCTTTTGCTTGCTAGGTGTTATAAGAGTCGTGATTTGGACGATACGTCAGAAGGGAATCAATGGGGGCGAGAAGTTCACATCTTCCCAACTGATCTTTTATTTTAAGCAGTAGTTAAGTCAAGATTAGGAAGTAAAGGCGGCGGATCTCTCCCTCGGAATTCAGCAAAAGGTGGGTGATTCTGGCGCGTTTACCTGCAATTGGTATAATGTATATCCAGAGAGAAAACCAGAAGTCGGTTGGTTGTCAATACTGACAACTTTCCGGCAACTTCTGCAGCAAGCCGACCCCAAATGTAACGCCCTGTGTATCTATAGTACTTCCTGTATTGTCGGTACAGCCAAGGGGATGGCCAGGTAGACTGAAGAGGTCACTCGAGTATCACCATCAAAGGATTGACATTTTACCAAACAGGCCGCTAACTTTATCTGGCAAATTAAATAAATGTCTAATATAGGAGCTATTGTAGACGGTATAAATGTTACCGAAACTAGTGAAATATTCTTAAATACTATATACCGTCAATATATTTGCATTTCAATATTATTATTGAGGGTTATTTACTTTTATATATATATATATATATATATATATATATATATATATATATACCCGATGCGA
This sequence comes from Acanthosepion pharaonis, assembly GCA_903632075.3. Lineage (NCBI taxonomy): Eukaryota > Metazoa > Mollusca > Cephalopoda > Sepiida > Sepiidae > Acanthosepion > Acanthosepion pharaonis. The sequence continues at coordinate 518,543 of CAHIKZ030000550.1, forward strand.
TGAGAACGAAAGTAATATATAAATTCCAACGTTCACAGCATTAATCCAAAAGAGGGCTCGATACCGATAGTAGAGTGATAATTATTTATTTGTCATAATTTTATCATATAGACAAAACCATTTTACTCACTACAAAGATGCAACTTCGTTTCAGTGCATTTCGACTGCACTTCGACGGATGAGAATCGAAAATGATTATATTGTAAATCCACTGAAACGAAGTTGCATCTTTGTAGTGAGTAAAATGGTTTTGTCTATATATATATATATATATATATATATATATATATATATATATATATATATATATATATATATATATATATATATATATATATATATATATATATATATATGAATGTATTGAGAACGAAAATAATATAAATTCTAACGTTCACGGCATTAATTCAAAGAGGGCTTGATACCAAGAGTAGAGCAATATTTATTTATTTATTATAATTTTTACATACGGACAAAAACCAGTTGTTCACTACAAACATGCTTTCTTGTTTCGATGCACCTGCATCTCGACTGGTAAGAACGAAAAATCGTTATGAACAATTCTATTTACAAGTAAGTCGCTCATGGAAAAAAAAACATAAGGAGAAACACCTTAAGAGGAAACGGAGAAGGGTAAAGAAAAAAGGGTAGAAAAAAGAAGGGACAGAAAGAGGATGACAGAGTAAGACAATATTATTTGTTGATGGCTGTTAGGGGGTTAAGACAAAGGCTTGACCATAAAAGTTTAAAACAAAGGAGAAGTGTCCACCAAAACATTTAATAGCATGAAACGGTCAGAAATACAAGCAAAGTACGCCAAAACTTTCAAGAAAAAGGTGAGAGAGTGAGAAAGAGTGAAAGGTGGAAATAGAAAAGAGGAAAAACGATGAAGGAGAAAGGAGAAATAAGTATAGGGGAAGGTTTACCTGAAAAAGAGTTACTTCCTTGGAGGATAGCAGCAGCAATGTTGATGGAAGGCAGAGAGGAGCCACTCAGATGATTCGTGGGTAACAGTTTAGTTTTGGAGGTGTTAAAAATGACAAGCCAACCTTTTTCTCCAGCAACGACGGTCTTCAGGTCGTTTGTAGATCGGCTGCCATTTTGAATATTGTCTGACTGATAAACGTTACTATCGAAACAGGAGTAAATGGTAGTGTCGTCAGCATAGATGTCAATTTGAGAGCTGATGTCATCCGGAAGATCGTCAACGAAGATTAAAAACAGCGTCGGACCAAGAATAGAGCCCTGGGCGGAGAGACACCCGCGTTAGTACGAAAGTATGTAGACGAGTGGCAGTTTGGAGCAACTTTCATTTCACGATTTGATAGGAACGACTGGATCAGCCCAAAATCGTACCCGGGGATACCGTAGCTTTTCAGCTTGTGGAGAAGATCTGAATGCCAAAACCTGTCAATGGATTTCGAGATCTTCAATGCTACACCGATTTATCTAAAGCAC
>CAHIKZ030000550.1:525000-562500 GCA_903632075.3 Acanthosepion pharaonis
AATAATCTAATCTGAGGAAAAATATCGATTACACCCTGTCCCTCCAGTGGGGATAAAACTAAACACATGATGAAAAAAGGAAACTAAAGCGGTTGTTTCAATTAAATTGCACAAGGATATATATATATATATATATATATATATATATATATATATATATATTTATAAAAAATTATAAAATTATAACATAATGTTATAAAATCACTACAAAAATAGCCATTTTGTTTCAACACCCTCGGTGTCTCATCAAGTGATGATGTTGAAGATAAAATAAATGGTTTGAAAAGTTTCAGATTAATTAACGATCCTACATTAGGGGGAAACATTGTTACAAAAGCTAGAATAACCAATCAAAACCCAAGTATAGGAAGATTTAAAAAGCTTGACAACGAAATCATGTTATAATAGCTATTCAGATCTTTAAAATACGGGTAATATTAAAAATAATTTATACTAACCAATAATTATAAAATTATATGATAAAATTTAATATTAAAATTAAAAACTGGCAATTTTAAAATCCAAATTTAATCACTATTAAGTTTAAAAATTACAAAATTATTGAGAAAAGAAAAAATACATATGTTATTCAATTTATTTCTTCGTTGAAATTACATTCGACAAGACGCTACAATATATCCGGTCATTTGACAATACATGTATATATATATTTTATTCTAAAGTGTGTGAATGTAGTCTTAAACTCACGCGCAAAACAACAAAAACACAATCAGATTATAATACATAAGCACCCAGACATATTTATATATATATATATATATATATATATATATATATACACACACACAAAAAAAAAAAAAGGCGACAAGACAGGAACATCTCTACAACCCTTTATGAAAAAAGGAAACGGGGAAACCAACACCTACACACACACACAATTAAATGTGAATGCGCTCTACATACACATAGACACCGATAAATACACGTACACACATCCACAGACAATGACCTAGAAAATCAGATACCACAACCAATAAATATTTAAGACTTAAAGTATCATTAAATAAATGCTAACCACTTATCAAATTATAGCAAAGCAAGGGAGCAAATATACAAAGATAAAAATGGTTAAAAATAATATGATTTAATATATTAAAACGAAAATTCCAAAACCACAAATATCAATAAAAATATATTTTAATCATATAAGTTGATAATAGTTTCATTATATATTAGGCGAAGAAAAACAGGATAAAGAAACCCACAGAAATAAGTGTACAGTCATACGCATATACATATATACACACGCGGCAGCAAACACAAATTAACACACATAAACATACCCACATACATACATATACATACAGAAATAGATACATATAAATATATAAACATAAACATATACGCACATATATATATATCTATGATAACAAGTACACATACACACACATATACATATAAACATAAATACACACATATATACACCCATTTTTTATGCACACATACTCACATATATAAATATATGCCCCAATATAAATACATACACCAGTACATATATGAACATATATACACACATAGACTAACTACTGTGGCAGTAACGACATACCAAAGTTTCCATACCTACACATACACACAAACAAACTCCTACATAATAGGTGTCAACACGCACATATACATCCATAAACATACATAAATATATATACACATACATACATATCTACAAATAAACATATATATAAATATATCTATCTATAATAACAAGTACCAATATATACATGCATACATATAAATACAACAACACTCAACCAAATACATATATAAACGTACTTACATATACATACATAAATATACATTCAAATACCAGCACACACCAATATACATATACCCTAACATACAAATATATAAACACATTCATACAAACAGAAATATACTTAAATATAAATATACATACACAATAAAATAGGACACATACAGATATATACATATATACACACACACATATATATATATATATATATATATATATATATATATATATATATATATACACACACATACATACATATACAAATATACCGTGGCACAAAGCCGAAATTAGGGGATACCCAGTGAGGAACGAACTCACTACTCAGTCGCAATTGATCTAGCGAACCAATCTTGCCAACCATTATACCGCCTTGAGGTGCTCATATATATGCATATATACATATATATATACATACACACACACATGCATACATACATACATACATACACATATACATACACATATACATAAATATATATACATATACATATATATATATACATACACACACATATATACATACATATACACACATATACATATATACACACACACACATACACATATACATCAACAAATTTTAACCTTTTCTCTTCTTATCTACCATACCCTCCCACATTATATATATATACACACATATATACATATATATACACACACACACACACACATATATATATATATATATATATATATATATATATATATATATATATATAAAACACATATAATTACACTTATATTCAAACCTACACATTCCTCAGTGCAAACACGCTAACCTACACATAAATAAATATATACACATATACACCAACACTAATAACACTATGTAGGTAAACAATACACATTTATATCGTCAGTATGACCATCATGCAATAAAAAAACTAATCTATTAAAATTACAGTGACATATCATTATCATTTAAGGTATACGAACCCTACACTAAGTTAAATTTATAACGGTGTTTACAATTAACTGTAAGTTCATATCTTCGAATTAAGAGATCAGCCTTGTTTTTAAATCTAATAATTTCAAATTTTTCGTTAAGGCATAGGTAACATGGGGCATATAGGGAGTTACATGTCCTAGCTTTCTTAACCAAACTCCATTTAACCGTAGGTGTTTTGTTCTTTTCTTTTGAGATTCCGAAAATACTTGGATAATGAAGTCATGTACCTATATTCGCTGTGATTAAAAGATTGCATATGCCCCCGCCAGCGTTCCTTGAATGTTTTCATGGTGCTACCAATGTAAAATTTCTTTATATTTGGATTTTCAATTGTTGAAATAGTACTAAGATAGACAACAGAAGTAATCCCACAGTTATTTTGTATACATAGAATACTCAGAGTGTTGAAGAAAAATTTAAAAAAAGTATTTTAATTCTTTAATCCATTCAGTTGATAAGATCTGCAAGTCTTGTTGGCCAAAATAGCTATTCAAATAAGGTCATTTTGGATTTCTAACCTATGTAATTTATATTTTCTGTTATAATAAATACACTGAACTCTTTTCCTGGATCAGTTTTGATATTTTATATTATATATATATATATATATATATATATATATATATATATATATATATATGGGTATTTTTAAGAGAACTGTTGTTTGAGGATATTGTGGAAGTTTCTCTGTATTCGGCTCCTCCAGAAAGTTTTGTTGCTCTATTTTTTGAAGCGTTCACCTCCATAATCACTGAAGAATTATTGGTTCGTTTTCTATGGCTTATACAAACAGAAAATATTTTAGATTGTAAGAATTTACTTTTGAGATAATAATAATAATAATAGTTTAGAGATACAAGTCTTACTAATTAACCCATAACAGAGGGAGCTGGATTCAAGGGTATTTGCTCATAAATGAATATAACGAACCTAACGGGAATTGAATCGTGACTCTCCGATGAACAATTTCGAGCCATTAAACATTACACCATAGGTGCGTTCAAGTTCACAGCATTACCAAACGGTCACTAATCTAGGTACTGACCAGGCTCAACGCTGCTTAACTTCGGCGATCGTACGAGAACATGTGTTTCAACGTAATGTGTTTGTAAGCCCTGTATAATATAATATGTACTAGTAGTTTGGCTGTTCGAATCTAAGAATCAAGCGTACAGTAACATCATATATATATATATATATATATATATATATATATATAGGAGGTATATATATATATATCCCACACACACATATATATGTGTGTGTGTGTGTGTATAGCACATTTCTCTCATCTTTTAACATCAGTACACGGAAGGATATCCGTGAGTGTGAACGGATTTTATTAAAAATTAGCAGACATAATGTCTAATTTATTGAATCAAACATGCCTAAAAGAGAATTTCTGCCTCAATACATAAATATATATATACACATATATTTTAACATCTTTTTATGTGTATACGTTCTTTTTATAGATACAAATATTTAAGTAAATGCTCTGTTTATAATAAACAGTATTAACGTCATTTGCCGGCCTGAATGTCCGCGAAATTTCCATAAAAAATATGCGTCCTCCGACAGAAATCGAACCAATATCCTATACGGAACCGTCCCATAGTCTGACGTACTTTACCGATTGTGTCACAGAGGACTGTTTCGGTTAGCAAGGTCGATTTTACTGTGTTTAAACTTCAATTCTCCATGATTTTCTATCGTACATTCAAATCTGGTCGATGCGTATCCAAATGTAAACAAATGACGTCACACATTATGAAATGGACAAAGTCCGATAATTATATTAAGACTTTTTTATGTTTATACGTTCTTTTTATAATTTTTATATATAATTTTATAATTTTTATATTTTTTCATAATGTATGACATCATTTTGGACGTTTATTTTCTGAAAGGGCACCGTACGTAGAACAAGAAGAATTACTCTATTTCCATGCACGTAATACAAGAATCTCAGAACGAAAATTAAAGGCAAAACATGGGGGAGACGTATTATACACAAGGACACATTTTCAGACATTTAAGCCTAAAAAAATCTCTTAGTTGAAACAGCAAATATTACATTGCACTCAGTTTTCATGAAAAGATAAAGTTTGTTTATATTTTTAATTTTTTAATAGAATTTTCACTCTTCCTTCTTAATGAAAGACAATATTTCACTATTTTCATAGTTTATTAATATATAGAAACATAATAATGTCAAACTAAAAAATACGTTAGATTAATTAACACCTTAAAATGTGTTACCGGCTCTGTGCAGTTATCCACTTTCCCCCGAAAATTCAAAAATAGGTTTTGAAACAGAAATTATGTGCAGAAACATGCAATGGCTGAACTTCCGGTTGTTTTCTCTTCTTTTATATCGTGAAAAAAATAATGAAATATATCTAAGACATCGAGTATTTAATGGATAATACAGTAAAACTTTTCAAAAAAGTTATATGACTCTACTACAGAGCTATATTATTACTGAAGGTTGTACTTTATTGCATGCTTACATCTTTAGAAACACGGACTGGAAATTTTTTCACAAGTCGAATTATTCACAAGAAAATAAGATAATAGCGAACTTATTGAGGGAATTGATGACTTTTGGTGGAAACCTTAAATACAGTATATTTTTTCATACAATTCATTTGGTTTTTATTTTAATCTTTATTATAGCAAATTTTACATTCGGATTTTGGTATTTATAGGTAGAAAATTATAACTAATGGTCGATTTTTATGCATCTGGATATTTATTGAATATTTCAAGAAATTAGCAAAGTCATAATGTGTGACGTCATTTGTTTACATTTGGATACGCTTTGAGCAGATATGAATGTACGTGAGAGATGCATGGAAGATTGAAGTTTAAAAGCAGTAAAATCGACCTTGCCAATTGGACGATTCTCCGTGGCTCGATCGGTTAAGAACACGTCAAGCTATATGACGGTTCCGTTATAGGATACAAGTTCGATTCCTGTCTGAGAACGAATATTTTCGATGAAAATCTCTCGGACATTAGCCGGTAAATGTTATTAATACTGTTTATTATAAACGGAGCATTTTACTTAAATATTTGTATCTATAAAAAGAATGTATAAACATAAAAATGTCTTAAAATTTATATTGTCACCCATATATAGTATCATCACAGCTCATCAGTGTGACGAGATTAGCCTCAAGACAGGAGCGAAACCCGACTGATTTCTCATCAGTCAGAGATTTTACCCCTGAGCCATTGGCGTACCGCGATGGTAAAATACGTATTTATTTTTAAACAGACACGGAGAACTCGATTCGCCTTATGGTGTAATAAAGTGCGCTCGTATTCTATCACAGCCATTTCCGAGGTAAGGCAAATGCTGATTCAGGCACATCTGTATTTCTTAAACATTCTCATTGCTCAACTGTAGTTTATACTGCAGCTATGATGCGTAGGCATTAGTTAGGATTTCTAGGATAGAAAATCGTACTATCTAGCATGACAAAAAAGTCTTATGAAAGCTAGTACGATCGAGGACTTGTGTACAACCATTGACGGGTTGCGAACGATTCCGTCTACCCAATTTCACTCACACGGTTTGGCTCAAAACCATGGTGTGGTTTTCAGGCTGATTCCACAGTGATCTCCCGTCACCCGTAGCTCGCGTTCACCTTCCGTGATGAAGTTACCATTCTGACAAATCAGGTGTCTTGAAGATGTAATGCTGCCCTGGGTAAAGACGGTGGCTGTTGGAAGACCCATGCCACACAAGCAGAAGAATTCAGTCATGGCTGTCAGGCAATTTCTGCGACCAAATCAACCCTTACATCTGATCACTTAACTCCCCAGATTACAATGAACCGAAGGCAAGGATTACAGCACTATTCACCAACTTAAACAAGGAGACCGTCCCAAAAAGTTGTAGAAGAGTCCGAAGTTGTCTGGAATCCATGATTAAAACCAATGGCAATTTTATTGAATAAATCTAGTCTTTGGTATTTCAGATATTTTTGTGTAATTTTGATAAATATATCTGTTAAAATGAAATGTCAGTGTTATTTTCATTTTTGCGTAATTTAGACGACAATTTATCCTTCGCTCTCCTCTCTCTCTCTCTCTCTCTCTCTCTCTCTCTCTCTCTATCTCTCTATATATATATATATATATATATATATATATATATATAATTTTAACATTGAACTTTTGGGGTTTCTACCGAGGTCCAATAAAATATAATTCCTAACACTTGAACGAATTAATAATATGTTGTCAGGAATTACTTAACATTTGTTTTGTCATTAGCCACTCTTACTGAACTATGGTACTGCCAGATTTTGACAAAAAAGATCATCAATTTTGGGCGCAAAAATGACTGTACCTGATCAGATGATCATAATCAGCTAATCATATTGCTTTTTAAACAGATAGCAATCTTAGAATCTTTTTGCATGTAACGGTAAGAATACTCCAACAACAATTAGATGCGGAACTTATCATGGCATAGCCACACATCTCTACATCACAATTGAAAATAATAGAACCATATCTGTGTGTGTGTGAGTGTATGTATACACACAGACACACACATACACACACACATACACACACACACACACACATATATATATATATATACACACACACAGGGTGTCCATAAAGTTCATGTGCACTTTAAAGTTATAAATTATTTAAAGTGCACACGAACTTTATAGACACCTTGTATATGTAAGGACAATTTATGACCAAATTTATAATCCGATGAAATCATAAAGACGTCCGCACAAAAATTATTTACATTTTCTGGTAAAACACACACACACACACACACACACACATATATATATATATATATATATATATATATATATATATATATATATATATATATATTGAGGTCTCACACTTATGCGCACATTCATTTTAATACATACACTTACACACTTCATACACACTCCCAAAGAATTAACACATACACATCCCCTACCCAGCAACCAATAAAGCTGTCAAAATGACCAAGAAGGAAATTCCAAACCTCTAACTTAAAAACAACTTGAAAGAAGCCGTTTGACCAACACAAAGACTGACCAAAATTAACGCTAAAAAACAAATGAAAACAACATATAAAGTTATTTTCTTCAGAAAGTCATTCATTCATGAAGTTCACTGCTGCTAACAAGCAGGAATTTTGTTCTCCTGATGATGGCCATGCTGGCCGAAACTAGTCGAGGAACCTAACTGAAATAATAAAACAAAAAAATATTAATATACAACCCAGTGTGTCTGAAAATTTTAATTTTTTAATATTTTTTATTGTTCAAAACATATATATGTGTGTGTGTGTGTGTGTGTGTGTGTGTACATGTGTGTTTGTATGTGAGTGTATTATTATTATTATTATTATTTCTTTACATGTTATATTTTGTGGATTCATACATTTGAGTAGACAAACCTCTTTTTCAAATAGTGTAAATCTGTCTATCGTCCTGTGCATTCCATATAAATAATGGAGGCACATTTTCTATATTATATACACAATATATTACTTCCTTAATATATATATATATATATATATATATATATATATATATATATATGTGTGTGTGTGTGTGTGTGTGTGTGTGTGTGTGTATAGAGCAAAATGAAAAAAGGCAGTTTATTGGTTAAAGCTCCTGAGGAGAGCGACGAAACTCTGCCGAGGTGCTGAATTTCACATCAATCATCTCAGTGACAACTTTTATTTGTATTACTTTCTCTATGATTGACTTAATAAAAGCTATTATTCAAATAAAGATCCTGCTTCATTAGTGGATCAGCGCCGAAAATAAGAGCCTACTCAGTCGCTGATTAGGGTTCAAAGTCTGTTAATTCCTTTTCTTCTTTGTCAACCAATAAAATAGATCTCAAATTTTTGCAAACAGTATTGCACTGACGGCCTCACTTTCATTCCGCTTAAAACGGCACAAACATTTGTGTTTTAATTAAACCGAAAGAAAAAGAAGAGATAAAAACAACAACAACAATACCCGGTCTTTATGTAATACCAGTAACGCAGATTCGACTTGAAGGCGATACGGAAAACATGGGAGATCTTATCAGTAGCCAAATGGTGAGGCAGACGACATGAAAGCGGAAGGAATATGAATAACTGACAATTGCTTTTGCTATTTTGCGATTTATTAAGTCATATAACACGGATGAAATAAATTATTTTTCCGAATCGATCGCAGATCGATACGACAGATTGCTTTGTGTGTCGGATGTTACATTTAAGAGTCATTTTTATATTTCCCTCTTAACAGAAAATAGTTTTCAAATCAGGGTTCATAGAGTCTGCCGAATCTTCTGGAAGAAACCTTTGGACACAAAACACAAACTTACAATATTCACTAACACACAAACTTACAATATTCACTAAAGGACACAGCAAGTATAGCTTAGTTGTTGTTATATAGAAATAAAAATTAAGAAGCTTTTTTTGATTGATTAATTAATTCGTTTTTTACGGCTTATCAACCCTTTGCAGGTTATTTAAAGCCAGATAGTAAGAAATAATTTTTGTGAGATAATTGTTTGGTGATACATGGGTTAATTAATAAATTAACCCATGGCTGGGGGAAAGAGTTGCTGGAAATGGAACTCGGCTGTCCGATTAACAATTCCGAACCGTTATCCAATGGTCAACCATTTCCTTCAAACTGTTTCTTCCTCACATATGCTCATAAAACTATGCCTCTTATTCTGTAATTGTGATATACCGTACCTATGAACACTAATGGGAATCTTCCGCCTACTTCACCTGCCCTGTCGGCTGGAACTGTAGAATTCGCTGACTACACCTCTGCAGAGGGGTAAGACCCCCCCCCCCCCAATTGGCCGTCCCGGGTATGACGATAAACAACATCCGCGTCAAGGTTACGACAATAAACTACGTCCAACAGCAAGGCTTCTTCTGATCTGGAGGTTTTGAGGAGCGTGGAACCACCTCTTAATTGCTGGTGTTCCCAGGTCCACCCTGACCCGGGGTGGTAGAACCTGTTAGGGTCCCAGCTATGGGCAAATAGTTAACACCAAAACTGAGGTAAAAAGTATTATAAAAGTGTAAAAATAGGTTTTAATACCAGAAATACTTTGAAAAAATTATTACCAGAAATTAATTTTTGAAAAAAAAAAAAAACTATTACCAGCGATACATGTGATTGTACTCAAAAATATAAGTAATTGAAAAATGGTTCAAATATATATGTATACATACACACCTTTTTTTACCAAACTATCGCTGTGTATCTATTTAAAAATTTTTGATGACACTAAAAGACCCACTGAGGTTTTGATATGCCATAAAAGAAAACAATTAAACCTACTTCACACCGCTGGAGAGTAATGTATTTTGTTGATGCTATAAAGATCACCATTTTATTTCCAACCTCCGTTTTGATTATTCCTCATTCAGTAATCTTTCCTAGGTTATAACATTAATCTTCTACCTCGAGTGGCTCGAGTCTACAGTGTGAGATTATCACTTTAAACGTTATTTTTAGTGGATACTCGAATTTGATTGTGTAAAAACTCCGTTTATTTAGTCAACAGTATATTAATTTATTTTGCTCTACCGGCCTCAATATTCGAGAAATTAAAAAAAAATAAAACATAGAATGCAGATTTATCTTCAATAAGATTTCTCGAATTTTCATGTTTGCGTATGTAAATATAAGTACAGTTGACAAGAGTTCAACATCGAATAGCGACATCCTGTTTACTACCTATACACATCTAGTGAGAAAAATTATCTAGCAAGGCACATTGAACCGAAATTGTTAGCATCAGACCTAGCAATTGATTCAATATAATCTTTCTACTTCATGTCTGTGGAAAAATGTTATCGCAAGAGGTCGCAAGAAGTCCTTCTTTTGAAGGTTAGCATTAGCCATGCTGATGGGAAGCAAGAAAACAGTTTAGCTTAGACGATTTGTTTTGGAGACGTTAAATATTACAAGCCATTTCTTGCCCCAGGTAACAACGGATTGTCGATTTTTAGGCTAAGTGACCAATTTAACCATATCGAACCGATTGGACTTACCAGTATGCCACAAGGAAATACCGTATATGCTCGAGTATAGGGCGACTATTCTACACAAAAATAGAGGTTCGCACTATACACAGGTACATTTTTGGTGAGGTTAAAATTCATACATTTTTGCTGACCGTAACCTACCTGGTAGTCCTACCTTCTCATGGTTACCGTAGCTAACGTTCACGGTCCAGGATGATTTGACCAGGAACTTGCAATATTTGACTACGGTAGGCCCAATAGTATTGCTTTGAAGCTGGGGTCACATTATACACGAGCTATATGAAAAAAATTTTTTTTTTTTCACAAAACAATTCAGGGGTCGCTCTATACAGGAAATGAGGCTTATACATATATACATACACCAATATATATTGGTATTTAGCTAGGAAAGTATTTGAAAGCATTCCATGTATAAAATAAGAATTTATTTTTGTTAGAATAAATATTTTGATATATATATATATATATATATATATATATATATATATATATTTATATTAGACTAATATATATATATAAATATAAATATATATATATATATATATATATATATATATATATATAATATAAGTATAGTATATATATATATACAGTATATATATATATATATATATTAGTATAATATAAGTATAGTATATATATATATTAGTATAATATAAGTATAGTATATATATATATTAGTATAATATAAGTATAGTATATATATTAGTATAAGTATAGTATATATATATTAATATATATATATATATATATATATATATATATATATATATATATATATATATATATTAGTATAAGTATTGTATATATATATATATATATATATATTAGTATAATGAACCAGTCTGATAAGAAGGTTGGCCATTGTTTTCCTTTTTTTTTACATTTTTATCATCAAAGAATGGAAAACACAACATCGGGCTTGGGGTGGGTGCTGGTGGGTTAGAGAGACCCCCTCCCTCAAACAAACTGGTCAGTTGTTAACTCTCCTACTTGTCCTCATAAACTGCACTTATTTTCTTCTTTGACAGCTGTATAGAAACCTTAATGAGTGGATCTTGGGCCTTATTCTGGTCTTCTTGTCAAACAAAAACAACAAAAATAATCAGAGAATTGACTGATTGAAATATACCAGCAAAATCAACAAAAAAAACAGTCTATCTAATTTACATTTGGACTACTCATCTTTGTTGTTATTATCACAATGTTTCGACAGTTGTGCCCTCTGGCCTTCTTCAGAAGATTGTTGATCAGCATAAACTTCATATATCAGATACTTTACGATAAATGTTTTCTAACCATTTTCGTGTAGCTTTGCATGAAAAAGAATGAAGACCGTTCATTTGCTATAAAATATGCCCAGGATGATGCCCAGTACTGCAATTTCTGACTACGGTGAGGCCCAATAGTACTGCTCAGAAACTAAGGATTGCATTATACAAAAGCTCTACGAAAAAATCAAGTTTTTTACATGACAATTCAAGGGTCGCACTATACAGGAATTAAGCTTTTATACGAGTATATATGTTACCCCTCTTGAATGCTCATAACCTGAAGTATGTACCTCAACTCATGTGACACCTTGCATTACGTACTGGTAATCCTGATAAAAAGGTTAGTCATTGGAAAGGCAATACCTCAGCGATGTAAACACTTGCGAAATGAAGGTGAATACAAATTCTCCATTCATATAAAATATTTGTTGATTTTAAGTGGCATACAAAGTCGGTGAGGTTTTGCTCTTCATGTAGCGATAAAAGGAAAGAAACTTTGGCTAGGAAGGAGGCAGGTCCAGGGTAAAAGTGCTACCATAGTCAGGCATGAACGAAAACAAAAGTGGGATATCTAAAGTCTTCGTATCAGATATTTCACGGTAAGTGTTCCACCCCCACCCCCATTTTGGGGTAGCTTTATTCAAAAAAGAATGAAGACCATTTATTTGCTATAAAATATGCCCAGGAACTTGCAATATTTGACTACGGTAGGCTTACTAGTATTGCTCAGAAGCTGGGGTTGCATTATACACGAGCTATATGAAAAATAAGTTTTTTCACAAAACAATTCAGCGGTCGCACTATACAGGAAAGCAGGCTTATACACGAGTATATATTGGTATCTTACGTTAAACCATTTTAACAATTTATTTTTCCTACATAATAAATTATTCCGAATTATAGCGATATATACATCATGCAATATTCTTTTCGGGTTGTCCTCGCTTTAAAGCCTGGTCCATGGGTTGGAATTTGTATACATTAAATATACCAGTATATTATGGCTTGAATTTGCGAATGAAGCTTGAGGAGAATTTTACATCAAAGTAATAGCTTATCCTCCCACAATCAGTTGCAAAGACATGTAAAAATAGCCATCAGGTCTGCGTTTAAAAAGTTTTAAGCTGATTATTCATTGCATATTTAACTATGGTAGGCCGAATACTAATGTTCTGAAGCTGGGGTCGCATTATGTACGAGCTATATGAAAAAAATCAAGTTTCTCACCAAAAGATTCAATGATTGCGCTATACTTGGAGTAAACTTATACACGCGAAAATACAGTAGATGTATTATCAGCATAGGTACCATGTTGAGAACTGATGACGTCAGGAAGGACAGGATTAAGTTTGTTGAACTGATACTAATTAGGAGCTGCAGAGGTTTCACATTAATATCAGATACATCGACGGGGCAGCATTCTAATAAGGAAAGATATTAGAAGGCCTTGAAGAAAGTAAAAAGATAAAAAGATACACGCTGAAAACTATAGTGTTCAAAGATAAAAATTTGATACTTTGAGGAGGTGTAAAAACTATAAAGAACGATTGCTTAATGCCAAATATATCCAATTGCTGAAAGATCATTTTGATACCAAACTTAGATGAAGGCGAAATTATTTTTATATTAGATATGGAAATGACCCCAAACGAAATCAATGATTCATCTGTAGAACGCGAGATGCGAAACATTATCGTAAAAGTTGGCAAATATCAGAAATTTACAATAGTTTATAAAGTAGCTGAAGACTTATTCACTGCTGTTTTCCTTCGTTTACTTATTGTTAGTTCACCAATACAAGGCCCAAGAACCACTCCCGATAGAGGATTACTCAATGAAATTGTTGTAAGGGAGGGGGGAAGTAGGAAGCAGGAGATGCATATTATGAGGAAATGTAGGATAAATATCGATTGACCCTTGTGGGAAAGGGTCACGTTGTTTCTAGTTTGGTTTTGGTCGTATTCAGGATTTCAAATTAGTTCTTTCCCCGTTGTCTGCCTTTTGTCTCACCTTCTCCGCCTCTCTCTTTCTCCCCCTCCCTCTCCCCATATACAAATATCGGTTGACCCTTGAGCTAAATCGACCATGTTTGTAGTTGTCAAGGAAGCTTCCTCAAGGGAATATATTACCCAAAGCAACCTTTCTAACGAAGAATCTGTTTGAAAGAAACGTTCTCCTTGACAAAAGAACACGAAGGGCATGGAGATGTTTTGCCACCGTGAAAAGGGCATAGGCGGACCCTAGCTGTGAAGGTCTGACCATCTGGAACTATGGAATGAAACTCGTCTGAACATCGGCCATAGCAATAGCGATAGAGTAATGTGAGGCTAGCAACTTTTCCTCTGTGGAAAAGGGTCGCAGGTTTTATAGTTTGGTTTTGGTCGTATTGAAGTTTTCAAATTCGTTCTTTCCCCGTTGTCTACACTTTCATTCTCCCTCTCCCCACTCTCTCTCTCTCTCTCCCCATATACAAATATCGGTTGACCCTTGAGCTAAAGCGACTAAGATTTTAGTTCTCGAGGAAGCATCCTCTCGGGAGTATGTTTCTCAAAGAAACCTTCCTGACGAAGAAGCTGTCTGAGAGGGATGTTCTCATTGTCAAAAGAACACGAAAGCAATGGAGATGTTTTGCCACCATGAACAGGACAGAGGTGAACTCTAACTGTGATGGTCTGAACAGGTGGGACTATGGAATTAAACTCGTCTGAACCATCGGCCATAGCAATAGCGATAGAGTAGAAACGTTTCGTCTGTGGGATAAAGATCACAGAGTGGAAAATAATCCATCACCCACATGTCCGCGTAATCGCTTTTGCATTCTGTCGAGAATGGAGAGTAAGGACTGGGCAGCACCAGCGTAGATATGGTAGCAATACACTATTCTTGGTCAGACCTTGTAAAGATAGAGCATGTCTTCAGGAGTTTGGTCTTTTCTGGAGTGATACACGGAACCGACCATTATTCCAGCATTTTTTCTTTTGTGACGACACTCAATATACGCTATCCATTTGAGGTCTGTGGGGAGCTTTAGACCCAGTAGACGTTCGAGGCTAAGAATCTATTTGAGGGCACGACACATCATCAGGTGCAGCTTTGGGTCAACTCCTTCTCTCTCTCTCTCTCTCCCACCTCTCTCTTATTATTGTTTTTCTTTCTTTCTTTCTATATCTCCATAAGAAATTCTTTCGATACATGACTGACAAGGCAGATTTTTTCCCGCATTAGGTTGCCATTTCTTACTTTATCATCCAAGCTATAGAACCCGGTTTGTCCTGCTATTTACTTATAACTAGAGGGAGAAGAAGATGATTGATACCTTTCCCAAGGGTATTAGCACGTAAGTGAATGTAATGGATTTGACTGGAATTCGAACTTGGCCTCTCCGATTACTCAAACCAAGCCGTTATCCATTACTCCACCATTCCTTCTCTCTCTCTTATATATTCTTTATGTAAATTGACTATAACGGATTGCGTTTCAAAAATTCACGATTATAAAGTACAGTAAATTTTTGTCTTAGCAATTCACCAACGCAGTTTGAAAGTACCTGGGAAAATAAAAGAAATAACCAAAAAATAACTTAAAAAGAAGAGAGAAATTCTGTTTATACGTTATTTTTATGCATAAAAATACTTAAGTAAATTAAAAAACAGTAATTTGACTACTTTGCTAACCAGACGCTTCCTCTGTAACTAAATGGTATAGCACGTCAGGCTATATGACAGTTCCGTGTAGGATACAGTTTCAATTCCTGTCTGAGTTCAAAAGTTTTCTATGAAATTTCTCAGATATTCAGGCCGGTAAATGTAGTTAATACTGTTTATTATAAACAGGGCCTTTACTGAAATATCTGTATCTAGAAATAAACGTTTTTATATATATATATATATATATATATATATATATATATATATATATATATATTGATGCATGTTTCATTAAATAATATAGACAAGTTTTGTTTATTTATTTTAAGTAAGTTCCTTTCATATTGTCTGATAAGCTTAATAGCATTATCATTGAAAGACTAGAGGAAATCACCATATTGATACATGTTTAAATCCAATCTAAGCTTTCGGCTTAAATAAGCCATTTTCAAAGATGACAATTACATTTCAACATATCAAAAAATACACGGACAAAACAATAATGATAGTCCGTTTTTGTTGCATGAAAAATTTCAAAGCAACGACAAACTCGTGTATACGGGACGAGGAAGAGAAAATCGCATCGCAGCTCGTGGCGTCACACATGACCACGCGAGAGTGAAAACGAGAAGTATTAAGTATGGGAAGCCGTTGGTATAGACCAATGACTTCTGTTATCAAATATAGGCATTTAAGAATATTTGTGGAGATTTCGTACTTTATTTTGTTTAGGTTAGGTTTAAACTGTTTTATGTATATAGCTTCAAGAATTTTTAATTTTTGTTTATTGTTTTCATCTTTAAATATAATTCTGTTTTCAACGAGGATTTTCCGGAATTCTGTACACGGCCAGGCATGTTGTTTTAAATGCCTAAAAATGTTAGAGTTATCATTCAAATGTAGAGATATATATATATATATATATATATATATATATATATCAGTTTTTCTTTTTTATCAGTTTTTGTTTCTATGTAAACATGGCGTATCTCTTTCTTTTATTTATTTTCCAGAATCTAAACTTCTTTCAGTAATGGTGAAAACAATTAGTTTCCCTATGGACATTTGCCGTTACCAATAAGGAGTATTATTTATTATGTATCTCACCCTTGATCATGTCAGAATGCACATGGCACTCCCGTAACTTAAGAGAAGCCAGTTGCAGGCTATATCTGAGGTGATCTCTCAGTCGCCAATCTTGATTTAAGCAACCTGACCAGGTTGATTTGGGTTGCAAGCGCAAGGAAAAAAAATGTTACACGCAGTTGTATAAGTAGCCATGACAGATAAACTTAACATTTACATAAAACGAACAATTTTGTACGAAATTAAAAGGTAAAAAAAGTGAGTTGTATTATACACAAATACACGTTTTCAGAAAGTTTTACCCAGCTTAAAAAAAAACACTTATTAGAAACTGAAAGATTGCAAATATGCTTACTTGGCACCATAGATAATAAAACACAAAGTAAGCAGGTGTTGATAACAATTGCTTACAAAAAGTATTTGATATGTCGGCAATATTTGTTCTTTGGAAATCAGCGTAATTTAACGTCATTTGCCTCAAAGACAGGAAATTCACCGAAATTGATTTTAAAAATTAAATAAAAGGAATACACAAGGTTTGTAATAGTTTGATAACATTAATATTATGACAAAAAAACTTTCCCCCAAAATTCGAAAATAAGTTTTGAAATAGAAATTATTTATATTATTTATATATCATCAATCCTATCATCAGCCATTTTGAATCAGCTGCTGGACAAAGAGCTTTCCAAACTCCTTCCATGGTGCTCAGGACTCCTATTCTCTTACCACCAAATCATTCTATCTTATTATTTTCATGGGCATAATACGAGAAATTTTGAACAAAAATTAAAAGAAAAAAGGGGCGTTATATTATTCAAAAATACACGTTTTCAGAAAGTTTTACCCAACTTAAAACCTCTTTTTTGAAATTCAGCTATGTGCCATGAGTGATACACGTTAAGGTGACCATGTATCTTTCGATACATGACTGACGAGGCAGATTTTTTCCCGCAGTATTTCTTTCTGCGGTAGACTAGTTGCCATCCAAGGCTATAGACCTGCTATTTGCCCAAAGCCGGGGTAAATAGAAGAGGTTTCATACCTTTCCCAAGGTAAGTGAATTTAACGGATTCAACTGGAATTCGATCTCGGCTCTTCGATTTCTCAATCCGAGCCGCTATCCATTACTCCACCGTGCGTAACAAAGAGCATAAAGTAGGAAGGGCTTGATAACAATTGTTTACAGAAAAGTATTTGATATGTCAGCCATATTTGTTCTTTGGGAAACAGTTTTGCTCAAAAGATAATGTTTGTTTATATTTTAATTTTCTTTTTTTTTCTTTTGTAGTTTTCTCTTCCCTCTAAACGAAAGACATTTTTTTATTTTCATACTTTATTAATCTATAGAAATATAATCAAGTCATATCAAACAAAAAGTATGACACCTTAAAATGGATTACCAGGTATATCAAGATAACATCTTTCCTCCAAAAGTCGAAAATGAATTTAAAAAAAATGTAAATTAAGAGAAGAAACACGCAGTCCCTACACACACGGTTCATTTTTATTCTTTAATATCGTTAAATAATGCGTTACAAATTAAAGTTGAACTCACTAAATTTTCGCGGATTTTGACTCATTTTTTGTTTCATCTAAATCAGTAAATTTGTTTTGCTCATGCTCCAAAAACATTATATAAAATTCACTATTTTTTTATCCCTAATGTTGAATGTGTTAAAATTATTGAACTTTTTAACAAGAAATATCTCAAGTTGATATTCAAAAGTACCACAAAACATTGTTGATTTATTTAAGACTAGCAGTAGAGCCCGGCATTGCCCGGGGATGTAAAAGTATCGACCATCATAAAGACTGAAAAATAAAATTGACAAAGATTATTGTTTAAGGTTGACGATCACGCATGTCTTAATTAGTTTTTTTTTTTTTGCTTTTTTTGTTTTTGGTTTTTTTTTACGAATTGGTCAAACACAAACTCAAACAAAAACATTGTTTTCAATCGTTATGAGTCTACTGATTGAACAGAATTTTATTATAAACAATTGTCTTGTAAATGGAATTTTTAAAGCATTCTGAATGTAAAAATAAAGAAAAAAGTGTGCAAGACAATAAGAAACACTACCTGCAAAAAAAAAGTGAAGTTTTGTTGAAATCGGTTGAAAAATGTAGGAAATCCGATCCCATATATAAACGAACACACACACACACACACACAAACAGCCTGGGTTCTATAATAAGTATAACTCGATATGAGTTGTCCTCCTTTCATTCTCGTGACAGCGATGCCTCTTAATCGTGTTTTCAAATTGATTTCATGCAAAAATAATTGTGTTTTTCCAATTTTTGGCACTGTCAGAACCACAGCAAGGTAATTTTACGTAGTCCTGTGAAGTTTTGTTGAAATCAGTTTAAAAATGTAGGAAATCCGATCTAATATATAAACGAACATACACACACACACACACACACACACACACACACACACACACACACACAACTTAGGTTTTATAGTAAGTATGATGAAATAATCTATTATGACAGATCTGTAATGTGTATTTAGATATATTGTATTTATTTTCAATTTTTCTAGTTGAATTGTTCTCCTATATGGCATATGATCCAGTAATGTACATAATAAGGTTACAACAACATTTGTATTTTATATGAATACTACCTTATGAAAATTGAGTTATAATAGAAGGGGCCATATCATAGATGATAAAGATTTGTATTTAAAGACATTGTATTTATTTGTATATAGATTTGATCTGTTTGCTTTGTTTTGTTTTACGGCACATCAAACTCAAAACTTAATGCCAACAACTTTTTTTTTCTGGTAATATTTTTGTCTTATCAAAAATCTATTTCTGTAAAATTTTTTTTCCTCAAAAATGTATAGCTTGTAATGTTATTTTTTTAAAAAAAACGTTTTGCTGGTAATAGTTTTTTTTTTCAAACCGAATTGCTGGTAATATTTTTTTTCTTCAAAAATTTATTTCTGGTAATAATTTTTTTACAAAGTATTAAAACCTATTTTTACACTTTTATAAAACTTTTTACCTCTGTTTCGTGGTTAACAATTTGCCCATAGCTGGGACCCCAACAGGTGCTACCACCCCGGGCCAGGCCGGACCTGGGAACACCAGCAATCAAGAGGCGGTTCCACGCTCCTCAAAGCCTCCTGATCAGAAGCCTTGCTGCTGGACGCAGTTTATCGTCTTACCCTGAACACGGATGTAGTTTATCGTCATACCCAGGACGATTTGTATATAGAGACAGTGTATTTATTTTCATTTTTTTTCTAATTGAATTGTTCATCTATATTGTATATGATCCATTATTGTATATAATTAGGTTACAATAATATTTTTATTTTGTATGGGTATTACCTTATGAAAACTGAGATGTAGTAGATTGGGGGTGGGGGCACGTATTATAGATTCGGGGACGAGGGAACGAGTCCCTTGTACTAACCCTGTTCAATTCATTATACACAATTATATATATATATATATATATATATATATATATATATATATATATATATATATATATCCTGTGCTTATGTTTACAGAATTTCTTTCATTAAAAAAGACATTACTTTCCGAACAAAGCACCGTTTTTGCTAATGTTATTTAGACATTTACTATCATATTTTTTTAAATAAAAAAAAGCAAAAACCAAAAAAAAAAAACAAAAAAAAGCAAAAACAACAACAACAAAAAAACGTCAATGCACTTTATGCCTTCCAACGTATGGAGCTCAAAATCCTTAATAATTATAACAGAATTGATTGGCTTTTGAACTCACTCGTTTGGGAATGGGTGACGGGGATAGAGAGGAGAAACAATCATTGTTCATGAAGGTACTTTGCATATTTATACAAACGAAATATTGGGCATGTTCCTAATGGGTTTAAGTCTTCCTCTCTCATGTTTTATTTCTGAAGCCATTAAGCACGATGTCCACAAGAATAAAGAACCGACATTGCCTAACTCCAGTTATTAACGCGCCAACGAGACAACGAGGCGATCTCTAATTACCAGATTTGCTAAGATTAAAAGAATCTTGCATTTGGGTTTGAGATAACAACCGCAGAATAGGACAGAGAACGACTGGCCATTTTCGGAATAGGAATTGCGTCCGGAAACAAAGAGGAACAGAAGAAAAAGAAAAAGATAAAAACAAAAAAGAGGTCTGTTACTCTTTGGTAGTGAGTACATTACATTTATTTTGGCAATAGATGGGCGATATTGATGCGAAGCTAACAAACCGCTAATGGTCAATTGGACGTAAATGTTTTTTCTTCTTTTGTTGGGTGGCCGACAATCGGGACTTGCTTATTTGAAAGCAGACGAACCGTTCATTCTTGCTAGACAAATTAATGGAGAGTATATAAAAATATATGTGTGTGGTGATGCGTGTGTACATGTACGCGCATTAATAATTGTATATACAAATATATGAACAAATATTTTTATATAGCTATATAAATATACGCATACATACATATATACAATTATACATGCATGCACACACACACACACACATATATATATATATATATATATATATATATATATATATATATATATATATATATACATGCATGCATCAACATGTATATCCTCATATAAGGATGAAAGAATATATGTAAAATTAAATATATATTTATTATATATATATATATATATATATATATATATATATATATATATATAGACAGAGAGAGAGTTAGAAATATATATATATATATATATATATATATATATATATATATGCCTATGGATACATAAACAGAAATGTATGTGCACTAACACATATATTCACAAATATAGGTTTATACGCAGGCATATGCCCTGACACACAAACACACACACACATATACATGTATACACTTATGTATACATATAAAAAAATATGCATATTTCTTCATGCACACACATACACATAAGGACGCACACACATACACACACACACACACACACACACACACACATATATATATATATATATATATATATATATATATACACACACATGATCAGGCCATAAATATATATCTATATATATATATATATATATATATATCAATTTTGTATTAATTTTAAATATATATGTATTTTTTATATATGTGTATGCATATTTATATATATATATATATATATATATGTATATTTATATATATATATATATATGTGTGAATTTTACAATCAAATCGTCTAGAGAGTTGATGTAATGTATATATATATATATATATTTGTGTATTCAGACAGCAAATCTTCTTTTAGGCATGTCTGATTAAATAAATTATAAACATTATGTCTGGTATTTTTCGCATAATCCGTTCATATTTACGGATATTCTTCCGTGTATTACAAACAAACGATGCAAGGAATGCAGTGTGGCAGTGAAAATCCCTTTTTTATCTCTTGACACTGACATTCTAAGATAAAAGAAAACATTCCATAATGGATAACTTTTCACGTCCCAATGAATGCTAAAGCATAACAATGATCCATTGCATTTAAACGCAGAAAGAAAGCAAAATCAGTTATGGATAGCTACACATAGTTTTTGCATTACCATTTGCACCCCTGATGATGGTCTCAGAAGGAGATGGAAAGTACTTAGGAAATAAAAGTGATTTTCACTGCTACAGTGCATTCATTTGATTGTAATATACGGAAAATATTCGTGAATATGAAAGGATTATGCTAAAAATAAGCAGACATATTGTTTATAATTTATTTAATATATATATATAATAGACCAGCAGTTGTAAAGTAAGGGTAAATTACTTAAGATAGCGTAAAACCAAAATTTCTACGAATAATGAAGAATTAGTTATAAAAATATAAAAAATCATTTGTTTTTATTCCGAGAACAAATCGTAAATACTATCGGCTTAACCGAAATACTTAATTTCTTCCTAAGGGAAGCCCTATTGGAAAAGTAATCACGTGGCCAACGAAGTACGTGTTAGTTAACGATGTGGATTTGTTTGTTGTTGCTTCTTTTTGTATTATTAAACCACAAGCAAGGCGGTAAAGCCTCTAAGATGGAAAGATGTTACTGGGAGTGTAGGAACCCGAGAGAGAATATTGCTTTGAAGAGAAAGAAGAATATAAAACCCAAGGTTCAAGGAGATAGCACATGGCGATTGATGTTTTATTTAATGTTTTAAAAATCGGTATTGACCGGAAAGCAATGAGCCGGAAGAGAGTTACAAAAGCTCGAAGTACAAAAGAAAAAAAAAACTATTAGCATACAGCTTACCGTTAGAGCTTGCAATTTAGACAGTTCGAAGTACTGAACCTAATTTAGTACTGAACTTAAATTCGTAAAATACAGGTACCAAAGAGAAAACCCATCAGAAAAATTGCTACGAAAATATTTATAGAAAAAGCAAAGGGAAACTACGCTAAAGGAAAGACGGCTTAGAAAATTTGACACACACATACACAACATATTAATGGCAAGAGAGTCATAGGAAAATTAGCGAATAATGTAAGAATGCTGGAAATTTTTTTCTTAAAGCGCAAAGTATAAATCCTAATGTACTGAAGCTGTAGCTCTATACACAACAAAAGCGATCATAGCTCTCCACAATTTCCTGTCCTTTTTAGCTCTTAATAAATTTTGTCTTGTTGTTACCTCTCCAAAACTTTGTTCCAACATCCATTTACTCAAATCCATTTTTCTTCTTCTATGTTCCGTGTCTCTTCAGGACATTGGCAATCATGGCTCTCCACAATTTCCAGTCGTCTGTAGATCTTAATAAATTGTATATTTTCGCTAAACCCTGTTCTGCCAACCATTTACACACGCTCATTAGGTACGTTATTCACTAATTTCCTATGTCTCTCTTGCCTTTAATATGTCGTGTGTGTGTCAAATTTTCTAAGCCGTCTTTACTCACTATATTTCCTAGGAATTGATGTCGATTATGTGTTTTTTTTTTTCCATTTTCTCTGAAACTTTGTTGTTGCTCATTGGATCAGTCCATGGATTTCTCAGCATCCTTCTGTAGGAGCATATTTCTGTTTATTCAGGTCACTTCTTTATCTTTAATCACGTTGTTTAGGATTCACTGCCTTATAAGAGGAACGATATTATATTATATTTCTCCATGTGATATTTACTTAAAGATCGTAGTTTGGTTGTTATCATGTCTTTAGTTAATGTTTTTAAAACTTTTATCTCTGTTTACATTTGCAACATCAGTTTCTTCAAATATTTCTTTTGCTGGTCAATCAAATTTTTCATTAAATTTTTAATCTTAAAAGAAAGACTCTTTTGTGAGATTCTTAAAAACATGTTTTTCTTTCTTGTTCCAATCTCTCTAATATTTTCATTTTCGTTTTTATTATTACCTGAACTCTGTTTTACTTTTCGTAATTTCCAATATCCAATCGATAACTTTACGGTTACTTGTTTTATTTTGGGGTTATATCTGTCATAAAACGCATGAAAAATGTCATGAAAATCATTATATATCGCAAATCTTTATATATGGAAATCTTTATATATCGCAAATTAACAAAAATATGTTGTGGATTCCGGGATGAAATCTGGTCTCAAATGAATGACAAACGCAAGAATGAATAATACAATTGGTAATACGGTTAGTAGATCCAGCGATGCTGTTAGTATCAATAACAATATATATACAGTCTAGGAAATTCAGTATCAAAGTAGGACTTCCTTCTGAGTCTACGTGCTCGCAACTGTGACTCCTACGAAGCGGTTACTTCACACACTCACTCTCTCACTCCCGAGTATTCATCGGCAGCAGTACAAGTACACAGTGGGCGAGTCCACTTGTATCAAAAGTGGTATACCCTTTAACACCTCCTCCTTAGATCCCTTTTGGTGGGAGTTAGTATTTTTTTCTCTTATGGTTGATAGTCAGAGGTTCGGTACATTTTTTCTTCCTGTTTGACATTCTAATTTCTGTGTCATCCTGTGGTCTTTGGATCTCATAACCTTCGAAGATTGCATCCATTGAATCGTTGTTTTCTGCGGGTGACGAGCTTGGCTCCTCAACCCGTCTTTTTTGTAATTAGTCAATATGTCCTCTATGTTAAAACTTCTCGCCTTGTACTGCGTACATCACATTTCCTAATCTGTTAATTATTGTGACAGGCTCCCAGTAAGCCATATTGTTTGTAAACATCCTAAAGTAAACCCATTCTCCTGGTTTAAATGATCTTTTGGACACAATAGGTGTATACTGGTTTTTGTTCTTGTTTGGCAATAACACAGACCTTATTCTCCGAGCAAACATCAATTCCGCTGGTGAAAGACCCGATGGTGTGTTCAAGTTAGGTGTTATTCTGTATACTTCAGGAACTGTTGTATCGCTTTTATCGTCGGTACATCCTCGGCTTTTTTAACGCTCTTTTTAGTGTGTCAATGAATCTTTCAGCTTGTCCGTTCGACCTCGGGTGGTACGGAGCTATCTTGATATGCTTTACTTGATATGTCTCACAAAATTCTTTGAAGTCACTGGAGGTAAACTGTGTGCCGTTATCGCTTACCAAACAATCCGCGACGTTCGTGTAAAGAGTTTATGTTATTTTCTGTCGTCGGGTGTTTAAATCTGGCAACCTCTGGCCATTTACTGAAACTATCTACTGTTATTAAATAGTAGTAACCCTCAATGGGTCCTGCGTAATCCACGTCTATTCTGGACCACGGTCTGTCGACTTTAGGCAATGACCTTTGTATAGAGGGTGGTGCTTTCGCCGCAGCAGCACAACCTTTGCAACTTTCCACCATTTGCGTGATATCATCGTCCATGTTCGGCCAGTAGACAAAACTTCTCATAAGTGATTTCATCCGTTTTTTTTCGGGATGTCCTAAGTGAAAATCTTTCAAGATCCGTCTTCGTAGTGACTTCGGTATTACTACTCTCTCGTTATACAATAATATGTTGTCACAGATTGAGAAACTCACCTTCTCTTCTATTTTTTTCTTGGTATTCTGAATAAATTCGTCACTTTCTGCTTCTCGTCTTATCTCTAGCAGCGTTACAGGTAGTTCCTTTATTGTATTGCATAATACCTTACTGATTTCATCTTCAGCTTGTAATGCCGCAATTACCGAATCATCTAACGGTTCGCCTTTCGCAGGTATTAATCGCGATAGTCTATCAGCGTGTCCTATTTTCTTTGATGGTAAGAACTCAAGTTTGAAATTGTAGTTTAGTAACACAGTTCCCCATCTTAAAAGTCTGTTCGCTGTATAGACTGGTAGACCTTTTTTTGAACCGAAAATCGTAAGAAGTGGTCCGTTTGGAGCGTGAATTCTCTCCCATAAATATATCTGTGAAAACGAGTTACTGCAAAAATTATGCCCAATGCCTCCTTTTCGATCTGTGAATAGTTTCTCTCCGCCGGTAATAATGATCTAGATGTGTGTGCAACGGATTTGTTGGTACCGTACCGCATCTTGTGTAAAATACACGCACCTACCCCATGTGAGCTCGCGTCACTTGCAATAATGATTTCGAGTTCGGGATCGAAATGTATCAATGTTAACTCTGAAGTTAATTTTTGTATTATTTCCTTAAACGCTTTTTTACAGTCCTCTGTCCAATTCCAATTATTCTCCTTTTTTAGTAACTCATTTAGTGGGGCCCTGAGTTTATGCATATTATCAATAAATTCGCCATAGTAGCTAGGTCCAGAAAACTGTAGTTCTGCAACATTTTTTGTTTCAGGCATATTTTTAATTGCCGATGCCCTCTCTGAGTCCGGTTTCCTGCCATTTATTATCTGACCTAAGTATTTAATTTCATTTAGGAAAAAATCACACTTTTCTCCTTTTACTTTAAACCCACAGTCCTGAAGTCTTCTGAAAACTTTCTTTATGCGTGATGTGTGCTCTTCAACATTGTCGCTCTTAATTAGAATGTCATCCAGATAAGCTGTCGCGAAATTCTGGCCCGTGAGCATTGTGTCCATCGTTTGCTGAAAAATTGCTGGTGCAACTTTTACTCCGAATGGTAGTCTGTTGAATTTGTACAACCCTTTGTGCGTATTAATGCAAAGGATTTTCGTACTCTCTTCGTGTACTGGGATTTGTAGATAAGCCTCACTTAGATCTAATTTTGAAAATATTTTAACGCCGTTGAGCTTTGTAAATATTTCCTCTGGGCTCGGTAGTGGGTAATGATGGTCTTTTATAGCCTTGTTAAGCCCCGTCGAAAATCTGCGCATACGCGGATTTCTCCTGATTTCTTTTTGACATAAACTACCGGTGCTGCCCATTCACTAAAATCTATTTTTGAAAGAATCCCAGTTTGTTCAAGCCTCTCCAATTCTTTGTCGATTTTTTCTATAGTAGCGAACAGTACGTTTCGCTTCTTTTTAAAAACTGGTTAGACGTTTTCTTTTAATTCAATTTTTGCCTCAAATTTATTGCATCGTCCCAACCCGCTCGAAAATACCTCAGGAAATTGATTATATAATTCTTCCTTCAATTTTATAGTATCTGATGGTTCAACATCTAACTTTTTGCAAAAAAAGCTGATAGGTAGATCCCAAACGTTGAACTTTTGCATCCAGTCGATACTTATTAGATTTTCAGTATCTTTCATGACGTATATCTTAAGTTTTTTTGTTTTCCCGTGAAATTTAACATTCACGATTATTTCTCCTTCGAATTTTATTCGCTTGCCTGTAACCGACTTTGCAATTTTTTGTGTATGTAACATGGTTGCTCTGTTAAGTTTTCTCCATGTCTGTCGGTTGATTATTGTGAGATCGGAACCTGAATCCAGTTGCAATTTTTTCTTTTTATTTAAAATTTCAAGTTTTACATATTTCCTTATGTTCGTGTTGTCTTCGTTATGTATGCTAGTAGCTCTTATTCTACTAGTATCTTTTCTGTTCCTACATTGGGATAGGTTGTGGCCCATTTTTCCACATTCAAGACAGTTTTTATATTTAAAACGGCAATCCTTGTTCCAATGTAGTCCTCCACATCGATAACATGCTGATAGGGGGGGGGCTTATATTTGCTTCGATTTTCGTCATAATTTGCCCTGTATGTTGTACTTTTTCTCTTATTATAGAATTTTTGTTTTCTTTCCGGGGAGGGTGAGAATCTTTTTTCATTATTATAGAATTTTTGTTTTCTTTCCGGGGAGGGTGGAGAACGTAGACTTTTGTTTAACTTACGTATATGTGATACAGCTGACTCCTCAATGTCCTTCGAGTATTTCTTTATACTTAGACATTTCTGGAAATCTTCCGATAATTGTTGTAGTGTTAGTCCAGGTTCATTTTGTAATTTTCACAGCATTCTTTTGCGCATTTCACTATCTTTTGTTGAAACTAACCCTTGAACAAAAGATGAGACATTTGAAATTGTCCGGGGTTAATTCCGCTAATTTGAAGTCGTCGCAATGTTTATTTACGATTGCAGCAAACGTGGAATAATCCTCATTATCGCCCTTTATCAGGTTAAGGCATTTCCACCTCTTGTGAAAGAGTGATGTTTTCGGACTGAAGAGTTCTTAAAGACATATAACTGCTTCGTCAAATGTTAATTCGTTCGCCTTTTTTGGCAAGATATAATCCACGAACTTTGAATATTCTTCAGTTCCTAATTTTCTAAGTAATAGACGTAGTTTTTTTGTTTCTGTCCAGTTTTGACAGTTGATGTTAAAGATGTCTTCATGTCTTCTGAAGTAATCTCCGAAATTGTTATCCTCATCTAGAGAATATTTGAAAATCTCTATGGTATTCCACACTGCGTCTTGCGAAAAACTTACCTCTTTTTCAATATCTAATTGCTTGTTACCCGCTACTTTCAATATTAGTTCCTGGAGCTCTATTTGGCTTTCTTGATTTTCCTTCTGCGTTTGTAGTAATTGCTTTTGCCATATTTCTTCCATTATTTCTTGTAGTTGTAATTGTTGATCATTTGGGTATTTTACCAGTTCTACCAAAATATTTTTAAAATATTCCATAGTAACTCAATTTTACATATTTTTAATACTCGTAACTCTTTTTCGTCAATTTGTTGTGGATGAGGGGAGGATTTTTCTATTTCTTCTTCTCGTGTGAGTTCGAATCACTCGTCGCCAATTTGTTGTGGATTCCGGTATGAAATCCGGTCTCAAATGAATGACAAACGCAGGAATGAAATATAGCAAATAAATGTATTAACGTAATAATACAATTGGTAATACGGTTAGTAGATCCAGAAATGCAGTTAGTAGCAATAATAATATATATAGAGTCTGGGAAATTCAGTATCGAAGTATGACTTCCTTCTGAGTCTACGTGCTCGCAACTGTGACTCCTACGAAGCGGTTACGTCACACTCTCACTCTCTCACTGTATCACCGGCAGCAGTACAAGTACACAGTGGGCGAGTCCACTTGTATCAAAAGGGGTGGACCCCTTAACAAAATAAATGTCTACACCTATGTTATTATTAAAGGCAACAGCATTTTGTATCAATCAATTTTAATAATCGACTTCTCCAAATTACGAATAATCCTTCTCCGTCATAAATTGTCTGAAGTTTATTTCGGAAGAAACTTACAATAAATATGGTCCAACTTTTGACTTTCTTAATTCATCATTGGGATAGGTAGAGAGAATTGGTGAGTTTTGTATATATGTGTATATTTTTTTTTACTAGTGTTCACCCAATACAAGGCCCAAGAGCCACTCAGTTTAGATAGTTACTGCATGGTGTTGTATTAGCGTCAGAATGGACTGGAAGTGAAGTTTTGTGGTCTATGCCGGAAGACAGATAACTTTAAACTTGAAAAGGTCAAGGATGAATTAATGAATACTATTTCAAAGTAGATTTTAGAAGTATAGTGTGGAAGTAAACTTTAGTAGGAACCGGAAACCCTATCCTAAACAGGAAACAAGGGACCTAAATCTACTCTTCTTAAAATGAATGGGGAGGAGAGTGAGTTGGACAATAGGCAAAACTAAACAGGAACGAAATGCTTCTACTCCTGTTTTCTTTTTCACTTTTCACTCGCTCCTTAGCTTATTTATTTTTTTCGTTACCCTGATTTCTTACAACTGTAGCCATTTTGTGGTCAATTTATTATGATTGTTTGACATGACACTGTTTATAATATTTGATTTTTGAGCGCCCTAGTCTCTTTTGCGTCCCAATTCAGGAATCAAACCGTGGGATGCTTTTCATGCTTTCCAAGAGTCCGTTCACGAGTATCGTAATTCGTTATTATCCCGAAGTTATCTCCTTAACAAATAGACAATGGTACGATTTGAACCCGGGTTTCAATGCTCGAACATTTAATGGCTAAACCAGTGTTTCTCAACCGGTGTTCACAAGTGATCGAAAGGCTTTCTATCAGAAACAATGATAAATAGGCAAAGAAATTTTTAATCAGTTTTTTATTTGGAATTTTGCTATACACAAATACAGCATATTGTTGGAAAATCCTTGCTTATTATAATAAAACTTTAACCCTTTATATTATTTAAAATTATAATAATCATTGGAATTTCTTCTTCTTCTTCTTCTTCTTCTATTACTATTATTATTATTCCTGTTGTTATTATTATTTTTGATGTTATTATTATTGTTGTTTATATTATTGTTGTACTTTTTTCTTTTATTATTTTTGTTGTTGTTATTATTATTATTGCTGTTGTTTTTATTGTTGTTGTTATTTTTATTATTGTTGTTGTTGTTGTTGTTGTTGTTATTATTATTTTTGTTGTTGTTGTTCTATGTGCCGTGTCTCGTTAAAATCAGAAAATATTTTTATAATTTTTTTGAGATATTTTTTTTTGAGATATTTTTTTGATTCACACCCTTCTACCCCACCTATAGTTGGGGGGAGAAAGGGTGAATTCATATTTTTCCCAAGGGTATTTGCGCGTAAGTGAATATAATGAACCCAAAAAGAATTGAAACTTAGTTCTCCGATTAAAATTATGAAGCATTATCCATTACACCACCCGCACATCCAGGCCTATAGCATCTGGGGTGCCCAGGGGGTCACCCATTTATGTACTGACCAGGCACGACGTTACTTAACTTTCAGAACCGGTACTTTCAACATGATATGGCCGTAGGCATCCCTATCCACCCACTGATATATTTTGCAGATGTCGATTAGCACAGACATTTACTGAATGAAAAATGTCAATGGTTTTAAATGCTGAAACAATTTCCCTCAAGATCTAAGTTTGCCAAAATTTCTATGTCATAAGATGACCGAAGATTTTTGAAAATTTTATCTAAATATCTGCTACCCATTAGCATGCTTAATCTGTACTCATGTCAAAATAGGCATTGGGGAGGGGGGCTGCAATTTTATTTTCCGTCACTGAATTTGCAAAGCAAAAAAGATAAGGAACATCTGCTAGCACTCAGTTCAAAACCAAACAAAACCAACCACCGTAGCAATTGCGTTCACTGAACACTTTCCTACGGCATCGTTTACTGTGTTTTTGTGTTTAAATGATTGTCATACATTTAAAACAAGTTTATTTTGTTATATCCGGCGTTCTTTTATTCTCATCAACAGCATTAAAAAGTGAGTTTAATTAGACAACGTTCTATATAGGGCTAATGTATTTAGGGACAAGACTGCCCCCTAAATATAACTGAATATTACTAGTAATTATTTGAGAGACTATTTTGTTAGCCATGAGCTCTCTTTATATATTTCTCTATCTCTTCCTCGTTCTCATTATATAAACTGAAGAACTACGCATAAAAAACATACTCTACAAATAGTAAATATTCGAACTACTCAACCCTTTCTAATAATAAAAAAACAAAACAAATCACATCAAAAATATCAGAGAAAATAAAGAAAACAGCATCAGCCTACAACAATAACTTCAAAAACTGTAAACTTTGTCTATAAGAGAAAATAGCAATAATCACCTTCCCCAGACCAACACAAATTACAAAATAAACAAGCAGAACTTATCTCAAAATCCAGACAAGAAAACAAATTATTGCTACGTTACCTAAAAATCGAAAATTACAAACTAAGAGCTTGTAAAATATCACCATAAAAATATAAATATAAAATATATAATATATATATATATATATATATATATATATATATATATATATAGAGAGAGAGAGAGAGAGAGAGATGCATTGCATACGACATGAAACATAACACTTACTGACTACACAATAAACGTTAGGATAATACAATCGACCTTGCTACCCATAATGCACCGTTAGGATAATGCAATCGACCTTGCTACACTTAATGCACCGTTAGGATAATACAATAGACGTTGCTACCCATAATGCACCGTTAGGATAATACTATAGACATTGGTACCCATAATGCACTACTAGCAAGTATATATAAATGAGTCAACAGACAACATACATGGCCCGAAGATTGTGTTCAAGCATGAAACAGATTGTCGCATCTCGGTGTTTCATACGTTCTATCATAGATATTGAGCACTATTACCCATAAATATAGAATAACTTAAAATTATATATATATATATATCAGGTCATCCCATAATTTCAGTCCGAATTTTAACTTTTTGTTAAAATTAACGAAATTTAAAGAGTATTTTATAATGTCGAATGGAACTGAACATTATTTTTATGTTTAGATGCATTTAAACTGATCAAATTTTATTTCAGAGATCAATAAAATTAAATTTTGTTTGATTAAAACCCTGCTAACATGGAAGTACCCAAGAATCATTTGAGGCACATAATGCTTTATGAGTTCAAGAAAGGAAACTCAGCAGCCAAAGCGGCTAGAAACATTCACTCAGTTTATGGAGAGGAATGTGTGAATGAAAGAACTTGCAGAAGATGGTTTGCAAAATTCAGAGGTGGAGATTTCACCCTTGAAGATGAAGATCGAACCGGACGTCCAGTTGAGTTTGATGAAAAGCTTCTTGAAGCAGCCCTTGAAGAAAATCCTGCTTTATCAGTTGAGGAATTGGTAGTGGTTCTCAGTTAAAACCATACAACTGTTCATCGTCATCTTCAACGACTTGGAAAGGTTCCTAAACTTGGAAAATGGGTGCCTCATGAATTGTCTGAAAACAACCTCAAATCCCGAGTTGACATCTGCTCTTCTCTCCATTCACCTTTTTTGGATAGACTTGTGACTGCCGACGAAAAATGGATCTTTTATCGAAATGTTAAGCGTCGTAGACAGCGGCTTGGTAAAGGGGAAGGACCCCAGCCACAGCCTAGAAGGGAACTTCATGGGCAAAAGGTTCTTCTTTCAATCTGATGGGATCGCCAAGGAATAATCCACTTTGATTTCTTATCACCTAATGCAACAATTAATGCTCAAATACACTGTCAGCAATTAGAGCGTTTGAACCAAGCTTTGAGGAAAAAAGGACTGTTCTAGTGAATCGAAAAGAGGTGATGTTTCATCCGGACAATACGCGACCCCACACAGCAAGAATCACGTCACACAAGATCGAAGAACTTGGTTGGGAGAAAATTCCTCATCCACCTTATTCTCCCGATCTTGCTCCTTCAGACTACCGTTTGTTTCGTAGCTTACAGAATCATTTGGAAGAAACAGCTTTTGTAACAAAGGAAGAGGTTAAAATTGACATTTGTGAGTTCTTCGAATCAAAGCCAAAAGAATTTTACAGTAATGGAATTAGTAAGCCTGTTAATAGATGGAAGGAAGTCATAGATAATCAGGGAAAATATATTGTTGATTGAATCTGTAATTAAATGTAACATTTGGTCACTTGTTTTCTTTATTCAAAATTCGAACAGAACATATGAGATGACCTGATATATATATATATATATATATATATATATATATATAGATAGAGAGAGAGAGAGAGAGAGAGAGACTTCGTACGTCTCTCGCTCCTCTCTCTATATTATTCATGGAGACACTTCAGATGAACTACACTACATCGTTTCACCAGTCCTAACCTTCACGGCTAAGACCCGCCATCCCAAGAACCTTGTCCACATTCCTCTCGTCTTCCATTGCTTAGATGCAAGTTCCACTCAAAGAGTTTCTTCCCAAGGACAACAGCCTTGTGGAACCGACATTCAAGAAGGTACCTCCCCGAACACTACACTCTTAACCAGTTCCAGTTTAGGGTTAACCGTTATTTCTTTATAAAATATTTTCTTTATAAAATATTATAAAGAAATACGCTCCCACAACTGACACGAATAAAAAAATCAAATTGATTATCTACTATAAAATATTTAAGACAGCTAACTTTATCCTCAAAAATAACAACACACCAACGAAGTCAAAATTACAAAGAACGAACATTATCTATGAGTTCAAATGCCCTTAAGGAACTGTGTTCCTGACCAAACCAGACTCATAAATAATTACATCGGTCACACAACTACATACCTATCCAGACGCCTTACCTTACACCTATCTAACTAGAGCTCTATTAGAACCCATTTAAACACACACACAAACTTACCAGAATCCATTGGAAACATACTAGTAGAAAACACAAATATATATATATATATATATATATATATATATATATATATATATATATATATAATTTCAATTATAGGTGCAATTACTTAATTAGTTAATTTATAAATTCATGAATCATTCATACAAAAAAACAAATATAGAGGTTAATGATTTAAA
The DNA here is from genome assembly GCA_903632075.3 of Acanthosepion pharaonis. Lineage (NCBI taxonomy): Eukaryota > Metazoa > Mollusca > Cephalopoda > Sepiida > Sepiidae > Acanthosepion > Acanthosepion pharaonis. The sequence goes on from CAHIKZ030000550.1 coordinate 559,368, forward strand.
TGGCGAGAATACATCTTCGCAAAGAATATCAATACGATACACCAAGTGGTTGTTAACAGATATAAAAAATATTTTTAACAAGAGTTTATAAAAAAAAATTTCGAAAATAATTTAATTGATAATTTTCATATGAAGAGGATAAAATATTAATTTCTCGAGAATTTAGAAAATCAAATAAGTGGTTGTTAACAGATATAAAAAATATTTTTAACAAGATTTTATAAAAAAAAAAAAATTTCATGACATTTCAACCTGTATATGAATGATATGATCCCTATTTATAAAATTCCAGTTGCATAAGGTCTTTTTAATTTTTACAAACTTTCGTCTGTTCCTACAGACATCCTCATGTATGGAAATAGATTTGTTCTTGTTTTTACTTCTCGGTAATAAGAGGATAACGAAAATAGAGATGTCATCCGAAAAAATGCTATGAGAAATGTGGGATCTTATCATTCATATACAGGTTCGGGGTTGATGTATCTTATTGATATTCTTTGCGAAGATGTATTCTCGCCATTTAAATCACTAACCTCTATATTTGTTTTTTTTTTTTGTATGAATGATTCATGAATTTATATATATATATATATATATATATATATATATATATATATATATATATATATCGGTAAGTGAATGATGAAATGGAAAAAGTAATAATGGTTTTATTAATGGAATAAGACTGGTATCAGCATCAGAATGATCATGATTATTATAAGATCTGACCAGTTCCAAGACTATGTCTGGGTCTTTGTGAAGGAACTACCAGTTCAGTCATTGGTGTTGTCTGCTTATTTTTATCCTGTGCCTGCTTCTTTTTTTAGCCTGGCGTGGTATTTTGTAGGTTGACAGTGTAAAATTAAATTTATATAGAAATGGTACAGAAGTAATACTGGTTACAGTTTCCATTGAAACGTTAAAGATACAGAAACGTTCAGTTTTTAATTTAAGTACCTCCATTTGCTCGCTAAAAAGAAAAACGAAAACAAAATGGCATGATGAAAAAAGCTACAAACTTAATAAAAACAAACTTTCATCGTCAAAATATTTATGTCATTATTATGACGAAAGACCGAAGTATTTTTTATTATATTATTAATTCTTTTTTAATCTTTTCGAGCACGTTCGACATTTTGGTTAAAAATCTTGTTCTTTTTTCGTAAGCGGTTCGCCAAAGATTACTATGTGTGTTTTAGAGCCTTTTTCCTGTAAAAAAACACATTGTTTTGGAAATTCTTATAAAAATCAAATAATTGTTGGATTTTAACGAAACTTTCAGGACTTAGGCATAAATTAATGAAATTATTTTCGAAATTTTTTTTTTTTATAAAATCTTGTTAAAAATATTTTTTATATCTGTTAACAACCACTTATTTGATTTTCTAAATTCTCGAGAAATTAATATTTTATCCTCTTCATATGAAAATTATCAATGAAATTATTTTCGAAATTTTTTTATAAACTCTTGTTAAAAATATTTTTTATATCTGTTAACAACCACTTATTTGATTTTCTGAAATCTCGAGAAATTAATATTTCATCCTTTTCAAATTCATATTACTTAAAAGCAGGGCTCCTTAGAGAATTTAAAACAGCACGTTATCTTTGTCGAGCAGCAATACAAAACCGAAAATTTGCTTCGAATCGTAAAATAAAAAATGCCATAAAACTATGACATTGTTTAGTTAGGAAAGCTTTTAATTGCTTTTATGAATACGATATATTGAGGACTATTGTCTTAAGAAAAACTTTTTCGATGAATAATGAAGTTTTACAAGAACTGTTTTCATATTTTTTAATTTTAAATTTTTTTTTAATTTTCATTTTCTTTTGATTTTCATTTTTTAAAATTTTAATTAGAGATATTTATTAAGTTTTAAATCTTTTAAAATTCTGTATTAATTTCAGCCATTTAGATTATAAAATTATTAAGTGAAAATTATAATTACTAATCATAAACGGAAAAGATTAATACAAATCATCAAACACCAATATTTCTACAATAATTTTGAAATTTTCATTAGAGTATAAACTTGCCGTTTTTTGTAAGTATCAAAAAAGAATTTAAAATTTTTCCTATGTATATAAAATATTATGTATTTTATTATATTATATAGTTCAGGCCGGTAAATGTTGTTTGATACTGTTTATTATAAACAGAGCATTTACTTAAATATTTGTATCTATAAAAAGAATGTATAAACATAAAAATGTCTTAAAATAATTGTCGGACTTTGTCCATTTCATAATGTGTGACGTCATTTGTTTACATTTGGATACGCTTTGAGCAGATATGAATGTACGTGAGAGATTCATGAAATTTTGTAGTTTAAAGGCAGTAAATTCGACCTTGCTAATCGAACGCTCCTCTGTGGCTAAATCGGTTAAAGGCACGTCAGGCTATATGACGGTTCCGTATGGGATACAGGTTCGATTCCTGTCGGAAGACGAATATTTTCTATGAAAATCTCTCGGACATTCAGACCGGTAAATATTGTTTAATACTGTTTATTATCAAACAGAGCATTTACTTAAATATTTGTATCTATAAAAAGTATGTATAAACATAAAAATATCTTAAAAAATATTATGTGTACAAAATATGTATTTTGAAAGTATGGTCGACCATACACGACATTATCAGAAAATAAGAGTGTTGTCTATAGTAAATTTAAAGTCAACATTCCTAAAATTAGATTACGGACATATTTTTCAACATTGTTATCATTACTGAGTACTTAAAATTATATAAAAAGACGCTCACGTCATTTTCTTAGATTATGTTTTAAAGATAAACTTTACGTAGAACAAAAATGAATTTGTCATCGCCTCGTCAAACGTGTAGACATGGTTTCTGTCCGTTAACAATGCTATTATTTGCATAAAAAATAAATTTCGGCGGTATTTTCATCTTAAAGTAAATAATATTTGTTTCAAATCAGAACAATTATACTTTAAATCAGCTAATATTCTTCAAATAATGTTTTAGTAATGTCTATTTTATTTTTGGAAGATTTTTTTTTTATAAAGAAAATTACATTGCGATGAAAGTTGATTAAAAAGGGCGTTCATTAGAAATTTTAGCAAAAAAAAAAAAAAACGAAAAAAAAATCCTACCAGTCAATTCAAC
>CAHIKZ030000550.1:567500-575000 GCA_903632075.3 Acanthosepion pharaonis
GGCCGAATTTAATGTGTGGTAACCGAGGCTGTAGGCTCGGCCAAATATTCCCCATAGACCCCGTATAAAACGAGGTCGGGTAGCTGTTTCCCGAGACGAGAGTCTGCCCTTCGACATAGCCTCGTCTGGGGATGCTCTCTGGCCGGAGGCAGAGAGTTTGTCCAGCACCGCTGTCGACGAATCTCCAAATGCAGACCAACATACAGTATTTACTACTGTAGTTATGTGAATCGGGACATACCCATTATCATCCGTAGGTATCGAAAATAAAGAGTAAGCGAATGAGCGAAAATAGATATGAATGAAGGTGACTTGAGACAGAGATAAATTATTCTTCCATTATTGTAAATTTTATTGGGGGGGGGCGTATTAATATTTAAATTATTTCATACATGAATTAATCCTAAAACTATTTTAAATATTAATTGCATAAAAATATTCAACAACATCATTTCCCCACTTTGGTTTATTAACCATTAAATTACGTCAATTAGCGTCCTCCATAATTTATTTAGACTCTTTAGTTAACCTGATGAATGAGCGTCTATTAAAATTAAAAAAATAATTGAAAAACTAACATTTTTACTTTTGTTTCTAAATATTTGTTGCAAAATAAAACCCTCACATTCTCCTTGATAAAGTCCGTCAGGGGACAAAACGTATAGGCAAAGATAAGCTTCTTTCATTTTTATTCATGTGGATATAAACCAAATAATTAGATATTAGCAGCTGTATACTAACGTGAATACGCAGGTAAGCGAATAAATATTTACCTAATTTAAAGTGTAAACAAAACAGTGCTCAATGTATATATTAATAAATATAGATATACCTACGTTTTATTTATTTATTTTTTTAAATCAACCGTAATTCGTGCTGATGTGTTACTTTAAGCTGCACTTCGAACGTAGGTATATGTATATGTTTTTAATATATATATATATATATATATATATATATACATGGAAAGGGAGAGAGAGAGGGAAAGAGAGGGAGCAACTATATATATATATATATATATATATATATATATATATATAAGGGCTCGATTTTATTGTCATTATAACCAACTGTGATCTAAAGCTTCACCTATTACCCGACGTAGACGGTTACTTCTGCTAGTACTTGTGATACACACGCTGACACATAGAGAAATACTCATCAACACGTTTACACATTCGGCTAAAGACGCGCGCAGTATCAATGATATGTTACAAAATTATCGTATTGTCGGCTATATAAGCATGACATACATTCAGTACAAACCCATTTTGAAAAGGAAGAACCTCTTGAGGTTGGGCTTTGTCAAAAATTGTTCACTATTTATGAATTAATCTGACCATTCCATGGGCCGGTGGGGACGGTGGGTCTGCAGGATCGGAGGTGTTGTGGCTGGGGGTTGGGGATACGAATGATTGGGGAGGGGGAGTGGCCCACTGATTAACCTCTTGGCGGCGTACACAGAAACCCGCATACACACACTTTCCTGTACCTCACTAGCATTCCGTCCTGCCAGACACATCCATCTGCCGCTCCCCATCTCCCACCGATACATCCACGCGCATATCCCGCGTGCAAGCACACACACACACGCATACAAACACACACACACACACACACACACAAATGCACGCACGCATTTCTTTTTTTTTTTTTAAAGTATAACCATACACAGATATAGACACATTAATGTTCATATATCCACGCGTACATAAAGAACATACGATTGAGACATGACAAGTTCTAGGTCCTACCACATCCCCAGTACTGACCAAAGGACCTACCATCAGAATTTTAGTTGTTACGGCTTCTTGGTTGGATTGAGAACTTTTCAGTACACTCTCGTCTATATTTTGAAAGCAGCTAGTGTCTTCTTTCTGCCATTGAAATCAACTAGTGTCTTCTCTCCTCTTTACACGCGATCAAAACGGAATAGTGGATTATTTATGAGACATTGGCAGGGCGTAACGGTCGTGTGAACTAACGAAGAGAGGGACAAGCACAATTATAACAGCTTACCTACACGATATCTTTTCATCTGTTATAAATTAGAGTAAGAGCTAAATATTGTTTGTGTGTCCCCACGTTGTGTAAACTAGCCCAGCCTACTAATAAATGAATGATTCTCTTACTATTTACTATGTATTACTAACAAATGGCGCTTACAACATAAGCGGTAACATTTCATTTTCTCAACAATTTTTGAAAGTATATCTTAATAAAATGCGTTATTCTTTATTCAAATTTTTAAAATTGCTATATATAAGCATTGTTTCTGATATTTTTTTTCTTTATTCATCTTGTTTGTATATTATATTTGCCTTGGTAACATTTCGTCATAATTTAGCAAAAATATCTATAATCTTATCTTCCAAAAACGCTAAGAATCAGTAAATCATTTTTAAAGATTATATCATGTTTGTAGAATTCCATGATTTTAGGCTCGGTAACATCAATTAATGTCTTATTTACTGCAGCATTCGTATGTAACCATTTTATTCTTGGTTGGATTGAGAACTTTTCAGCCCACTCTCGTCTATATTTAGAGACAAAGCGACTAAACATTTTTTTATCCTGTGACACGTAGGGTCGTAGGCGCACCATGTTTACAGCAGCCACAGTAGAATTGGTATTTCTTAGTCAAGATAGCCTGAGGGAGACCAAGGCTCTCCAGTGCGGTTTCGAATTCAGAGTTTTCTCTTCTAGACAGGTTGCCACCTAAGGCTATAGAACTCATCCTGTTCTGTTATTTACCCATAGCTTGGTGGAGAAGAGAAGGATTCATACCTTTCCCAAGGGTATTAGCATGTAAGTAAAAGTAATTGATCGGAGCCGAGTTCGAATTCCAGTCGAGTGAAAGTACTGGATGCGAGCCCAGTTCGAATTCCAGTCGAGTGAAAGTAATGGATCCGAGCCTAGTTCGAATTCCAGTCGAGTGAAAGTAATGGATCCGAGCCTAGTTCGAATTCCAGACCAGTGAAAGTAATGGATCGAGCCGAGTTCGAATTCCAGACGAGTGAAAGTAATGGATCCGAGCCTAGTTCGAATTCCAGACCAGTGAAAGTAATGGATCGGAGCCGAGTTCGAATTCCAGACCAGTGAAAGTAATGGATCCGAGCCGAGTTCGAATTCCAGACCAGTGAAAGTAATGAATCGGAGCCGAGTTCGAATTCCAGTCGAGTGAAAGTAATGGATCCGAGCCGAGTTCGAATTCCAGTCGAGTGAAAGTAATGGATCCGAGCCGAGTTCGAATTCAGCCGAGTGAAAGTAATGGATCCGAGCCTGGTTCGAATTCCAGACCAGTGAAAGTAATGGATCCGAGCCTAGTTCGAATTCCAGACCAGTGAAAGTAATGGATCGGAGCCGAGTTCGAATTCCAGTCAGTGAAAGTAATGGATCAGGCCGAGTTCGAATTCCAGACCAGTGAAAGTAATGGATCGGAGCCGAGTTCGAATTCCAGTCAGTGAAAGTAATGGATCGGGCCAGTTCGAATTCCAGACCAGTGAAAGTAATGGATCCGAGCCGAGTTCGATTCAGTCGAGTGAAAGTAATGGATCCGAGCCGAGTTCGAATTCCAGTCGAGTGAAAGTAATGGATCCGAGCCGAGTTCGAATTCCAGCCGAGTGAAAGTAATGGATCCGAGCCTAGTTCGAATTCCAGACCAGTGAAAGTAATGGATCCGAGCCTAGTTCGAATTCCAGACCAGTGAAAGTAATGGATCGGAGCCGAGTTCGAATTCCAGTCGAGTGAAAGTAATGGATCGGAGCCGAGTTCGAATTCCAGACCAGTGAAAGTAATGGATCGGAGCCGAGTTCGAATTCCAGTCGAGTGAAAGTAATGGATCGGAGCCGAGTTCGAATTCCAGTCGAGTGAAAGTAATGGATCCGAGCCTAGTTCGAATTCCAGTCGGATCCATTACATTCACTTACTATATACATATAGACAAAACTTGCACTTTCATGAATACGCATTTGATTAAACACTCTTCCTCTTCCTCGATCAAACTCACTTTCTGTCTGTCTGTCTCTCTCCATTTCTCTCACACGCAATCCCTACAATACACAAACATACAGACGCATACATGTACTTACCTTATGAAAATTAGTAGAGTGGTGGGCTTGGTATCATGGATTCGAGGTGAGGTGAGGGGTAACGAGACCCTTGCACGGCCCTGTCTCCTCTGATGCATATGCTAACAATTACGTACATATCGGCAGAAAATGCGTGTTCGTCTGTGTTTCACTTAAACACAGGTGCGTGTTAGAATCTCGGCACAGCTGTGTTTTGTAGTTAATGGTAGCACTTCACCCTACATACAGAGATTAGCCCCAAATAAGGGAGAAGGGCGTTTGTTATAGGGTGATGTTTGTAAGGCCTGTCTGCCCGACCATTATTATTGTACTGAGTTCGATAACATATTCGACGAATATCATTATACCTTTTTTTTAATGATCCGTTTCGACCGTACGCTATTCAGCTTATTTTTAAAGATTCATGACTATATATATATATATAATAAAAAAGCTCAAACACTAATATTCCATGGTTATAATTTATTACATACACCCCCCCACATATATATATATCTATATATATATATATATATGTAAAATTTATTCAAAAATTATAACATAAACATGTTATAAGATCACTACAAAAATAGCCATTTTGTTTCAACATTTCTGGTGTCTTATCAAGTGATGGCGATGAATGTAGAACCTACATTCTACATTCACCACCATCACTTGATAAGACACGAGAAGTATTGAAGCAAAATGGCTATTTTTGTAGTGATCTTATAAATGTTTATGTTATAATTTTGAATAAATAATATTTACTCTACTCTGTATTGGGTACTCTTTTAAGAATAGTAATTTTGTTTATTAGAATTTATTCCGTCTACACTAATCCTATATATATATATATATATATATATATATATATATATATATATATATATATACGCACATCAATCTCTAAAGAACGGGACAGCTATTTTTATCTATGAATTCGGCAGATTTTTATTACTTAAACGTTATTGTTAGCAGATACTCGTATTTGAGTATACGTTACGTTCCCCTAGGGATACCCAGTTACGAATCCTGCTGGAGAGAGAACATATTTCTACTTAATAAGATTTCTCGAATATTCAGGCCGGTAGACGAAAATAAAAAAAATATACTGTTTAATAAATAAACGTGGCTTCTACTCAAATACAAGTATACAGTAAAAGTAACTTTTTTGTTTTTATAATTAATTCAATTAAATAAGCCGACGTTATTCCAAGTGTAAAAGCAATTTTTTTTAAGCCGACTACAGCAGCGTACTTTCGCAAACACAAAACCGAAACAAAAATGCATCCCCACCACCCAGTGGAACGTGGAGGTTTCGAAATAGGTCTCCAGTTCTGGCACTTAGCTGCACAAAGAAAAGTCCTTCACTACACTAAGGTTGGCTGCTTTGGTTTTCGTAACAAGTAGGTTTTTCTTTTATGGAGTTACTAAGAGCACCCAGCCGAATGGGTTCATCGTTAGCATGTTTCTAATCACACTATGGTTGATTAGTTTAATGTCTGACTTGTTGATGACATCGTCGAGAGAAAGCAATCATATCGTGTAGGATCGTTGAGTAGATTTGGCGAACCAAACGACTGGTTGACTCGAAACTATTCAGAAGCCATTTATGAGTGAGCCAGCATGCTCATGCCTGACTTCAATATTGAACTCGTTTGGTTTGGTTTAGGTTGCTTTACGGCATATCAACCTTAACGGCTTCTTTAATACAAACAAGATTCTTATTGCTGGTAGTATTTTTTTTTAAATGTATTTTCGGCAATATTTTTTCCAAAAATGTATTGCTGGCAATATTTTTTTCCAAAAATCTATTGCTGGCAATATTTTTTCCAAAAAAAATTCCCTAGAGCTAGTTAATTAGATCCATGGCAGAGTGGATAAAGGCATTAGTTAGATCCAGTGACAGGACCCAAAGAGTGTGAGTTCAATACCCGGTTAAGGCAGCGGAGAACTTGTAGAGGAAAATTAACAGGAGATAACTGATAACTGACATCCATTAAAACATGGCACGTGGAACTAGAACAGTCTACCCCAGTGAGCGAAATAAAGGGTTCAGTTCGACATTCCAACCACCTAAAAAAGGCCGAAGCGTACAACGGCCGAAACGTTGTAATAAATATTGCGACAAAGATGAAGACAATAGTTCGAATGATGTAAATAAAGAACTGAAAAAATATTACGGACTTATCTAAATAAATCAAAAGAATCTGTTTAATTAAACCCTCTTAAAATTGTACCGAATTACTTTAACAAATGTAAAAAAAAATAGTAAGACTGGTGAATTAATTGTTATTAATATAAATATTAGAAAACTATTCAAATGTTTCTCTCGTGATCTACTCTATATAGAGTGAGACATTCAAGTGGATTTAGATTAATGACAACATCGATCTCTTGCTGAAAAATATTCTTCATACAGAAAATTTAAAGAAGCAGGAGAATTAACATCAGGAAGAGGCAGTTGAAATTTCTGCGGCGAATAACGTGGATTCTATGGACTGTTTCGAAAGTATCATCCAATTCAAATAACTCGAGAACCGTTTGTAAATTAGCAACCAATAAAAGGGGACCTTACTGCGCATACACGAACAGACACTCTCTTGTGTGGTTATTTACTCGGCAATGAGATGACACTGATCAAGTGCGTGCATTGTGCTGCAGACACATTCACAGCGCATATGCATCAGACTTTGCTTGAAACAATGGATTAAGTCAGCACACAATATTGAAATAATAACGTAGTCGCTTTGGTTGGATTTAATGAAGAAAACACAGATAAAACTTTGGTACTGGTGTTTCAGACTTTTCTGGAAATCCTTGAAAAGCGATCAACGTACTAGAACTCCCTGGATATCAAGGTGGGATCAAAGTGTAGTATCTGTTCTCATCTCTAATCGTAAAGCTTTATCTGTCTCCTTATAAGGAAAGAGTTGGCATTTAATGACCGAGCAGCCAGTGCTACTCAGTATGCTTTTCTTTACTCCTTGGACATCGAAGTGGGATCAAAGCGTAGTATCTTTTCTCCTAATCTCTAATGATAATGGTCATGGTAATAGCCGTTTCCTTAGAAGGAAACATTCCGCATTTATTGAGCAAGCAGTCAGTATCTCTGTCAGGAAAATAGGTTTCTTAAATCCAGTAGCTGTTATCGCACTTTCCAGTATCAATGGATGTTTCCTTCCCTACCTTTTGTTTCAGGTAGTTTGGAACATCTTCACTGTGTCGTTATTTCCAGTTCTATTGCCCATTTTGTTGTTGCTGTTGAAAATCCCCAAGTGACGTGGTTTCTGTTATTTGGCAGAGGTCTTTGTTTAGTTAACCCATACAAGGCACAAGAGACACTCAAGGCAAAGGGTTACTGAAGGAGGTGTTTGATATGATTTCGTTGTGGCAGGTGAAGGTTAGCAGGATAAGAATAATTGGTAAC
>CAHIKZ030000550.1:580000-617500 GCA_903632075.3 Acanthosepion pharaonis
AATATATCCACTGAGTGTCCAATTTTTGTGCCCTAGAAAATTGAATAGTCTCTATCATGTTTAACTCATGGCTCTCCACAATTTCCAGTCCTTTCTACATTTTAGCAAGTTTTTGTCTCTCTCCTAATCGTTTTTGAGTCACATCTATTTACAGTAGTTGCGTGGGAGGTTATGCAATGCTTTCCTCTTTTCCTTTTGATTTCAGTGCATCCTGTGAGTGTCAAATACTTCAAGACCATTTGTGCCCTAGAAATTTAGTTTGACTTTAAACATTGGATGATGACTCTCCACGATTTCCAGTCTTTGTGCATCCTAGTATATTTTGTCATTATGCTGTCTCTCTTAATACCATTTTAAGCCAAATATTTACACAAGACCTTCAGATAGGTTATGCAATGCTTTCCATTGTCCCTCTTGACTTCAATATGTCCTGTGATTGTCAAATTCTTCAAGACCTCATGTGAATTGACTCTTTCACCTTTCGATCATGCCTCTCCACAATTTCCAGTCCTTTTTATATCTTAGTAATGTTTGTCTCTTCGCTATCTCTCCTAATCCATTTTAAGCCAACTATTTACACAAGATCTTCAGATAGGTTATGTGCTGCTTTCCTCTGTCCCTCTTGACTTCAATATGTCCTGTGACCGTCAAATTCTTCAAGCCCTCATGTGAATGGTCTCTTTCATCTTTCAATCATGACTCTCCACGATTTCTAGTCCTTTCTATATCATAGTAATGTTTGTCTCTTCGCTATCTCTCCTAATCCATTTTAAGCCAACTATTTACACAAGATCTTCAGATAGGTTATGCAATGCTTTCCATTGTCCCTCTTGACTTCAATATGTCCTGTGATTCTCAAATTCTTCAAGACCTCATGTGAATTGACTCTTTCACCTTTCGATCATGCCTCTCCACAATTTCCAGGCCTTTTTATATCTTAGTAATGATTGTCTCTTCACTATCTCTCCTAATCCATTTTAAGCCAACTATTTACACAAGATCTTCAGATAGGTTATGGCTGCTTTCCTCTGTCACTCTTGACTTCAATATGTCCTGTGAGTGTTAAATTCTTCAAGCCTTCCATTTTCTCAATCTTCGTCATTGCTCACGGGATCATTTTATCGTATTCTCAGCATTTTGCTGGTAAACCATATTTCTTTTTCTTCATGCCTCTTCATCATCTCTAAAATATTTTCCGGCATTCTCTGCCATAGAGTATGACCGATATATCCTAAAAGTTCAAAATTCTTTTCTTTGTTTCTAACGAAATTATTCTGTTACTTAATACGTTTCTCATGTTTTGGAAGGCATCTTCCGCTATTCACATGAACCTTAGGATTTCGTTTTTGCATTTTCCGTTCTCTATTAAGCCACTTACTGGATATTTAATATTTTGAACTTGCTTGATTTTGGTCTTTGCACATCATAGTTCGTAACTTAAGCTGTTCGGTTTAACTGACATACTTACATTCTATCTTTTGTTAATTGATGATTAGTACTTTGTCGGAATTGTCGAGGCTGACGAACTGAGTTTTTTTTAAATGGTTAGCAAAACATCAGTTAATTGCCAATCGATTCGAACTTTATAAAATGGTAAAAAACAAGGATTTACTTATAGTCAGTTCACATATTCTTATTATTTAGTAATTTCTTATGAATTTCTGAATAAAAAAATATTTTCGTATATATCTATAAATTGGTAAATGGTAAACATTGCATTGTATTGTTGTTTCTCATTATTAGGAATATTCTTGTAAATGGACAATCTAGTAATTAAATAGTATTTAATATTTTCGTTGAAAATTCTCAACAACGATAATGTATAAATTCACTTTCGTATATTTCATAAAAATCTTAATTATTGCTGAAGGAATAAAGATATAAATGAAGTATAAAATAGTAGCGGTGTCAAGAGAAAAACCGGTTTTAATATACCGTGATTTGTTACTGACATGTTTGTTTGCTTTTTATATACAGTAATTTTTTATGCTACAGCTAAAGTGCTTTTGCAATGTTTTGTAACATCCTGATGGCTTGCTTTAAGCATTATATTCTTAAACACAGTAAAAAAAAATGTTCCGTAATATACCCTGCTGAAATAAAATTTCGTCTAAATTTCATCTTGCATCATAGACGGAAATATATTAGAAAACTAGGGGTCCGTCGATAGCCCGAAGTCACAAGTCATCGTGACTGGATATAGACTGTCAGTTCAAATCTCATTTGCGACTACTCGGCCTCATATTGACTGCTGACCTGAGATGGAACAAATACATTGAGTCAATTGCTTCGTCCACCGCAAGCAATATTGGCTCCCTGTGCCGCGCCAGGAATTTTTTTTCGCCGGAGTCGATCCTTCAAATCTACAAATCAACCATTCGCCCTTGCATGGAGTATTGCTGCCATATATGGTCTGGAGCCCCTTCTGTTTGTCTCAAGGTTTTTGATAAGATCCAGAGACGGATATGCAATGTAATTGGCCCTGATCTGGCATCTCGTCTGCAGTCGCTCTCTCACAGACGGGCCGTCGCCTCCTTCTGTCTTTTTTACAAATACTTTCACGGTAACTGCTCCGATGAACTGCTTTCACTGGTTCCCAGACTTCATGAATTTAAGCATTCTACTAGGCTGGCATCTCGCTCTCACTCTTTCACTGTCGAAACTGTTAAATGTAGATGTCTCTTCTACTCCAATAGCTTCATGTCTCGCACCTCTTGCCTGTGGGACTCCCTCCCCTTTTCTTGTTTCCCTGATAGTTATAATCTCCAACTATTCAAATGTAATGTCAATCGATGTCTCCAGATGCCTTGATCTATCCCCTATCCTTCTCTTCATCCTTTCCTCTATCACTCCTATTTGTTCTACCTCCAACTCTCTGTAACCCCTTGCGTGCTAGTGGCTTCCCGTCTTGCTTGCGGTGAAACGCTTAAAAAATAATTGTCAAGTATCTTTTTATGGCGGTTGGATCTGTTGTACACGTACTTGTGGTTGTATGCATCCATAGTGTGTGGTTTGTACATGCCTTTACTTAGGTCAAATGTCACGTTTCGGAAATTGATCATTTTAGCGTTGGTATTCGTTGTCATACTTTCCTCTATCACTCCTATTTGCTCTCACTCCAATTCTCTGTAACCCCTTGCGTGCTAGTGGCTTATAATGGTTATCGGAATCTTTGAATTCTGAAAACAAAAGCACTGCCGTAATTGAAAACAATTAGGAAAGAGTTTTATTTATCTAGAGCAAGGGTTCTCAGGATTTTTTGCGGCATCGCCCATTTTCCTATGGAAAAAAATTTACACTGCCAACCTCTCTCTCTATATAGCTGGCCATTCGTATTCGAGGATACCCGATTACTAGCCAATCCCTATTGCAGACGCTTGCTCAGGCGCATTTGTGTTTGTTCAACACTAACAGATGTTTATGTGCAGACCTTATTTACAGTTTCTGGAAAAGAGCGTGTTATCTAGCGTGATCAAAAATCAGAACAAGGCAAGTACGCGCAAACCCTCGGTCACGATGACTTGTGACTTTGTGCTATGGACGGCCCTCAAGAGTACCCAGTTTTCCCTCACAAGGCTTGGGTCAATACCTGGCAAGGTTTTCAGGCACTTTCCAAAGGTGTCGCACGCTGGGATAGAACCCCCCAGTCCAATAACATCAAGAACCTTCCTTCTTGACAAATCGAACATTCTAAACATTTGGCAACGTTTCCACTTGTATAGTAAACAGTCAAAAGCATACCAAAATATTTAGTAAATGTTTGTAACTGGTTCTTAAACTGACTTCACGATGCAAAAAAAAAAAAAAAAAAAAAAAAGACCGAAGGGAGATAACAAATAATGTTGACTTATGCCGACGCTGGTGTGGATTCTGCTGTCGTATCAAACAAGAAAGGAAAATGCACTTGACCATTGAAAAATATATAGAAAATAACAAAATAATCCGGTAAATTTGTTTTTTAACGCCCGCGTTAAATATCTCTTGAAATTTACCTAAATCGTCATAATTCCGTATAAATGTACATTCTGAACTAGAACTAACAATTAAATTATGAAGAAACCTACCTTTTTGGAGTTATCAATAAGAAAAAATCGAACTTCTTATTGGTCATTCGCCCACCATTAATGCCATAATGTTTAGTAATTTACTGTGGGATACAAGCACAAATTTCGGCCAATTTACTTCTTTTACAGACTTTCGGTGCAAAAAATCACAACGCACTATCGTAAAGCAATTTTTTTTATAATTGTAGTTTTATTTATAACAGAAAACTTTAAACAAAAACAAATTCAATAATACAATAAAATTAAAAGGACAAATTAAATAATACAATGAAGCATTTTTTTTTATATTTTAAACTTGGTAAAGTAGAAACGAGATAAGGGTTGCTTGTATTATTTAATTTTTTTTTAATTTGTCCCCTTCTCTACACAGAAAGAAGCCAAACACCATCCTTAACCCTAACATCTAACCCTAAACTTAACCCATAAACATACAAAATAAAATTACAAAATAAAAAAAAATGCTAGAAACGAAATAAGGGTTTATTGTTTTATTTAATTTTTTTTTCAATTTGTCCGCTTTCAATTTAAATAAAAAAAGCTTTATTGTATTATTTATTTTCTTCTTTTAATTTGTCATTGCTTTACGTTAGTGCGTAGTGATGTTTTGCACCGAAAGTCTATAAAAGAAGTAAATTGGCCAAAATTTGTGCTTTCGGCGCCGGATGTATCCCGCAGTAAATTACTAAACAGTATGGCATTAATGGTGGACGAATGACCAATAAAAAGTCCGATTTTTTCTTGTCGATAACTCCAAAACGGTAGGTTTCTTCATAATTTAACTGTTAGTTCTAGTTCAGAATGTACATTTATACGGAATTATGACGATTTAGGAAAATTTTAAGAGATATTTAGCGCGGGCTTTAAAAAGCAAATTTACCAATATTCCTTTCTTGCTGGGATATTTATCTCTTATCTAAGAATATAACCCAGTTAATTCCATTTAGTCTCTTGCATTTTTTATGCAGCTTCCTTGAATATATGCCTTAAATAGTTTTTCGGGTAGCCTATGTTGAAATAACTCTTTGATACTCAAAAAACTTTATCGTTAACCAAAATTTCCAATCGCCTACGATTTTCAGTTCAGTTGCTCATACTCCACCCAACAGTCGAAATCACTCATCGGTAAGCTATATCACCCAGGTTGAGAAACACTGATCTAGAATATTCCTTATCTCACAATTCTGGAGAGAAAAAAAAGACTTAAGATTCATTTTTTTTAAACTGCATCCCACGATTTGTTAACATTTCTTACAAAATACTAGGGCGCTTGTTTTTGCCCCCGTAGACGTAGGTCATTCTTGAATTTAACCATTACACTGGAGATATTCCACAAGAGAATTTTATAAACCTGTCAAACGCAGTCTTAATAAATAACTTGTCTTTGAAAGGTGCGAGACAATACGTATATGCCCAACAGGTAATTTATATCAGCGAATCAATTCAAGTGATACCGCTGCGATGTTAACACGAGGCAGACTTGCTTCCATTTCTCAATAACTACCCATTTATCACAAGTAATAAACTATTTTAATTTCCCTATCTGTAATGTCCTAATTCAGAAATTTTGGAGGAAAAGTTAAAGTTTATACAACATTCATAACAAATTACTTTATATTAATTTTGTTATTGTATTTATGCGAAGTGTCATGTAGTGGATAACGGCATGGAATGAGAAATCGGAGAGCCGAGTTCGAATTCCAGCCCGGTTCGTTATATTCACTTACCCGCAAATACCTTTGGGAAAGGTATGTATACATCTCTTCTCCCCCAGATATGGGTTAAATAGCAGTACCAACTAGATCTTTTAGCCTTGGTTTTTCAACCAGCCGAACGAAAGAAACGGCAGTCTACTGCGGAAAATTCTTATGCCTAGTCAGTGATGAATTGAACGAGGCATGATCGGCGAAGCGTGTGTCATGTATGGCACTTAACTGACTGTCTGAGTTGCATTTAAGTTCTTCTATGGTAGAGTTCTTTTATGGAATCTCCCACATTAGCCTTTAACCCCCTTCAGAAAAATGTATTCTTCTCTGGAAAGCCTTTAACCAATCATCATCTCGATTTGTCAAATCCAATCTTTTTATTGGTTAATAAACACCAAAGTGTAGCAAAATTCTAAACGAATACGATTTGATGGTTATAATTTATTACATTGGAATCGTAAACATGATCCAATTCATCAGACCTACAAATTCAAAAAGAAATCGGAAAATATAACTCCGGGTATAAAAAACAAAATTTGAGTGAGAGTGTATGAATGGGAGTGGGAAACAAGTGTGAGAGGGAAATGTATGAAAGCTCTAGAGAGAGGGGTGTAATAGAAGAAAGAAAAAAAGGAAAGGTCTAAAGCTGAAGGTGGGGATTAAAATTTTCTGATTTCTTTTTGAATTTGTAGGTCTGATGAATTCGATCGTGATTACGATTCCAATGTAATAAATTATAACCATGGAATATTAATGTTTGAGCCTCTCTCTCTCTTTCTCTCTCTCTCTCTCTCTCTATATATATATATATATATATATATATATATATATATATATATATATATATGTATATAGAGGTTTTAGTATCAACCAGTGGTGAAATACAGCCAAAGCTACTGAATGGTTCAATAATATAAATACGAAATTTTTCCAGTTCGATATCTCTGACGTCTACCCATCTCCCTTACGGAAGATCAACTGATGGCCGCTATTGATTTAGCAAAGAACTACTACCATATTTCTGACCAATAAGTAAACTGAGACCAAATCAAGCAGACCGGATGAGAAAGAACCTAACTAAATTCTTGAAGGACCATAAACATGACAACGAATACCAACGCTAAAATGATCAATTTCCGAAACGTGACATTTGACCTGAGTAAAGGCATGTACAAACCACACACTATGGATGCATACAACCACAAGTACGTGTACAACAGATCCAACCGCCATAAAAAGATACTTGACAATTATTTTTTAAGCGTTTCACCGCAAGCAAGGCGGGAAGCCACTAGCACGCAAGGGGTTACAGAGAGTTGGAGGTAGAACAAATAGGAGTGATAGAGGAAAGGATGAAGAGAAGGATAGGGGATAGATCAAGGCATCTGGAGACATCGATTGACATTACATTTGAATAGTTGGAGATTATAACTATCAGGGAAACAAGAAAAGGGGAGGGAGTCCCACAGGCAAGAGGTGCGGGACATGAAGCTATTGGAGTAGAAGAGACGGTTACATTTAAAAGTTTCCCCAGTGAAAGGTTGTGCGCGAGATGCCAGCCTAGTAGAACGCTGAAATTCATTAAGTTTGGGAACCAGCGAAAGCAGCTCATCGGAGCAGTTACCATGAAGGTATTTGTAAAAAAAGACCGAGGGAGGCGACGGCACGTCTGTGAGAGAGTGACTGCAGACGCGATGCCAGATCAGGGCCAATTACATTGTATATCCGTCTCTGGATCTTATAGAGCTAGCATCAACTCAGACGATGACGTAAATATTATTTTGGATCCACCGAAAACAGCCAGCTGGAAATCGTGTTTTGCCACCACAAAATGACACTGAGCAATATCAAATAGAAAAAACTACACAACACTTTCAAAGTATGTTTGGCGATTAAAAAACAAAACATAAGAATCCATCTATTAACTGGGAGATAATCGTGAAAGCTAAGCCATACAATGGAAATGGAGACAGATGTAACTTGTGTTTGTTGGAGAAGCTTATCATATTAAAACACTTAAATAACCCCAATTTACTGAACATGAGATCTGAATTGATAGCTGCATGTATCCATAAGTCCAAGCACCTGCTCAAAAACATTGACCCCGATTAAAAGAGATTACAAAATAGATTTTACGAATATTAATATAATATGCAACAACTATTAATATTCTTAGAAGCCATCATTAATAATATTTCTTATATATCTATACACGCATATAATACCATATTACTGAACTCGATTAATTTATAACGTGTGTATATATAATTTCACCTTTATTAGTATAAGGCTTGGTTCTAAACATATTAGATATTGAGTTAGGACCTATTATTTTTTATATTTACGCCATTATACACCCTAATGAGTACTAGTTTAATTTAATTGTTATAACTATAGTATATTAGGCAAAAATGGAGAGTTATCCCGTTTGATATCTTGTTTATTTTTAAATTGAAATAATTTTTATATTTTTTTAATTTTTTTCAAATTCTTGGCCTTTCGAACTTAAGATCTTGGATGATATAAATTATTAATAATTAATTCTAATATTTTAGGCAACGATAATTAAACAAACCAGTTTTAACACACAATTCTGAATCCTCACCACGAGAACGCAAACTCAATAACGGTCATAATATTTTCCGCACCCGAAGATTGCAAAACTGCATGAAACTCCGAGATGTGCTATTGACGTTGGATATGTATATTCACTAATATACACTTATAGTTCTGTCTCATAACATTGATGACTGTATTTATAACACCCGAGGAAGAAATGAATTTATACGTACGTATAAGTATGTATACGTGTATGTATATCATCATCATACCTATATATATATATATATATATATATATATATATATATATATATAATTTATTATAAATTAGCTGATTTAAAATATGTTTTTCCCGTTACACAGTAATAATCATGTTTCAAAAACTGAAGCTAAAATATTCATTAATTATATAATTAAATTAAAAGCATTAGTTCCGTTTCATCTTCAAGCGAATATTGGATTCCAAATTTCGCTTGAAGATAAAATAGAACGAATGTTTTTAAACCATATTTTAAATCAGTTAATTTATAATATATATGCTCTGTAAATTTACATTGAGCACTGGTTTGTAAAAATAAAAATAAAAATATCAATAAGAACACCGGATTATATATCTTACTGTTCTTTCTTTCTTTTTATATATATATATATATATATATATATATATATATATATATATATATATATAAAATATAAATAGCTCAAACACTAATATTCCATGTTTATAATTTATTATATTGGAATCGTAATTACGATCAATTCATCAGACCTACAAATTCAAAAAAGACATTTATAGGTCTGATAAATTGATCGTGATTACGATTCCAATGTAATAAATTTTAACCATGGAATATTAGTGTTTTAGCCTTTATATTATATTCTACCTGGATTCTATGTTCTTGGGAATTTATATATATATATATATATATATATATATATATATATTATAATTCTATCATATAGACAAAACCATTTTACTCACTACAAAGATGCAACTTTGTTTCAGTGCATTTAATAATCATTTTCGATTCTCACCCGTCGAAGTGCAGTTGAAATGCACTGAAAGGAAGTTGCATCTTTGTAGTGAGTAAAATTGTTTTGTCTATATGATAAAATTATAATAAATAATTATCACTCTACTATCGGTATCGAGCCCTCTTTTGGATTAATGCTGTGAACGTTGGAATTTATATATTACTTTCGTTCTCGTCACATCGGAAATATATATATTGATGTGGGGCCAAAGTCGGGACCACAGAAGGAAAACACGGAACACGGATTAGATGTAAGAAAGATATATTAACAACAGGTTACAGAGATAGTGTAAGCGGAGCTTACTATATGTTAGTGTCCAATACTGGTAGTCGTACGCGGCTCTCTCTGTCTCTCTGACTCTTTGTCTAGAGTGTTGTGTCGCATACTTAATATAAGCCTGGAAGAGTCTATTGTGTAGGTAGTTCCGGTCTCACAATATATATATATATATATATATATATATATGTATGTATGTATGTATGTATTTAAATAAAAAAGAAAGAACAGTAAGATATATAATCCGGTGTTCTTATAGATATTTTTATTTTTACAAAATAGAGCTCAATTTAAATTTACAGAGCATTAATATTATAAATTAATTGATTAAAATATGTTTTTTCCGCTACACAGTTCCATTTCATACTCAAGCGAATTTTTATATTTTAAAAATTCGCTTGAAGATGAAATGGAACTAATGTCTTTAATTTAATTGCAAAATTAAATTCGTGGATTTTAGCTTCCATTTTTGAAACATGGTTAGAACTGTGTAGCGGAAAAAACATATTTTAATCAATTAATTTATAATTTATATATATATATATATATATATATATAGAGAGAGAGAGAGAGAGAGATTTTGCGCACAAAAATATCTTTATGTCAGATCTTCTTGGGCTGACATTAGGTCAGGAACTTCTGAAATCGATGACCTTTCTCCATTGGATGAGATACAAAACTTGAACGTTATGTAGATCTCTTTACCATTTAACATTCTTATGTGTTTCTCAATTGATTGCAAGCCATCCATTATGAAGGTGATGAGATCTAATTTGGTTTGTCGATGCTGCAGCAATTTAGAAATTTTTATCGGCAAAACCTGCACCGGTCTTAGAAATGACACCCTGATAGATTCATATGTTGACCGGCGACCCCCTTTCCAGGGATTTGATGAAATCGGGAAGATAATGATCGGTTGGAATAAAGGCAGACCCGCAACTTCCTCTCAGTACCTTTCGAAGTGCATAGTCAAAGATTTCCACAAAAGTCTCAATTGTTTTTGGCATCTTGGGAAATAGGACCATGCCATCATAAATACTTGGAGTTTTTGCGGTATGCATGTCAGCTGAGGTACTTTCTCTGCAAATTGCCATGGTACCATCAGTGACAGAGGATATGATGAAAGTTCAACATCTCTTCACGATCAATGCTTCTGCTCATTTGTATAACGATCAATCGTTCAATGGTATTCCGATCGGCTCTCAATGCAATCGGACCTTCATTTGTTCTCAACTTCTTTTTGATGATCATTTCATCAAAATTATACAATTTGTTCTTCTTCAGGGGCTCGTAAAATGATTGGGTGCCCCAAATAAGTCGCATCTCAAAAGATTTCAAACAGCTCTTTCCAACTAGCTTCCTTACTAGCAGCCATTCCAGACAAAATGTTTATAAGGGGGTTAGGTATCGCTGTGGGAGAAAGGATTCATCCACTCACTTATCAAATTGAATGTCACGTTGACATTGCTTTCATCAAATGCAATTTTGGATTTTCCTAGTTCTTTCAGAGTTGATTCACTCATATACAATCCTAACTCATTCTTGAAATCCTGTTTCATGGTGACATAAGCGTGGATATTAGCACCCATCTTTGCACTGTGCCAGCAGATGTACTGCATCCAATGATACCACCGTGTTCCTTTTGATCTATGTTCATAAGTTGCTCGATCACGTGATCAGGAGGCAATATGTTGAAATTTCCTGGTAACATGTTAACTGCAAAGTTACTTTTGACAAACTCATCACGGATTGCTGGATGATTGACATGTAGCTTGGTCTGCTCAGCAGTACGTGAAGTTTTTGCTGTAGTTTGGTCTGTTAAATGCATGAAACCATACCAATATTTTCTCCATGCTAGAAAGATGGAACTCCCAATCAACTGTGTGACTTGACATAATTGATAATGGTTTGGAACATGTCAATAAAACTTTGCCAAAATTGTACCATTCGACCACAGTCATCTTTGTGGATAAGATCTTCGAAATGCTCCCATAAAGTGAACACTTAAGTGAATTTGTCAACGCCTTTGTTTAGGCGCCTCTGCTCAATAAGTGATTTTGTCTCCGCTAATTCAAGAAATTCATTCAAAGTCAGGGACTCACGGTTGTCGTGCATCCATTGAGAAAACGAATCTATTTTCAATCTCCTCGTTGACGGTTTTCACCACTCGCATTCTGTGATTGTAATGTTTGCCTTTCAGAAACGCTGTCATTGGAATGTGAGCCGACCAAAAAGATTCTATGATGATATCTCTCAGACCTTCTGATCCGAATCGCTTGCCAATGACTGCTATGAAAATGCAACAGGCATGGAATCCTTCCATTCGTAAATTAATGAAGTTTTTGAAGTTTGTATCCTGGGAATTGTTGAGAAACTCTAGAGCCTTTGTGTAGATTGCTTGGTCCAAAACTAAATCTGAGCGAGTTAGTCCAATGTTTTCTGCATTTTTTTAACCAGGTAGAGAACCCCAAGACAGATGAAAATTTTGTTGGAGAATTGATGTAATGAATATGCATACACCTGGGTTCTACCTCACAGTAATATGATTGGCTGGTGTCAGCCATAAATACAGACTGATGTGGAGGTACAGGACTACGCCTATTGTCTTCGCCTATTGCCTACGCCTATTACCTACCACTACGATGAGGACCAGTCCATTACGGTTACCTGCTAGATTGTCCTACCCGGTTACAGTAGTCAACAACCACTTTGCTACTTCGAACAAATATATCCCTTTCCGGGACATTTCAAGAATCATTAATTTCAGGCAAGTAGAACACTTTGTGAGGCTCTTTGATAAATTCTGGTTCCGTTTCTCAGAAGAACCCTGATAAGCTTGGAACAACTTGCACTGAGGAATCCCCCTTTTCACTTTTGCGACAGAAAAGCCTAATCAGGTCATCGCTTTTCGATGTTGTGTCATGGAGGTTGTTACTGTTTGTCTTAAGCTCTCTGATCATGGATGGAGTAGCTCACTCTTTAAGAGGATAGTAAGGCTTTGTCTCAATTAGAACAGATTGGAAAGAAGTACGCTGTGAATGTCCCGTCAATATGGATTCATCTACGTTTGAAAGATTAAAGACAAATTTTATTATCTTGGTTCTGAATTATAATTCCATTGGTGCAGTGCACGGATGCACTGCCTGGGTTGTGGTCACAATTATCAAACACAAAGCAGTACCATGTAAGCAATGATGTTTCAAATCTGTTGACTTCAATGTAGGACATTGCATATACTATTCTCTTCAGATACGTCACCATTTCTCATGAACCTGTCTTACGTTTTATTATCAAATCAAGTTGCAGATATTTAACTGTTTTGATTCGTAAGAAGCGCTAAACAAGATATCTTGGTCAATTGATTTCACGAGCCGGTTCGTTCGTTTAGAGGTAATGTTGTCTTTGACAGCAGAGTCTGCAAGAAGTTTTTTTTTCAGCAGCTCGGGTATCAGCATTCTTTCTTGTTTCACTTCTTTTTAGGAGGAAGATAAAGTCGAAAATTACCTGGCTGCATTGCTGAGCTCTTCCTTGATATCTTTTGCCATTTTGCATACTTTTTGTTCTGTTGTGAGAAATATGAAGTTTCTTAATTCAGAATGTTCTTCAATTGACTCTTTATGACCGAGCAAAATCATTGGCAAACCTGTTTTCTTTTCTAAGAAAGCTACCTAATCCCTGAAATAATCCTGATGTATAATCTTTGTACGAGAAGAAACATCCATAGAATCATGATCCCTGATACCTCTTTCTACTAACACATCTGAATACAGGGATGAAAGTTGGCTCAATCTCACTACATGACCATTCTTAACGACATGATCTTTCACTATTTACATTATTGTCCTCATCTTTTTGGCCATATTTATTACACCGTTTCAGACGTTGTACGCTCCGGCGTTCTTCAGGTGTTTATAATGTCGAACTGAACCCTTTATTTCGCTCACTGGCGTAGACTGTTCTAGTTCCACGTGCCATGTTTAATGGATGTCAATTATCATTTATCTCCTGTTAACTTCCCTCTGAAATTTTTCCACTGCCTTAACCGAGTATTGAACTGACGCTATTTGTAAATAATGTACATAATACCTCATCTCAGAAATATAGACAGATACTGAAAGGCGGAAACGCTGTAATAAATATGGCGACAAAGATGAGGACAATAGTCCGAATAATGTAAATAGTGTACATAATACCTCATCTCAGAAATATAGACAGATACTGAAAGGCCGAAACGTTGTGATAAATATGGCGACAAATATGAGGACAATAGTCCGAATAATGTAAATATTGTACATAATAGCTCATCACAGAAATATACACAGATACTGAAAGGCCGAAACGTTGTGATAAATATGGCAACAAAGATGAGGACAATAGTCCGAATAATATAAATAGTGTACATAATATCTCATCTCAGAAATATAGACAGATACTGAAGGGCCGAAACGTTGTAATAAATATGGCAACAAAGATGTGGACAATAGTCCAAATAATGTAAATAGTGTACATAATACCTCATCTCAGAAATATAGACAGATACTGAAAGGCCGAAACGTAATAAATATGGCAACAAAGATGAGGACAATAGTCCGAATAATGTAAATATTGTACATAATAGCTCATCTCAGAAATATAGACAGATACTGATAGGCCGGAACGTTGTGATAAATATGGCAACAAAGATGAAGACAATAGTCCGAATAATGTAAATAGTGTACATAATACCTCATCTCAGAAATATAGACAGATACTGAAAGGCCGAAACGTTGTAATAAATATGGCAACAAAGATGAGGACAATAGTCCGAATAATGTAAATAACCCTTTGCTGCTACAAACATTTAAGAAGTTTGTTGCTATTCTCGTAGAGGACTTTATTTATTTTGACTGCAATTGTCTTATATAAAAGGCTTCCAGAATTTTAAGTATTTTATTATTATTATTATTATTATTATTATTATTATTATCGTGAGGAAGCACTAATATCGTAAACTCTGAATGTGGACGTGAGCGTTACTTTAAATAAAAATTATTTCAAAGAAAATTTTGGAATTTTTCTTAATCAATTTTCTACAGTTACCAAGATATTAATTTGTGGACTTGAAAGGATTGAAACTAAAATGAATAGTCATAATAATCTAAATTATTTAACCAAACGTGCTTGAATGGACATATGCTGCCTAGATATTTATATCTATATCTATAATTCTCAAAATGTATGTATGTATGTATGTATGTGTGTGTGTCTGTGTGTATGTATGTATGTGTGTGTGTCTGTGTGATCAGCTGTTGTTTATGCGTTTCTACAGTTTTCATCCGATTTCGATGAAATTTTTTGTTTGATAGATAATTCTTCAGTGCCGGTATTGTGTCTAAATTGTTGGCGGCAGTGGCTCTCCACTACTTCCTGTCCATTATAACTCTCAGCAACGTTTTACTATTTACTATCTGTTCTTGAATATATATCTTTCATAAAAATTTTAATAAAAAATAAATACTTTAAATTATTACAATAATATTATTTAGTATTATACAGTTCCCTTTTTAGGGCCAGCCACTTCATTCAAAATATTACCCCCCATTTAGGGATGTACCTCAGTTGGACCCAAATGTTGTTACTAATATTCATTTTCGGGTGGGCTGACTTTACATTGAAACTGCTCTAATTGAACGGCAAAAATTCCCAGTGATGAAAAACCCTGTCAAAGACGAGTTATACTGATAGTATATATATATATATATATATATATATATATATGTGTGTGTGTGTGTGTGTGTGTGTGTGTGTGTGTGTGTGTGTGTGTGTGTGTGTGTGTGACAAAGTATTTCCGTGAAATGTCGGACTGAATTTGTTTACGTCAGGGCGGGTCAATTTTGGAATTTTGCCATTGCCTACAATTTGAAAGTTGGGGTTTGACATGATAAATAACGCCACCAAATATGTTTTTAACATGAGAAATATTCCATATATCCGAACGCTTTCGGCTATTCTATGCGACATTTTCAACGATGCTTATGTATTTTACTTTTTAACTAAATGTGTAGATTTCACTATACGTAACTGGAGTGATAGGAAGGTGTTTATTATTATTATGTTTCTTATTTTCCAAACACAGTCTGCACATTGTAACCGAGGTCATATTTGATGTTACTGACTTTTGGATTTTTTTACAACACAAAAATCAACTATGAACATGGCCACAATGTGCTGACCGTGTTTGGAAAATCCTATTTAGAACAAAAGAAAAATTTAATAAAAAAATTAATCGCAGTACCTTGTCAGTATTAAACAACATTTACAGGCCTGAATCTACGAGAAATTTTCATTGTCTTTAATATATATATATATATATATATATATATATATATATTATATGAAATAAACAAAGTCCTACAATTATATTAAGACATGTTTATGTTTATACATTCTTTTTATAGATACAACTATTTAAGATTGTAGTTTAAAGACAGTAAAATCGAACTTGCTAACAGAACGTTCCTTTGTGGCCAAATCGGTTAAGGCACGTCAGGCTATATGACGGTTCTGTATAGGATACAGGTTCGATTCCTGTCGAAGGACGAATATTTTCTATGAAAATTTCTCGGACATTCAGGCCGGTAAATGTTGTTTAATACTGTTTACTATAAACAGAGCATTTACTTAAATATTTTTATCTATAAAAAGAATACATAAACATAAAAAATGTCTTAAAATAATTGTAGGAGTTTGTACATGTCATAAAATATATATATATATATATATGCAGCAATCATTCTTTCATGCACATTTCATTGAAAACGACAGACAAGGTGCTTTTATTTAGTTTTTTTTATACAATTTCTCATGCGATCTAATTTTTTTTTTCTTTTCGGATGATAAATTATATAAAAACTGTCCGAATGTTCTTTTTATCCGAGCGCTTTCGGCTATACATTTAGCCATTTTCAAGGATTATATTTTAACTGTGAACATTAGAATTAGTTTGTTGCATGTATGTTTTATAAAATGTTTTCATTTTTTTTGTTTCAAAACACGGTCAATATATTATGTCCATGTTCGAAGTTAATATTATTAAGTGTTGGTTTGTTTGTTTTTATTAATAAGGCTTCCATTATTTTTATCAGTGTGTGTGGGGAGCACCCTGAGGCGGTGTAATATTTATCAAGCTTGTCTCGCTAACGCAATTATGAATGAATAGTGAGTTTGATCCTCACTGGGTGGCCCATACTTTCGGCCTTGTGCCACATCTTAGCTATGCTTGGAAAATCGCTATATATATATGTGTGTGTGTGAGTGTGTGCTTGTGTTTTCATTTTAGACAGAGTGATGCACCCAGGCAAACAGGTAGAAACATATGCACATAGAGACACACTCACATGAATGCATAAAGATGCACATGTATTGTTGTGTATGTGTGTTTGCGTTTGTGTATGTGTGTGTCTGCGTGCGCGTACGTGTGTTTGAGTTGCGATCAGAAGAAGGAGTTTTTAGAATCGTATAAAAAAACCGGGAATGCGAACGAGCCAATTCTTTCACAAGTGCACAATGAGTGTCGAATATGAAAACATTGAGTTATCTCTTTCTATCTTTAGGCTGCCACGAAGTGCCAAGGTCAGCTGTAAGACATCATTTTCATTCCTGGGCCAAAACACAGCAGACAAAAAAAGAAGAAAAAAACGAAACAAAAACATACTGTCTTCTGCTCAAAAACAAATAAAGAAAAAAAAATACAACTTCTGTCCAGCCTTGTTCAACCACTGGTTTAGTAATGATGTGGAACAGACTTCTCATAAAAGTAGTTCCCCGTCAATACCTTCAGGAGGAAGACGATCAAGGCTTTAATCTTGTTAATGGTATTTCCATAAATCTTTCTTTTGCCTCGCTGTAGAATTTGTTATTTTGTTTTTATTTTTATAGATTCCTTTATTTATTTTATGAAGTCAAGAAATGCTGTTGTCGGCGCGATACGGACTGCTGGATGGGTGAACTTCTTTTTTTTTCTGCCCGTAGTCAAACGAGGTGCCACGCCGAGGTTTGCATTCCCCTGGGTGGGACCCCAGAGAAGTACATACTTCGTAACACCTTCAGTAGCCAAGAAAACTGTTCACGGTTGCGAAAAAGGGCCGGAAGAAGACACCGTGGAAGAGATTTCTGTAAAGGAACTGGAAGCTGAATGAAGAAGAATTAGTCTGGTAGAAAAAAAAGAAATATATATATATATATATATATATATATATATATATATATAGAGAGAGAGAGAGAGAGGGGGGGAGAGGGAGATAGAGAGATAGGGAGAGTTCGATAGGGAGCGAAGGAAAAATAACAGAGAAAATAATTTTGGAAGTTGTTATTTTGATCTTGTGAGTGACAAATTATTTTCCACCCTTCATCTTCTCTCTCACAGTCGGAATGGGATAAGCTTCTTATGGCATTATCGCTACTTACATGTAAAGTACTGTGACAAAATGCATTCCTTAGTTCCGCCAGTTCTAACCTTGACGGTTAGGGCCCTCCACGCCTTTCCCATTGTAGCGAACCACTTTGAACCGATCACTACAATCTTAAGTTTCGGTCGATCATCTTTCTCCCGCAAACCACTGTTTCTGGAGAACCAACTCCCAAGAGGATGTTTTCCCGATCACTAAAGTTCCAATCGAACAGATTCTTCCGGCAAACAACTGCTCTGGGGAACTGACTCCCAAGAGGATGGTTTGCCAATCACTAGAATCTTATGTTCCAGTTGAGCAGTTTCTTCCTGCAATCCACTGCTCTGGGTAACAGACTCCCAAGAGGATGGTTTCCCAATCACTAAAATCTTAAGTTCCAGTCGAGTAGGTTCCTCCCGCAAACCACTGTTTCTGGAGAACCAACTCCCAAGAGGATGTTTTCCCGATCACAAAATTCCAGTCGAAAATTTATAACTTTATTTGTATTTGCGATAGAAACAATATGTAAAAATATTATAAAGTTTAATGTACCTAGTTTTAAGTATAACTAAAATAACTAATGTGATTTCAGGCATTACTGTAAATCAGTTGGCAAATGTTTTCCGTGAACTGCAAAATCGTATTACCCTTTGTATTGCTAATGATGGAGGATATGTGGAAACTTAAATAAAATTTCAATAAATCTTTAAAAATATAGATTTACTTCTTTCTAATCCTTTTTACAAATTATTTCTATCGCAAATACGAATAAAATTATAAATTTTTAAAGTGCACACGAACTTTAAGGACACCCTGTATAAAACAAACCCAGTATCTGTCGATATTTTTGAGATGTGGTATTATGTACACTATTTGCATTGTTATGACTATCGTCCTCATCTTCGTTGTCATATTTATCACAACGTTTCGGCTGTTGTACGCTCCGGCATTCTTCAGGTGGTTGGAATGTCGAACTGAAACCTTTATTTCGCTTGCTGGGGTAATCTCTTCTAGTTCCACGTGCCATGTCTAATGGCTATCAGTTATCTCCTGTTAATTCCCCTCTCCAAGTTCTCCCCCACCTTAACCAGGTATTGAACTAACACTCTTTGGGTCCTGTCACTGGTTCTAACTAACGTCTTTACCCACTGTGCCATGTGTAATTGAGGACATTCCAA
Source organism: Acanthosepion pharaonis (assembly GCA_903632075.3). Classification (NCBI taxonomy): domain Eukaryota; kingdom Metazoa; phylum Mollusca; class Cephalopoda; order Sepiida; family Sepiidae; genus Acanthosepion; species Acanthosepion pharaonis. The sequence goes on from CAHIKZ030000550.1 coordinate 599,244, forward strand.
CCATCTGAAGAAGGCCGGAGCGTACAACGGCCGAAACGTTGTGATAAATATGGCAATAAAGATGAGGTCGATAGTTCGAACAATGCAAATAGAAAACAAACCCAGTAACAAAATTTTGTATCAGCTCTGTGAATTCAGGTGAACTCTCCGATCTTACCAACTATCAGCCTATTAGGCTTCTACTTTTTTTTGTAAACTACTAGAGGCCGTAATCAATGCTAAATTAAGCATCTTACAACGCATTGCATTCTTTCAGAGAAGGAATATGCTGATGTATTAACAATTGTTGCCAGAAGAGTCTATCAAGCTTTAGCTAAGAATGATGAATCTTTGGCTGTTGAGTGATATGCATATAAGCCCTTCCATGCTTTTTGCTATCATCTCTAATCTGGATTCCAACAAAGCACGTGAACCCGATTGTATCCTTGTAATAAACCTTAAGAAATGTACTCTCAAACTGGCTCCACTTCTCTGGAAACTGTATAATAGATGTTTCACTGCCACTTGCTTTCTTGTTTCTTGGAAATCCTCATTTTTTAAGAACTCAGAGGAACCGTCCAAAAATACCATTTAACTCTACAGGCCCTAATCAATGCTAAATTAGTTAAGCATCTTACAATGCAGGGCATTCTTTCAGACAAGCAATATGGCTTCCGTTTCTCTAGATCAACTGCTGATGTATTAACGAATATTGCAAAGATTCTATCAAGCTTTAGACAAGTTGCTATAGAATCCGGTATGTCCTGCTATTTATCCATAGCTGGCGTGTGAAGAAATGGATTCATATCCTTCCAATGAACTCGAACGTTGGCCATACACAAACCTTCTATACTCGAATAATGGCCATACACTAAAACTTCAACACTCGAATGTTAGCCATACACAAACCTTCTACGCTCGAATATTGACCATACACAAAAAATTCAACACTCGAATATTAGCCATACACAAACCTTCTAAGCTCAAATATTGGCCATACACAAACTTTCTACGCTCGAATAATGCCCATACACAAACATTCTGCACTTCAATATTGGCCATACAAAATCCTCTACGGTTGAATATTGGCCATACACAAACTTTCTACGCTCGAATAAAGACATACAAAAACCCTCTGCACTCGAATATTTGCCATACGCAAAGTTCTTTAATTGAATATTGGCCATACAATCCCACCTTTTTGAATTTTGGCCATGCACAAGCCCTACTCTTTCAAATATTATGCATACACAAAAGTTCCTTAATCGAATATTTTGCATACACAAACAGTCCTTTCTCGAATTTTTGCCATACACAGAACCTCGTCACTGGAATTTTACCCATAAACTAAATCACTTCAATCGACGGTCGGTATATATATATAAAATTGTTTGTATGTTTCATGTTTCATAAGGATGTGGTCGATGTTGGTTTTCCACACCTTCGTCAGATCGAAACCTCAATATGGATGTCATGCATGGTACGAAGCTCGTTTAGAAATATCTAGACTATCAGCTGTATGCAACCGCATTCGTAAGATGAATAGTTAAATATGACTTTGAGTGAATGAAGCCTGTTGTTGTTCTACACAAAAGAAAACAAAATGGCGCCACGAACAATTTGAATTATCTTCACTTGAATCTGGAATTATCATGGCTGCTGAAAAAACGTTGGCTGATAGTGGTGGAGTTATGTATAAGAGGGGGGCGTTGCTTTCAGATTCGGGCTCTCATTTGGAAAAATTAAACCCCCAAAAATGTCACTTAAAATGTTTTAGATTGTATTTTGAAAGAACGGGAAAATATAAACTGGGGGCAGAACCCAATTTAGTAACCTCACATACCCTGATCTTTCAACCGAAACAAGTAAAATAGAGGGGTATGGGTGGTTGTTAGAATGTGGGACGTGTTATTTGTGGCAGCGAATAAACTGACGCTCTCTATCATTCACAATACACACCAGCAAACATTCCCTGTTTTTCCCTTTGAGTAACACACACACACAGACATATATATATATATATATTGATGCATTTTTCATTAAGTAATATAGACAGGTTTTGTCTATTTATTTTAAGTAAGTTCTTTTCATATTATCTGATAAGCTTATTATCATTGAGGGACGAAAGGAAATCACCATATTGATACATGTTTAAATCCTATCTAAGCTTTCGACTAATATAAGCCATTATCAAAGATGACAATTACTTTTCAATATATCAAACAATACACGGAACAATAACGATAGTCTGTTTTTGTTGTATGAAAAATTACAAAGCAACGACTAACACGTGTATACGAGACGCGGAAGCGGAAATCACATCACAGCTCGTGACGTCACACATGACCACGCGAGAGTGAAAACGAGAAGTATTAAGTATGGGAAGCCGTTGGTATAAATCAATGGCTTCTGTTATCAATTATAGGCATTTAAGAATATTTGTGGTGATTTCGTAGTTTATTTTGTTCAGGTTAGGTTTCAACTGTTTTATGTATATAGCTTCAAGAATTTTTAGTTTGTGTTGATTGTTTTCATGTTTAAGTATAGTTGTGTTTTCAACAAGGGTTTTTCGGAATTGTATACGCGGCCACATGTTGTTTTAATGTTGTTTTAAATGCCTAAAAACATTGCCGCCTAAATATACATTATCTTATTACCAATATTGTTATCAGGCATATTAAATCTCCATATTATAAGAAACACACGTTGACCATCTTTCGTTTTAATTATATATATATATATATATATATATATATATATGTGTGTGTGTGTGTGTGTGTGTGTGTGTGTGTGTGTGTGTGTGTGTGTGTGTGAAAGAAAGAGAGAGATTATTTCAAATTTCGTGGTTACCCGTATTTGAGTAGACATCTGTAATTTTATGCAGTGTTAATCTACGCATGGTCAGACAAGTCATAATAAAAGTAATGTGCTTCCCCCGCCCGGCAGGAGGTAGAGTCTTCTACTTATTAAGCTGATATAAATTTAATTTGTTTAAAAACCAAGGATATCAAAAATTTAAATTCAATATTGAAGTATATATATATATATATATATATATTTGAGTGGTGAAAATTGTTAATTTTACTAGTGATTAAATATAACAAAATAATCTAAAATATATTTGAGCTTTAAATAACATAGAAAGGGTCGATAAACCGTAAAAAATCCATCGCTAAAATATTAGTGTAACACCTACTGCAAAAGACGTAAAGTTATGTCACATCTGCGCAAGAGAATGTAACACTCGAGCAGGAGTAAAAAAGCAACATCCATAAAACACGCACGCACACACACACACACACACGCACAAACACACACACACACACACACACACACACACACACATATATATATATATATATATATATATATATATATATATGTGATTAAAAATGCACCTGTATGTATGTATGTGAGTCTCAGAGTATCATCTCAAACGGACACAGAGGAGGGTTAAGGTTAGGGATTTTAAAAAAATAAACCAGTTTGTCTGATGATAGTAAAAGCGTGAAACTCAGAGACACAAGGTGATATCCATACAACTGAATATATATATATATATATATATATATATATATATATATATATATATATATATATATATATATATATTAAGTGCACGAGCTAGGACAGTCCTGACCTACGACGATTCGTGGTTTGGGCTTAATTCCAATTAATTTTGTTTCGACTTACGCCGTTTGCCTCGTACATAAGGCGGCGTTGGTAAGTTCCTGGTTGTACACCATACTGGAATGTTGAGAAGTCGCTTTTTTTCGTTTGCGTCGTTCTCGTAGAAAATGATTGCCCTTCATTATGGCGTCTGATGACGTTATTTTTTATGAAACACTATTCATGTCACACACACACACACACACACACACACACACACACACACACACACATATATATATATATATATATATATATATATATATATATCACATATAATCAATTCACCACAACTAAGGCGGGAATGCCACGAGCACGCACGGGGTTTACAGTGAGGGAAATTGAGAGAAAAGACTGGGTATATGTGGGATTGATGAAAAGACAGATGATCAACGGTATTCAAGAATATAGAAGATGGCGATTGATATTCCATCTAAATTGTTGAAGATTGTAGTTATCAGGGAAGCAAGTAACTGGGAGGGAAGTGCAAGAAGATAAACTGTTGAAGTAGAAGGAAGTGGCGGTTGCATTTAGCTATTTCAACATTAAACGAGTGGGACCTAGATGCCAATCTAGTGGTACACTTAAATTCATGCAGTCGAGACACTAGGGAATCGGAACAGTTGCCATGAAAATATTTGAATAAAAGACAGAGGAAAGACAAGTCGCGACTGTGAGAAAGTGATTGGTGTCGAGATACCAAGTTAGGCTCAATTATATTACAAATCCATATATATATATATATATATATATATATATATATATATATATGAAGAAATATAGTCTTAAGGTGTGTTATATTCATGGGATAACGTGCTCAATATCAGAGATAGAGGGTGTGTAAATATAAAAGTGAACATTGAAGTCAACACTTAGAGGCGACAGTCTGTTTCATGCTAGACGCAATCGTGGCCTGACGATAAAAGAAATTCAACACAGGAATTTTATACTTAACTATTTTATTAACGTTGACGTATACATATTCTAACTATCCAGTGGGGTCGCTCCCTCCACTGGGGAGCCGTTTCAAACACAAACGTAAACACGTCTACGTTGTTTGACAGTTAAGAAACAGTTCACTGAAAAACCTGTCTCTATAGTGTTCTCACGCTCGTTCAGTCAATCAACTTCCTTGTTTTGTCTACCATCTGATCACGAAGGTCAACCTCAAGAAGTCATTTCCTGTAAAAAATAATAGTCTGCTAAACTATTATTTAACATCTGGTCCAATAGGTGACAGGTAAATCTCTTTGTGAGTGTGGTTGTTGTGTATTCTATGTAAGAGGCTTTCTGGTTTTTATTTACAGATAAACATCTTCCGACTTGGCAAGTATACATACTACAACATTTGTCTTGTATAGGATGTTGGAATTTTGAGATATATTGTTTTTAAGAAATAGGTTGCTAGTTTTTAATTTTTGTAAATAATGACTTTACTGCATGTGTATTTATTGACTGCTTTGTATGTATCTACGTATATATATATATATATATATATATATATATATATATATATATATATATATATATATATATATAAGAAGAGAGAAACCGCAAACGTTTTTGGTTGTGGATTTTTCAAAAAAATATTACGCTTTATTTTCCATGATTTTGCTACACGAGTTTCCGGTCTCGCGATCTTCATCAGGTAAAGGGTGGAGATTTCCATATATTATAAAAAATAATTAATTTTTTCCTATGTTTTTCCATGTTAAATATTCTCGATATGAGACTTACTCTTTTTTGTGTGTTAGTGACCCAAATGTCTTTCTTGACCTGGCAGTGAAAAGTTCTGCGTGAAGGGTTATAAAACAGTTAAGATTGGTCCGAGAAATGGTGAAGGCGTTATCGGCATTCTTATCTTGTAATGATACGTGTGTTCTTAGATCTATTTTCATTTTCTTGTTTTTTTGTCAGCATGTGTGTATATATGTATATTACCTCTCCACACACAGTCTTATTACGATATAGATACGTATATATATATATATATATATATATATATATATATATATATATATATGCGCAGTACTTATTGGAAAGTGCTCAATGATAGAGCTAATATATTATGTTGTGGCTGTGTTTGTGTGAACAAAGTAATTATTTACTGGTATGGATTGTGACCCCACTGGAATAGAACTAGATATATTCAATTATTCGCCGCAACCCCCCCTCAAAAAAAAACAGTATAGCATGATGAAAAAGTCCCTAAACTGAATAAAAAACAGTTTCATCGCTAAAATGTTCATGTTGATATTAAGACGAATGACCAAAGTATTTTTTTAATTATTTTAAGAAAAAAAATTTAATCCTTTCTATCACGTTTAAAATTTTGTTTGAAAATCTTGTTTTCTTTACTTTTTTTACGTCAGCAGTTGCGTAATATTACCATTGGTTTTTAAAACGCTTTTTTTCACTTGAAAAACACATTAATTTGGGAATTCTTGCAAAAATCAAATAATTGTCAGATTTTAATGAAACTTGCAGAAATTATTTAAAACTGAATGAAATATAAATTCTTGAAAACTCGAATATGCGCCATCTCTCTTAATTTTTAAATAAATGCAGACGACTTTCAAGAATATAAATCATCGATTTTTTTTAGTGTACATAATACCTCATCTCAGAAATATAGACAGATACTGAAAGGCCGAAATGTTGTGATAAATATGGCGACAAAAATGAGGACAATAGTCCGAATAATGTAAATAGTGTACATAATACCTCATCTCAGAAATATAGGCAGATACTGAAAGGCCGAAACTTTGTGATAAATATGGCGACAAAAATGAGGACAATAGTTCGAATAATATAAATAGTGTACATAATACCTCATCTCAGAAATATACACAGATACTGAAAGGCCGAAACGTTATAATAAATATGGCGACAAAGATGAGGAGAATAGTCCCAATAATGTAAATAGTGTACATAATACCTCATCTCAGAAATATAGACAGATACTGAAGGGCCGAAACGTTGTAATAAATATGGCGCCAAAGATGAGGATAATGGTCCGAATAATATAAATAGTGTACATAATACCTCATCTCAGAAATATAGACAGATACTAAAATCCGGAATGTTGTAATAAATATGGCGACAAAGATGAAGACAATAGCCCGAATAATATAAATAGTGTACATAATACCTCATCTCAGAAATATAGACAGATACTAAAATCCGGAATGTTGTAATAAATATGGCGACAAAGATGAAGACAATAGCCCGAATAATATAAATAGTGTACATAATACCTCATCTCAGAAATATAGACAGATACTAAAATCCGAAACGTTGTAATAAATATGGCGACAAAGATGAAGACAATGGCCCGAATAATATAAATAGTGTACATAATACCTCATCTCAGAAATATAGACAGATACTAAAATCCGAAACGTTGTAATAAATATGGCGACAAAGATGAAGACAATAACCCGAATAATATAAATAGTGTACATAATACCTTATCTCAAATATATAGACAGATACTGATTTTAAGAAGTATATAACTCAAATCGTTTCGGGGTTAGTTCCAAATAACAAAAAACTTAAGCTAATAATAGGACAAACACTAGTTTCACATCACACTACAGAGAGTCATATTTCTGAGATCAGTGCTGATGTTGCAGACAAAATCCAAAATTATTTTTAAAATGCTTTTGCATTCAGCTTAGCACTTGGCGAACCAACAGAAAACTGGCAGTATTTCTCCGTTTTGTTTTCTTTGATGTAACTGTGAAAAAAGTGATGTTGGACTTAGCGGTATTAAAAGAAACTGGTGGTGTTGACATTAAAAATTTGCTTGACAGAAGTTTAACAAATGCTGATGTTCCACTGAATAAACTCGTCAGTGTTGCAACAGATGGGGCACCTGCAATGGTGGGAAAATATGTAAGATTAGTTTTACTTCTGAAAAAGGATCGCATCTTCCCAGACTTTGTCCTTGTTCAGTGCATTACTCGTCGTGAACACCTGGCGACCAGATACTTCAAATATAAAGACGTAATGGAATCTGTCCTTGAAATTGTTAATTTCGTACGCTTAAATGGGATGACGCAACGACAGTTAAGACATTTTATTGAAGAACTGGAACTTGAGGACAAAGTCAGTGATGTCTCTTTCTACTGCCTTGTGAGATTGGCTGTCAGCTAGCAATGTCTTCAGTAGGTTTGTCGATCTGTTGAAGTCTATTATTTTTCTTAAAGAAAATATCCTGTCCTCAACTGGAAAATGACAGATAGATGGAAGATCTGAAATTCCTTTCTGGTATAATGAATCATCTACAAACTCTCGACTTGACACCCCAGGGGAAGAATGAAATTGTTTCTGATCTTACTCAATTTTCAGCTTTCAAGCAGACGTACTGTCTAGAAACTTCAGACATTTTCTCAATCTCAGGAGGTTTTATGCTAATTTACCCACGCACGCATAGACTCTCCCAGTTATAAATAGGAGCAGGTACTGCCTTTTGGAGAGCGAAGTTTCCAGCAGGCAGCTCTGACAGTCGGACCGAACATTCTTGCTGTAACACTCTCGTTTGCATATGTTTGTATTACTGTTTCTGTTAATATATTTGTTTAACTCAATTCCTCTCTTTGTGTCTTTATTTCTGACCCTAACAAGGCCACAGCAGTGGAAGAGTAAATACACTTCCTAATATTGAAATAAAAGACCACAACCTGGAAAAATACAAAAATAAATTCCAAGGACTGCTTTCCTCGCCAGGTTTGATGACTTGCCTTTCTTGTAATTCCATTCATGGTTGATATGGTCAATAATGGATGTCCAATTCTCGAAGATCGGTATACGGAATCATCTGCTGTGGAAATAGAACTTATGGAATTACAGGAGGTTCTGGATCTAAAGATGATTCATAAATCACAGTCTACAATTGAATTCTAAAAACAAGTTCAAGAAATAAAACATTCTGAACTGAAGAAAACTGGTGTGCAATTCACCTCAGTTTTCATCACAAGATACTCTGCTGTGAATCATTGTACTCTGTAATGATGTTTGTGAAGTCGTAGCATTTTGCAATACTTACAAACCAACACCTGACGGAGCAAATTCGTACAACTTTGACAACATATCAGTCAGATGTTTAACAACTCAGAGCCATGATGGAGACCCACAAGATCTCTACAACCAGTAAATAGCGGTTTTAATAGACTGATATTTGTAGCAATTTCAGTCATAAAAATATCATGATTTTTGTAAGGTGGTGTCTGATTAAAATATCTCTGATTTTATTGGTTTGCTTTTTTACATATTTTCCTCCAGATATTTACTAAGGCAAATAAATATTAAAAATAGTACAGGTAATAGATCCGTTGGTATATAATCCAGGTGAATCCTAGTAATAACGAAAACTGATTCAGAGAGAGCTCAATGTATTTATTATAACAAAGCATGTATATGTTTTACAGCAAACATCAAAATTACCTCAAAATGGGTATAGTCTATTTCAAGCGGGTCTGAAGCCAGCCGTCTTCAGCTCTTAAGTCTTTTTCAGACACTTCCAGACAAATACTTAAGAACTGAAGATGGCTGGGGTCAGACCAGCTTGAAATAGGCTATACTCATGTTGAGGTAATTTTGGTTTTTGGCGTAAAAATATCATTAATTTTTTTTCTTTTTGCTGCTATTTTTGGCAGCCTAATTTTATGTTACTGAAATGTAAACTCTCACATTTTACTTAGAAGTTCCTGTAGTTCTTTAACTTATTAAATACGCTCAGTATAGTTAAAACAAACATCAGTCAAGATTTTGAAAAAATTGTGATTACTGATACCAATACGAATTAACAGTTTTAAAAAAAATGTATCAATAAATATGAATACATATATACATTTCTTAATATTTATATAAACATTTGTAATAAGATGTGTATGTAACAAAAACTTATGTGTAAATTATGCTAATGTCTTGCGGCTCTGAAACATCTGAACTTCATCATATGTCGCTCTTACAACAAACAGATTTAATATATATATGTGTGGACTCTTCCGTCGTATTTGACGTATGAGGGTCAAGCAGCTCAGTTCCTAGGAACCGACAGTCCAGACACCAGCATATATGATTTGATTATAGCGGTGAAGGCTTTTTGCAGAAGCAACCACACTTCCACGTGTCACAAGGTCCCCTAACGACACTCCGCAGTTTTCCTTCTCCTAGACCAGTTGCCATCCATGGCTATAGAATCCAGTCTATACCCACAGCTGGGGGAAGAAGAAGTGGTTTAATTATCAAAAGTAGTAGTATTAAATCGTAAGTGAATGTAATGGATTTGACTGGAATTCGAACAGCCGATTTCTCATTCCGATCCGCTATCCACTGCTCCACCATGTCTCATATATATATATATGATCAGAGTGTTGTCATCATCTTTATTGCCATATTCACGACATTTCGGCCGTCGCACGCTTTTATTCATGTGTCCTAATGGACACATGCGTCCTAGTGAACTTACAACTCTTTGGATCAAGTCACTATATCCAACCAACGCTTTTATACATTCGGATGTAGATAAAATAAATGACCTGAAGAAGGCCGGAGCGTACAATGGCCGAAACGTGAATATGGCTCTAAGGATGAGGACAACAGTCTGAACAATGACAATAATGTAAATAATTAAAATACCTCTCCTCAGAAATATATATATATATATATATATATATATATTGTGTATTTAGGCAGAAATCCTTCATTTATGCATGTTTCGTTAAAAACGACAGACAAGCTTTTTATTTAATTTTTCTTGTGTTCGAACAAATCCTTTCTTTTTTTGAGGTAAAAGACATCCTGCATAATCTGGTTTGTGCATAATTGCAAAAAATTCACCTTTCAACAAGACAACGATCCAAAACTCTTCTAAATTATGTCCAATTACCTTGAGTAAAAAAGAAGAAACAAAATGTCGTCCACATCTTGAAATTTATGAGAAGAAACAAACAATTCAGTCAAAGCTCTCGATATTTGTGAAAAAAAAACAACAACAAAAAACAAAAAACCACTGTGGCTAGTCGGAGACCTGACCCACCTGATAACAACGATGGTCCACGACCAAGCACCAATGGATATTAAAATGTTTTGTATTTGTTTTTGGTATGTTCTGCCTGCCTTATGTGAAGGGGTTATCAGAGAAAATACAAAGGATCTGCGGTCCATATAACATCGGGACAACCTTCAAAAGCTTGACGACACTTCGTAGATATCTCTCCCGGGTAAGACCTCCCCACCATAGAGGAGAAAATGACTAAAGACTGTGTGTACGCTATCCCATGCAGCTGTGGAAAGGAATATAAAGGGGAGACAGGCCGCCCCCTCAAGGTAAGCCTTCAAGAACAACGGAAAGCTGTAACACGAGGGGAAGTGGAAAAATCAGGCGTAGCTGACCACATATGGAGAGAGAAGGGAGATCACCGCCCTCTGTTGGACCAGGTTGAGATCATAGACAAGGAACACCATTGGAAAATTCGTAAACATAAGGAATCAGCACATATGCTAGACCACAAAAATCTCCTGAGCCGACCAAGCATAGAAATGAATACAATATGGGAACCAGTAATAAGGAGTGCCAGAGAAAAGCGATAATAACAACAAAAGTTGCAATATGAGCACTGGTAAAAACATGAATGATGACAGCAAAAAATTGCAATATGAGCACTGCTAAAACTGGTTGCTGAAGACATTAGGTTTATAATACCCAGAAATTCTTACACAGATGTGCTCAAGGAAACATGGCACAGTGGCTTTGATTAGATCCAGTGACACATAATGAGGCCCAGCAACTCACAAGAGACCATGGTACTGTGAGGAATAGTAAAGGCAAGTTTGACATAAGGATACAGGAAGCAGCCAACATAACGAATAAATGGATAGCCGAACATGGGACTGGGAGGAATAGTAAATTAACTAACATTGTTTTGAATGGATGTTCCCTCAGGGAGGGCCAATGTCTTGAGCGCCTATTGGATTATATACTCAACATAGACTTCATGTGGATCACTTGTATATGATGCATAGTTAAAGATGTAGGGAAAATAGTTGGTTCTGCATACCACTCCAGTAAGTACCTGACTCCTCCTGCAATCTTCTACTTTTAAGATATATATATATATATATATATATATATATATATATATATATATATATATATATATATATAACAGTTCTGAAATACTGTTATTCGGGAAGGAGCTTGCCAGTCGGGATAAAGTCCAAAAGCATCTCTGCATCCTTGTGGGTGACAAATTATTTTCCGCCGTGAAACCCCTCTTTCACAGACAAAACGTTGCAAGCCTCTCACTGCACTATTGCTACTTCGATGGAAAGTCCTCAGACGAACTACATACGTTAGGTCCACAAGTTCTAACATTCACGGGTAGGACCCACCATGCCCCGCACGTGATAGCGAACCCCCCCCATCCCCCCCGTATTCCATTGGTAAGTAAGTTCCACTCGAGCAATTTCTTTGCGCGATCCGCTGCTATGTGGAATCAACTCCCAGGAGGGAGTTTTCCCGATCACTACAATCTTAACTTGTTCTTGTTTAGGGTTAACCGTTATCTCCCAACGTATCCGCATAAACTGTGCCTCTTACTCTGTAACCCTCTACCTGGAGTGGCTCCTAAGCCTTGTAAACGGATTAATACCACTGTAAGAAAAGAAAGGAAAATGCCTTTGAAGTCCAGGAAGTTGCAGAGAACCGTGATCGCCAAGCTCCTGAAGAAATAGAGCACATAGAAAAATTTGTGTAAAGGCCCTTAATACTCAAGCAGTCATATCTCAACCAACAGCTGCGATAACAGATTTAGGCTATTGTGATAAATTTAGTTTGCCGTTTATCACAAAATGGGATTTCATTAACCGTAACCTGCTACAAATTTGGACACTTCTACTTAATATGAGGAGGAGACAGTTAAAATTTCTAGGGCACATAATGAGGAAAAAGTGATTGGAAAATTTTATACGCACAGAATAGATTGTAAGTAATAGAGACAGAAGAAAGCAATGCCCAACATACCTGGCGAGCTTGAGGGAATGGATGGCGGAGCAGGGTTTGCGAGATATGGCAAAAAGACAACAGTTATTATGAGCTACAAGTGACAGGAAATTGTAGAGAGCCACCAATGTCCTGAAGGAACACAGCACATAAAACATCTGCTACAAGGGTTAAATTAATAAAAATGCAGTCACTGGAAGATTGTGTTGCGTCAGTTTGGGAGAGATGCAAAAAAACAAAAGTTTTTATGAGCTACAAAGGACAGGGATTTGTGGCGGGCTATGATCACTAACGAAATCGAAATTTAGTATCATTTATAAGAAGTTTTACTGGTGAAAAATATCAGTTTAAGAGAATTGTGTTCCGTCCGTTGTTCAAGTGGGCAAAGCAGCCTACCTCGAAATCAAGTCTGGACATTGGATCGAATATCGACTGTTTTGCAAATATATGATATACGCAATGCATTTAAGCGTGCTACTTGATTGGCAACTAAACCTCACCGTTCTACTGTTGAACTATCGAGATATCACCACCAGTTTACTCTAACAGTTTCTTTTCTCGCACTTCCTATCTGTGGAAATCCTTTCCGATTTCATACATCTCTGATAACTACAACCTACAAAAACTTTAAATGCAACGTCAGTCGACATCTGCTGTATTATGAAAAGCTGTTATTTATTGTCTTTTCTTCAATCCTCCCCACTAAAGTCTTCTCATTCAATTTCGCTCCCTGTAATCCTCTTGCGTCTTAGTGGCTTTATCGCCTTGTTTGCGGGTGAAACGATTAAAAAAATAATTTGCTGTATTTTTATTTGTCGGAGATACCAAAAACAAACAAGTGCAATAATTGTAGTATTTGGGAAATGTTCTAGCAGAGGGACGGAAAATGCGAGATTGAAATCCGAAGACGCATTTAGACAATCAAAGATGCCATCCAAAAGCTAAGCAGAGTATAAAGAGACAGAAAATCTTCGTTAGAAACAAAGAAAATAATACTGAACTGTTACGTGATAACGCTTCTTCTATAGGGTAGTGATGCTCTTGAAAGATGAAGACGAGACTTGTAGCAACAGAAATGTGGTTCTACAGAAGGATGCTGAGGATACCATGGACCGAACAGATAAGAAACGCCGAGGTGTTAGAGACAATGGAAACAAAAAAGAAAACGTACTTAGTATCATCAGGAAGAGACGGTTAAAATTTCTGGAGCATATAAATGAGGAAGAAGGGTTTGAAAAATCTGAAACCCACAGGACAGATTGAAGGCAAGTGTGACAGAGGAAAACAACGCATAACCTACTTAGTGAATTTGAGTAAATTGATTTCGGAATGGGGTTTAGGAGAAATAAGAAAAAGACAACATTTATAAAGAGCTACAAAGAATAGGAAATTGTGGAGAGCCATGATCGCCTATGACCTGAATAGAAACGGTACATAAAGAAGAAGATCTCTTAAGACAGATTGAAGGCAAGTGGGAGAGAGGAAATCAAACTATAACCTACTTAGTGAATTTGTGTTCATGGACTTCGGAATGGGTTTTAGGCGAAATAAGAAAAAGACAACATTTATAAAGAGCTACAAAGAATAGGAAATTGTGGAGAGCCATGATCGACTATGACCTGAATGGAAACGGTACATAAAGAAGATCTCTTACGACAGATTGAAGGCAAGTGGGAGAGAGGAAATCAAACTATAACCTACTTAGTGAATTTGTGTTCATGGACTTCGGAATGGGTTTTAGGCGAAATAAGAAAAAGACAACATTTAAAAGAACTACAAAGAATAGGAAATTGTGGAGAGCCATGATCGCGTATGACCTGAATGGAAACGGTACATAAAGAAGAAGATCTCTTAGGACAGATTGAAGGCAAGTGGGAGAGAGGAAATCAAACTATAACCTACTTAGTGAATTTGTGTTCATGGATTTCGGAATGGGTTTTAGGCGAAATAAGAAAAAAAGACAACATTTATAAAGAGCTACAACGAATAGGAAATTGTGGAGAGCCATGATCGACTATGACCTGAATGGAAACGGTACATAAAGAAGAAGATCTCTTACGACAGATTGAAGGCAAGTGGGAGAGCGGAAATCAAACTATAACCTACTTAGTGAATTTGTGTATATGGACTTCGGAATGGGTTTTAGGCGAAATAAGAAAAAGACAACATTTATAAAGAGCTACAAAGAATAGGAAATTGTGGAGAGCCATGATCGCCTATGACCTGAATGGAAACGGTACATAAAGAAGATCTCTTAGGACAGATTGAAGGCAAGTGGGAGAGCGGAAATCAAACTATAACCTACTTAGTGAATTTGTGTTCATGGACTTCGGAATGGGGTTTAGGCGAATAAGAAAAAGACAACATTTATAAAGAGCTACAAAGAATAGGAAATTGTGGAGAGCCATGATCGCCTATATCCTGAATCGAAACGGTACATAAAGAAGAAGATCTCTTAGGACAGATTGAAGGCAAGTAGGAGAGCGGAAAACAAACTATAACCTACTTAGTGAATTTGTGTTCATGGACTTCGGAATGGGTTTTAGGCGAAATAAGAAAAAGACAACATTTAAAAGAACTACAAAGAATAGGAAATTGTGGAGAGCCATGATCGCGTATGACCTGAATGGAAACGGTGCATAAAGAAGAAGATCTCTTAGGACAGATTGAAGGCAAGTGGGAGAGAGGAAATCAAACTATAACCTACTTAGTGAATTTGTGTTCATGGATTTCGGAATGGGTTTTAGGCGAAATAAGAAAAAGACAACATTTATAAAGAGCTACAACGAATAGGAAATTGTGGAGAGCCATGATCGCCTATGACCTGAATGGAAACGGTACATAAAGAAGAAGATCTCTTAGGACAGATTGAAGGCAAGTGGGAGAGAGAAAATCAAACCATAACCTACTTAGTGAATTTGTGTTCATGGACTTCGGAATGGGGTTCAGGCGAAATAAGAAAAAGACAACATTTATAAAGAGCTTCAAAGAATAAGAAATTGTGGAGAGCCATGATCGCCTATGGCCTGAATGGAAACGGTACATAAAGAAGAAGATCTCTTAGGACAGATTGAAGGCAAGAGCGACAGAGGAAAACAATGCATAACATACTTAGTTAGTAAATGGATGGTGGAACGGCGTTTAGGAGACATAAAGAAAAGACAAAATTTATTAAGTGCTAAAAGGGACAAGAAATTGTGGAGAGCTATGATCGACTACGTCACGAGGCGACTCGACATATATAGAAGATAGATTTGCAGGTTGGACGAGACATAATCCGCCATGCAAGTTTATGTTTTTCTTGGACCGTTTTATGCTTTTCTTTCGCAGCTCATTATTCACTCGAGTAAGAGACTTTTTTCTCCCAAAAGAATCTTTGTAGGGATGTCGGACACCGCCTCTATTTCACTTGGGGCGAGGAAAGGTGGTTAACAAAACTCTAAGCGGAAAAATAAGACATAAAAAAGAGCAGATCTTTTGATGAGTAAACGCTAAGCTAAATAGAGTTCGAGTCTCAATAAAAACACCGCGGAGAAGGCAACGCTGAACCCACGCACTATCTATCCCTAGATCAGTTGTGGCTATAAGTAAACAATAACATTGCTTGCCAAAAGTACAATCATTTGGGGTATCAGTGTGTTTAAGCTCCAATGTCTGGTCGTAGTTGAAAAATCCGTACAACCTAGACGACATTTAATACATATTTGGCAGAGAGTGTAGTCTTCTGCAAGCGCTTAAAGGTCAAATTCGTTCTTTGTACTCTAGAAGGCTTCGATATCAAGTAATATCCTTACGTGAAAATAAGAAAACGTCTATTATAACACACACTCTCTCTCTCACTATATATATATATATATATATATATATATATATATATATATATATATATATAATAAAATAAAAGGCTTAAACACTAATATTCCATGGTATATTAGTATATTATATCCTTACACTGTCCCGAACATTGAATTCTACCTGGATTCTATACTCTTGAATTTATTTTTTATACAAATATATGTGTATGTGTATGTATATATGTATATATATTTATATATGATGTATGTGTATATTTACCACTAATATTATCTATCTATCTATCTATCTATCCATATATATATATATATATATATGACAATGTATGGGATTGGTGTATACGGAATAAATTCTAATTACCAAAAAATACTATTCTTAAAAGAGTGCTCAATACAGAGTAGAGAAAATATAATTTATTCGAAAATTATAACGTAAAAATGCTATAAAATCACTACAAAATTAGCCATTTTGTTTCAACACTTCTGGTGTCTTATCAAGTGATGGTGTTGAATATAAAATAAAGTTTTAAAAGGTTCAAATCGACAAATCGCTGTTACATAAGCTGCAATAACAAAATACAAGTATATGAGAATTCAAAAAAATTGACAACGAATCTCGGTTATAGTAATTAATACCTTAGTGTTAGGGAAGAATAGATATCATTCTAACTGATTAATATTAAATACTACTATAAAATTGAAAATTAAAATTTATCAATTTAATTTTATTGTATTTTTATATTGTTATATATTTGTACTGGTGTATGTGTACTCATGTGTATATAAGTATATATGAGATATTGATATATTTGTGTTTATGTGTTTTCTTTTCTATACATTATCTGGTTTTATTTTATTTTAACTGTTGCATTTTACTTGGACATTTGGGCGTGGTGTTTTTATGTGTGTGCCTTTCGTATATATTTATTCTTTCTATCCATTTCTATATATTTTAAAATTGTCTTTTTTCTTTTCGTTGTTCATTGACGAATATATGTTTTTCTATTCTATCCCTCTTAAATTTTATCTATTTATCACACTTTTATCTATATTTCTTTGCCCCATGTAAGTAATATTTTAATAGTCTGTTTGAATTCGTTTTCTGACACTTTCAAAATTGAATATTTGTTGGTGTGTATATGTGTGTGTCTTTATTAATATATGTGTGCATGATCGCTTATATATGCCTTTCATTGTATGTATATGTTGTTGGTTTTTTTTTATGGTCAGGGACACCTATTTTCTATTTCGTTCGTGTTTTTGCGTGTTCATATATTTAGATATGTCTATGTGTTTGTGTATTATAATCTGATTGTACATGTAATTTCTTTCACAAGATTTCATCCTCCTCTGCTCATATCACCATTTCAAATGTATCTAAATTGTAAGGAAGCTTTACATCCAGATTAGATTAATGTTTATTCTGAGTTTCTGGCCTTTCAATTAAAACAAAATAAATATTAAAATATATTTTTTACCCAATTTCGTCTTTAAATAATTTTATAATATTTAAAACTTAATACAGATTAAATCTAAGGTTTAAAATTGATAATTTTTAATTTTCAATTTTATAGTAATATTTATTCTTAATTACTTAGAATGATTTTAGTCTAACCTTAACATTAAAGTATTAATTATTATAAACAAGGTTCGTTGTCAATTTTTTTAAAATTCCCATATACTTGTATTTTGATTGATTCTTGCAGCTTATGTAACAGAGTTTCCCTTAGCGAGGGATGTTTGATCGATTTGAGCCTTTTAAAATTCTACATTCAACACCCTCACTT
>CAHIKZ030000550.1:620000-700000 GCA_903632075.3 Acanthosepion pharaonis
TAATTCATCGAGTCTGATAGAAACCTCTACAGAATGCACTGGACGGCCGTTTCGTCCTATATTTGGGACTCATCAGCAGTGCGCATCCACTACCGAGTATCGAACCCTGACAGTTGGGTTGTCAAGCGAACACCATACCAACTGTTCCAAATGGGCCTGTGTTTATCTTCGCTTGAACCGGCTTCTAATGCTCCAGTTGGTAGCGTCTTGGTGACAGTAGTCGTGGCTCCCGGGGGCACAGTCCTATGGTCACAGAGAACTCAGTTGAGTTCCGCCACGGAATATGTGAGCGAGCGGCGCTTAGTTGAGTCTGATTTGGAATCTTTTCGTCACCGAGGCCCATTTGGAACAGTTGGTATGGTGTTCGCTTGACAACCCAACTGTCAGAGTTCGATACTCGGTAGTGGATGCGCACTGCTGATGAGTCCCAAATATAGGATGAAACGGCCGTCCAGTGCTTCCTGCATTCTGTAGAGGTTTCTATCAGACTCGATGAATTAATTAAATATCATTATTAAATCCTCCTACTAATTACTATATATATACCGATTTTTTTCTGTAGTTTACTGTTACCAGCAAGCAGAAATATTTCTTCTCCCGATGATGGTCATTTTGGCCGAAACTAGACGAGGAATCTAAACGAAAGAATATTAATCTACAACCCAGTGTGTCTGAAGATTTTAATTTTTTAATATTATTTTATTGTTCAATATATATATATATATATATATATATATATATATATATATATATATATATATCACTCTATTTTGATATTTAGCAGTTTCATTGCAAAAGTCTGATCGATTTGAATGCGTTATTCTTCAGTAACCTATAAATCGACGTGTTTTGCTAGGCGTAAGCAGTCTTTATTATTTTACATATATTAAGTGTTTGTACGACGTTCCCGATATAAAACGAATACTATGAGCACTGTTTAAATCAGGTGTATCAAACTGGCGGTCCTCGGGCTGCATGTGACGTTTTACATGCATCTTGGCGGATCTCACAAAGGATTCTATTCAGACTGTTTTTTTAACTTTACGTTTGTTCTTATTTAGTTGTCAAACATGATCATATGATTAAGTTAAAATAGTCGCTGACATTCAAAAACAAAAACCATTATGATAGAATAAACAATCTAATCATACCAATTGAAAAAAAATATCACTATCCTCCGGCAGGAATCGAACCTGTATCCTATAGGGTACCGTCATTTAGCCTGGCTACCGTCAGACGGTTCCGTATAGGATGCAGGTTCGATTCCTGTCGGAGGGCGAATATTTCTATGACAATTTCTCGGACATTCAGGCCGGTAAATATTATTAATACTGTTTATTATAAAACAGAGCATTTACTTAAATATTTTGTATCTATAAAAAAAAATGTATAAACATAAAAATGTCTTAAAATGATTGTCGGACTTTGTCCATTTCATAATGTGTGACGTCATTTGTTTACATTTGAATAAGCTTTGAGCAGATATGAACGTACGTGAAAGATTCATGGAAAAATGAAGTTTAAAAGCAGTAAAATCGACCTTGCTAACTGAACGATTCTCCGTGGCTCGATCGGTTAAGGCACGTCATGCTAAATGACGATTCTGTATAGAATGCAAGTTCGATTCCTGTTGGAAAACGAATGTTTCCTATGAAAATTTCTCGGACATTCAGGCCGGTAAATGTTATTAAAACTCTTTATTATAAAACAGAGCATTTACTTAAATATTTGTGTCTATAAAAAGAATGTATAAACATAAAAATGTCTTAAAAAGATTGTCGGACTTTGTCCATTTCATTATATATATGGGAATATAAAATTTTATATATCAAGAATATTTTAGGGGGAAAGATATATGACAAAGTGGAAAAAAGGTTTCATGTGATGGGTTTCGTCTTTAGGACATTATCAGACTTAGTTTATATCCATGTTGAAGAGACTACACATGCACACAAACGACAGACGCTGATAATTTTAATTGAAGATTAGTTTTTTCGCTTAAAACAATAAAAGACTTAATTAGTATAAAAAAATCAATAAACTAAAACTCGAAGAAGGAATGTATTATATAACCTGTAATAATTGCCACAAATAATATATAAGAGAAAGCTCAAGGAATTTAAATAAATTACTATATCAACTCAAAAATAAACACGTTAAACTATATTTTTAACCAAGACAATAATGTTACTAAGACGCAAGGTGTAACTGGGAATGAAAAAGAATGAGAAGTCTTTATAAGGAACCGGAAACACAATCTTAAACAGAAAAAAAGGGATAGACATCTACTTCTACCGAAAAGTCCGGGGAGAAGTGTGACCTGGACGATAGGCGAACCTATCTACACCTATTGAGATAAAAAATACATAGTAAATAAAATTTCAGCGTTTAGGCGGAGACGTTAGAAGTAGGGTGGAAGTAGTCTTTAGAAAGAAACGCAAACCCAATCCTGAATAAGAAACAAAGGATAAACATCTACTCCAGCTCAAAAGGCTTGGAAGGAATATGAACGGGGCGATAGGCGAAACTATCTACCTCCTGTTGAGGAAAAATAAATAAAAACATCTACTCTTGTTCAAAAGTCTTGGGACGACTGTGTACCGGGCGATAGGCGAACCTATCTACGTCCTCTTGAGTAAAAATAAATAAAAAATGTCATAGGTTACACGGGGACGTTAGAAGTAAAGAGCTGAAATAGATTTTAGAAGGACCCACAAACAAAACAGGAAAAAAAGGATAAATATCTACTCTTGTTCAAAAGTCTTGTGATGGATGTCAACCGGGCGATAGGCGAAGATATCTATGTCCTGTTGAGGAAAATAAATAAAAAAATGTCATAGTTTACACGGAGACGTTAGAAGTATAGAGCTGAAGTAGATTTTAGAAGGACCCAGAAACTAAAGAGGAAACAAGGGATAAAAATCTACAGTTGTCCAAAAGTCTTGGGATGACTGTGAACCGGGCGATATGTGAATCTTTCTACTTCCTGGTGAAGAAAAATAAATAAAAAATATGTCATAGGTTAGACAGAGACATTAAAAGTATAGAGCTGAAGTATATTTTACAAGGACCAACAAACTAAACAAGAAAAAAAGGATAAACATATACTCTTGTTCAAAAGTCTTGGGTGGGCTATCAACGGGTGATAGGCGAACCTATCTAACTCTTGTTGAGGAAAAACAAATAAAAAAATGTCATAGTTTACACGGAGACGTTTGTAGTATATAGTTGAAGTAGATTTTAGAAGGACCCAGAAACTAAAGAGGAAACAAGGAATAAACATCTACTCTTGTTCAAAAGTCTTGGGATGACTGTGTGGCAACATTTACGAGGCAGAGAAAGGAAAAGAAAGAAAAGAAGGCAGAAAGAAAGGCGAGACGAATCGTGGGTGATCAGCAGTACACACACACGGCTAAGAGACAATGAATATATTGATAAGTAACCATGGCGAAAGGGTGTCATTACAATGACAGGGAAATGCTGAGTAAGAAGAAAGGGAAAGAAAGAAAGAAACAGATGTGTTTTGATAACGGCTGTGTTATCTAGGAGTACGTAAACAAAACGGCTGGTCGGCTGGCCAGGGAAAAATTCAATTGAAAACGTTAATTTTGATAATTGACAAAACACAGGTGTAACTACAGGACTTTGGGTTGATATGAAAAATTAAAAGCCACCCAAGCCGTGTCCGCTGACCGATTTTTTTTCGACGAAACAACTTTGGCCTGCGATAATAAAATTATGTTATCAGAAATATGTACCGAAGGAAAATGAATGGGGACCCAGAAGTGTTTTTTCTTCTTCCTTGGAGGCGACAGACTGACTGAAACTTTAGATATATTTCTTTTTTGAGGCCATGTTAAGAAGACCACCATTTTGATAATTAGCGATAAAATACCTGACAAAAACCACGTGTAGAACAAGAGTTGTCATATTGTCCGTTTGCGGCTAGAAAAATGATAACGGCGATTAAAGCGGAAGAAAAGGGAAAGAGAAGAGATAATTTTTTTTAGTTAAGCAAGACATTTTTTTTTTCCCGAAACAAAGCCGCGGATTGTTCACGCTCGACTAAGACATCATTGGTCAAGTGGTGATCACGTGACGCACGAAGGAGGAGGAAAGATACCCGACTAAGACCTCATTGGTCGAGTGGTGATCACGTGACGCACGAAGGAGGCTGTCGACGCCTCATCCAGAGTATAAGTATGAGAAGCTGCTACGAAGAAGTGGGGAGGGCAGTTCACGCCCTCTGAAGTATGGTGAGAAAGTGGGAGTAAGGAAAGGTTCCCAAAAATGGAAAAGAGTGGAAAATCCCTAACCAGAAATAAAAGAGGTGGATATGTATTTAGAATTATCGAGGAACCCCCCGACGCCGACAGACCCACCCCGGTTTTGGTCGGCGTCACAATAAAAGCGAGGCCCCAACAGGCAGAAATCAGAGTTCGGGCTCCAGCGGAGAGTTGAGTTTCAGAGTTGAGTTCCAGCAGTTCCAGTGAGTTCAGCTGACCAAGATTCACGCAAAAAATTCCGGACTTCTCTTCAATCCAAGAACAATCATTTTGAAGAGCGACTCAGAACCAGACCACCGAAACAAGTTTTTTTTCGACTTTCGTCCAAAGACACACGGAAACGCCAATTTCTTAGAGAGCAAACAACTTGAAGCGTTAAAACTTGCCTAACGGAAAACGACGTGTCACAATCCACAGAACGGGTCGGGAGATAGATGCAGTCCTATGCATCGAACAACTAGACATAAAGTTTGTTACCTTTTTCTTTGATACTTTGAACTTTTTGAGTTTTCATTTTATTTTCGTTTATGCATATTTGTGTAGTATCACCCCCGTTGAACTCAGTTTGCATTACGGCCCCAACCACTGTTTGATCTCGTCTGTCTAAGATCAATTCACAACGTGGGTAGGCAGACTGGAGATCAATGCAGTTACCTTGGTAACCAGGCGTTGGAAGCGAGTTGGGAAACGACGAGGCTGATATCAAATCTAACCAGATTCCCGAATCACCAAAAGGTTAGAACGTCACATTTGGGTGCCGCGACCGATACCAAGCCAGTTGGTCGTCACAGGACGAGACAACACGACTGACGCGACAGGCGGACGTCACGTTTGGAGCATCGACACCCAAACGGAGCAGCGAGGAGCGAACAGCTGGCGCCGCGGCGAGGACATCACAATTGGTGCTGTTTAGGGACGTCACAACTGGCGCCGTGGTAGATCAGGATAGAACGTCACAGTCGGCGCTGCGACCGGGGGACGACGTCACACTGTGAACTGGGCGATAGGCGAACATCTCTATGTCCTGTTGAGGAAAAACAAATAAAAAATGCCATAGGTTACACGGAGACGTTAGAAGTATAGAGCTGATGTAGATTTTAGAAGGACCCAGAAACTAAAGAGGAAACAAGGGATAAACATCTACTCTTGTTCAAAATCTTGGGATGACTGTGAACCGGGCGATAAGCGAACCTATCTACCATCTGTTGAGGAAAAACAAAGAAAATATGTCATATTTTACACGGAGACTTTAGAAGTATGGAGCTGAAGTAGATTTTAGAAGGTCCCAGAAACTAAACAGGAAACAAGGGATAATCATCTACTCTTGTTCAAAATCTTGGGATGACTGTGAACCGGGCGATAAGTGAACCTATCTAACTCCTGTGGAGGAGAAACAAATAAAATATGTCATAGATTACACGGAGATGTTTGTAGTATAGCGCTGAAGAATATTTTAGAAGGACTAACAAACTAAACAGGAAAAAAGGGATAAACATCTACTAGTGTTCAAATGTCTTGAGATGGCTGTCAACCGGGCGATAGGCGAACCTATATACCTCTTGTTGAAGAAAAACCAAGAAAATATGTCATAGGTTACACGGAGAGTTTAGAAGTATGGAGCTGAAGTAGATTTTTGAAGGACCCACAAACTAAACAGAAAAAAAGGGATAAACATCTACTCTTCTTCAAAAGGCTTCGGATGACTGTGAACTGGGCGATAGTCGAACATATCTATGTCCTGTTGAGGAGAAACAAATAAAAAATGTCATAGGTTACACGGCGACGTTTGAATTATAGAGCTGAAGTAGATTTTAGAAGGACCCGTAAACTAAACGGGAAACAAGGAATAAACATTTACTCTTGTTCAAAAGTCTTGGGATGACTGTGAACTGGTTGATAGGCGAACATATTGTGTTGATATTGTCTTATTCTGTGTATTGTTTGTTTTTCTCTATATTTGACTTGATGTCGCTGTTCCCATCCTAAATGCAGGCAAACTGAGTTAGAGCACGCACCCCATTTAATCTTCGTCTTGGTTAGCCGTGTACTTGAATTGCTTTGCAATGCGCAGGCAACATTGAAACCTCGTGGTTTTAAATCTTGAATGTTTAAATAATGATGCACTTCCCCGACCACAAAAAACGAAGCAGCTACTTCTCCGCCAAAAAAAAAAAAAAGAAAAAGAAAAAGATCCACCTCCTTTTCCTTTAAAAATTAAAAAAGAAGCAAACATTAAAAAAAAGTATCTCCTCCCCTCACAAAAAAAACAAAAAAACAATCATCGTCATTGACTTAAGACTTTTCGTACAAGCACACTTAGAAATAATTCCTTTGCGCGCAAGTACACGTTTGTGATGGTAAACGTTGTTAGTTGCTAAGTATGGTCTGTCGAAAGACGCTCACCTGTCTAAGGCACATTAAATGTAGGGCGTGAGTCTTTGCGACGTTGCTCGTTTCCATCCAGCTGTCCACATGCCATTTCTTTCTTGTTTTTATTACTTATTCCTTATATTTCGACCCTAATGCGTCAACATGTGCAGCGTTTTCTTTCTCAATTATGTTTTAATGTTCTTCTCTTGCAATAAAGTCATAAAAATATCGGTTTGCATTTAACTTAACTAAGCCTGGTACAAGGCTGAAAAAATGTTTTTTTTTAGATCGTTTTGTGTCAACACTCTAGCTGCGGATGATGTGAATGCTTCGAAAATAAATTAACCTATCAGAATTCTATTTAACTACACCAGTGGTGCTGCCGGTCCTTAGCATGCTTGTGTTATAGGAGAATTGTTTCCTCTTAGTTGTCCAAGAGGAGATGGTCACATAAATATATGTAGACAGGAAGATACGTGGATATATATATATATATATTATAAATTAACTGATTTAAAATATAGTTTCTTCGCTACACAGTAATAACCATGATTCAAAAACTGAAGCTAATATCTTGAAATTTAATTATATAATTAAATTAAAAGCATTATTTCTGTTTCATTTTCAAGCGAATTTTGGAATAACTTATTTTTAAATTTACTGAGTTTTAAACGCACATATAAATTCATAATTTCCTGTTTCCAAGGATACAGAAAAATGCAATAATTCACTTGAAGATGAAACAGAAATAATGCTTTTAATTTAATTATATAATTAAATTTGAAATTTTTAACTTCAGTTTTTGAAACATGGTTATTACTCTCTAGTGAAGAAACCATATTTTAAATCAGTTGATTTATAATATTTATGCTCTGTAAATTTATATTGAGTATTGTTTTGTAAAATAAAATAAAAAAATATCAATAAGAACACCGGATTATATATCTTACTGTTCTTTCTTTATATATATATATATATATATATATATATATATATATAAACGGTATTTCATTAAGACGGATTATATATAAGGGTGTTTCATTAAGACGGATCAAAGTTACCAGTACATAAATCAGTGTTATTGGTGAAAATTTATTTATTTTTCTACTGGATCATATTATTTAAGTCATGGCAATTATGTGTGAAAAATAATATCACCCAAATGTCCACCAAATCTGCACGAAAAAAAAATCATTAGATACAAAAACTTAATTCGCATTTAAAATCGGTCCAAGTTACTGGAACACCCTTTATATATATATATATATATATATATATATATATATATATATATATATATATATATATACCTGTTTGTGTGAATAGATGGCAGAATGGGTTTGGGGAAGCTTGGCAAAGTGAGAAAAAAATGATAAAGGGCCGCATGGAGAGCCATGGCCACTAATATTTTGAAGGGACATTGTTTAGAGTTAGAAGGTTGCTTAGATTATAGTTGAAATGGTCTCAAGGACTTTCAGGTGAAAATCTGAATTCGATAAGGTCAACACATAAAACGAAAATGTATTTTAGAGAAAATAACTAATTTATTTTTATCTTTTGGGAACTGTTTTCAAGGTGTTCTCTATAAGAAGAATTTGCTTTAAAGAATTTTAATTGGTATATTTTATTCTTCTTAATAGTCTACCCGTACTGTAAAAAAAAAATGACTGACACGCTTAAGACATCTTTCAGTAGCATTGACGACATATTGTGGATGTATAACCTAGGATTTTTATCGATTTTATTACAGAATTTTTAATTTTTGTCATTAAAACGAAAAATATTTATAGGTTAACAATCACTACCATAAAAAATATTACATGTTCTGCATGTGCAGTCGACAATTTTATTTATAGAATTTCCATCTTCTCCCCAGGATGGCTTAAATAGTATGATTTTTGTCTGCAAAATCATTGTAATTCACAAAAATTCCTAATGCAAAATTCACAAACAGAAAAAAAAAAGAATATTCTTACAATCTGTTATGGATTAAATAAGAGAGCCCTGGTAACACAAATGAACTAGGCAAGACGCTTTAAATAAAGAACTCAGAGTAAGTTAAGGAAGTCCTTGTAGTCAGTCGACGAGAATTTCTAATGATGTCACGTTGAGTAGCCTAAGCGAGACATGTTATAACCGCTAGGAACGAGTTATAACAAAATCCAAAATCTTTTTTCAGTTTTAAATAACCCCCGATGTATTGTTAATATACCGTCAAAATAAGAGCAATAATATAAAATTAACTTTATTGTCGCAGGTATTGTCCACACCAAGAAAAAAATGACAGCAATTTTATAATCCATTTGGCAACTTAATCGATTATAGGATTCTTCTACACAATCAACTATTCTCGCGTGTAAGAAAGAATTCTGCTTTTTTTTAATACTCAAGGCCCAAAATATACAAAGAAAGCTAAATGAAACAAAGGAGATAAGCACAATGTATTATTCCCTTGATATTCACCATTTATCAATGATGTATTACGTTATTACGATATTACGAGACATTTTCGTTAATTGACGTCAGTATACTAAGAAAGGTAGAACAGGACGCAGAACCGATAAATTGAATTCTATATTATAGAATAGTTAATTTTGAATTACACATATGAATCGAGTCCCACCTGTTGTTTCTTTTCACATCGTTGAGCACACACACATACATATCCACACACACACACACACACACACACACACACACACATATATATATATATATATATATATATATATATATATATTATAAGTATTTTATGAATGTGTATAGACAACATATGGAGTAATTAATATATCCAACCTAAATTTTTTGACTGTTCTTGTCGAGGAGGTTTCAATTCGTCAGACGAAAGCAGAAGAACTTCTGACTTTTATAAACGTAAGTGATCATTGATTGTAACAAAATTGGCTGCTCACTTCCCATTGACAGGTGTTTCTCACTAGTTTTTTTACCTACCGACAAAGACATTAGCCTTAAAGAATTCCCATTAATAAAATGCTTGAACGGATAGAGGCAACAGACGTCGAGTCATGCCTAAAATGTTTATCTAGGATTCTAACAATAGTTAAAAATAGACATGAAGAGATAGTGTTTTTTTTTTTTTTTGCAAAGGGGGCTTAGAGTGCAGAAACAAAATTTCTGCAGTATATCTCCGTATGTGCTTCATAAATATTGTGACCATCTACCCTGCTATTTTCATAGGCTTAAATGAAATCTTTCTCTGATTTATATTCTCTGGTAATAGTTATGTTTCCCTTCCATATTTTTTAGTCCTTGTGTACATGTTTATATTTTGCCTTCGATTAAGCTCTAAAGAGCGAGGAACGACAAACCTCTAACTTTTCTAATGTTTCTTTTTGTTATATGTACTCTTCCTTATACTTGTTTTAATATATTTGCATAAGTCATGTAAATATCAATGTTGTTTTAGAATTTCCGTTTTTAAAGACACACACACACACACACACACATATATATATATATATATATATATATATATATATATATATAGATAGATAGATAGATAGATAGATAGATAGATAGATATGAGCAGACTTATATATATATATATATAGAGAGAGAGAAAGAGAGAGAGAGATACTAATATTAATACTCGTTTGGAAACTTACCCTGAAGATACGTTTAGGTGAAACCTAGGTAGGTTTTCCTGGCTCTTTAGGATTTTAGTTACACACACACACATATATAATGAGAGAGAGAAAGAGAGGGAGATAGATAGATAGATAGATAGATAGAGATAGATAGAGAGAGAGATAGAGAGAGAGAGATAGATAGATAGAGATAGATAGATAGATAGATAGATAGAGAGAGAGAGAGAGAGAGAGAGAGATAGAGAGAGAGAGAGAGAGAGAGAGAGAGAGAGATCTAGATGTTATCGGTCTTCCAGCGTGCGGCACTATGGAAAATGCCTGAAAATCATACCCAAGCCTTGTGAGTGAAATTGTTGAGACCGAAGAAAACCTTCGATGGTTTCGTTAATCTCAAGTCATTGTCACCAAGGGTTTAAGCGTACTGCCGTTGTACAAACTGCTGATTATGGCAGATTATCCCTCAAAGAAACTGTAGCTAAGACCCACTCAGCATAGTTACAGTATAAACCACAGGTAGGCATTGAGCAAATCTATACAACAAGGATTGGCTAACAATCTTACTAGGCGAGTGTGCTTTGAAAACGTGAGTCAGATAGATATATATATATATATATATATATATATATATATATATATATATATATATAAAGAAATATAGTCTTAAGATGTGGTATATTTATGGAATAAAGTGTTCAATATCAGAGATAGAGCGTGTGTAAATATAAAGTGAACATAGAAGTCAACACTTAGAGGAAACCTTCTGTTTCATGCATGAAACAGACTGTCGCCTCTAAGTGTTGACTTGTTGACTGTTATATATATATATATATATATATATATATATATATATACAGAGAGAGAGACAGACAGAGAAAGAGAGAGACAGAGAGAGAGAGAGAGAGCTAAAGAGCTCAATTATAGAAGATACAACTCAATCAATAAGACGTTTGGCACGTGAGATAGGAATCTCACCTGTGACAGACCAAAGAGTAGTGAAAAAAGACTTGAAGATGAAATCGTATGTGAAACATGTGAGGCAACTTGTTACTCCAAGACAGAAATTTAAAAGGTTAGAGAGGGCCTAGATCATCTTGAATAATAAAATTATCCTGGAATAATATATATATATATTTGAACTTTTTTTCAATCCTTCATGAGCTTCCGAACTTTATGTTTAATTAATGATGAACATATTTTCATTTATAGATTCTTATTGGTGTAAGAAGAGTCCAGTAATGTCATATATATGAAAATTCCAGTAAAATATGTTTAATCATTGTACAATTTTGTTTATGCATGATTTGGACAATTTTCTTGTTTGTATATATATATATATATATATATATATATATATATATATATATATAACGTCATCCACAGACAGACTGTTTCGCTGTTTCACAGCTCATCAGTGTGGCTAGACATCCGTTTGCCTCTAGCTAGGATCGAAACCCGACTGAATGGGTGTCTAACCATTAAGCCGTCGGTGCACGGTAGGGATGAAAGTGAATTTTTTAGCGTATTTATTTATAGAAACATGCCAAGTGACCGACAGTGGCTCAATTCGCATCTGCGAAGAGTCTCGCTATATAGCTATAATAGTCACTGTTTACCAACCCACACCTCGTCCCCAGAGAGCTCAACTGAAATTGATATTTCAGGAGCCAATATATATATATGTTAATGTCGGTTACACCACAAACTCGCTTTCACGACGCTTGACTCTACATTTGAATGATAACGCTAACATTTTTAGGCATTTAAAACATGCCTGGCCGCGTACACAATTTCGGAAAATCCTTATACTTAAACATGAAAACGATAAACAAAAACTAAAAATTCTTGAAGCTATATACATAAAACAGTTGAAACCTAACCTGAACAAAATAAACTACAAAATTTACACAAATATCCTTAAATGCCTCTAATTGATAACAGAAGCAATTAGAAGGTCACCCGTTTGCGCCGTTCGGTCTAGCCGTTACTGCCGACGGAAGATATGTGGTTTCTGTTTCAAATAAATTCATTATATGGGACCTTTCGACCGGTGACGGTGTTCGAACAGTTTCGCCGAAGATTGAAGGAATCATGCAAAATTTGTCAATATCTCCAAGCGACAAATACACGGTGGGTTACACTAATAACAAACAGATTGTGGTGTGCTTCATCCATACCAGTGATTACTACATCATCAACGAACCAAAAGGTTTAGAAAAAGGCCAGTTAATGATGAGATCTTACCGCCAAACTCGTACTGCGCTTAAATTCATAAAGTATATATATATATATATATATATATATATATATATATAAATTCATAAAGTATGTGTGTTGTTTTTTAACCCTATTTGTAACATACTTGTTGATAATACAAATATAATAGTATCGTCTACATATAAAACGGCTAAAAACAATGGAACCCTTATTAATAAAAACAAAAAACAACACTCAGTAATATCAAGTATGAACACGGACACAATATGTTGACCGTGTTTTGAAAATGAAACATTATATAAATACATACATACAACAATCTATTTCTTGTTAACAGTTAATATATTTCAACCTTGAAAATGGCTAAATGTATAGCCGAAAGCGCTCGGGAAAAAACATTTGTAGAGTTTTTGTATAAGTTATCTACTGAAAAGAAAAAATATAAGATCACATGTGAAATTATATAAAATAAACTTAATCAAAGCACCGTGTCTGTTATATTTAATGAAACTTGCATGAAAGAAGGATTGCTGCCTAAATACACACGATATATATGTGTATGCACGTGTGTGTGTGTGCGTGAGAGACAGAGTGTGAGTGAAAGAGAGTGGGGTTATCTAGTTTTCTCTCGCTTTATCAACTCAAATTCGAAAATTTTGGAATAGCAATTAAAACAATGTCGATGGCGCTAACAGTACTAATTATGTATCCCGGTACTTACTCTGAAGGTTAGAATCCAAATTGAAGTTTCCTTGCGTCTAGTCAATATCCATAAGCTTTACACTAACAGTGGGTTTTTATCGAACACGAATGCTTAAGGCCATATCACGTAGAAACACCTGTTTTCCTACGATCACCGGAGCTTGGTCAGTACCTAAATAGTTGACCGCTTAGGAATGCCAAATGCCGCAACGTTTGGATGCGTTGATGGTCTAATGGATAACGGCTCGGAGATTCTAAATATGTTAGCTGAGTTTCAATTCCAGTCAGTTTCCTTACAATCACTTGCGCGCAAATATCCTTGGGAAAGCTATGGATTAATTAGTAAGACATGCATTTTAATTATCTCCTAAAGATTCTTATCCCAACGGCTTCCCATACTTAATAAATCTCGTTTTCTCTCACGTGTGGTCATGTGTGACGTCACGAGCTGCGACGCGATTTTCGCTTCCGTGTCTCGTATACACGAGTTTGTCATTGCTTTGAAATTTTTCATGCAACAAAAACAAACTATCTTTATTGTTTCGTGGGTGTATTGTTTGATATATTGAAATGTAATTGTCATCTTTGATAATAGCTTATGTAAGCCGAAAGCTTAGATTGGACTTAAACATGTATCAATATAGGGATTTCCTTTCGTCTTTCAAACATAATGTTATTAAGCCTATCAGTCAATATGAAAGGAATTTACTTAAAATGGACAAAACTTGTCTATATTATTTAATGAAACATTCATCAATGAAAAATTGCTGCCTAAATATACACAAAATATATATATATATATTCCTCTAAAATTGTTCTTGATACATAAAATATTTATAGATCGTTTTCTCATATATATATATATATATATATATATATATATATATATAGGGTTATTGAAAAAGTAACTCCCTATTTTATTTGGGCAGTCAGGAGTTCTGACTTAACACCCTCTAACTTTTTCTTTGGGGTTGGTTAAAAGTTCAGGTCTACTATATCAAAAGCAAGGTTTTGTAATAACTTAAAGGGCGAATGCAAGGAGTTATGTCTTCTATACGACAAGAGTTCCCGGTGAAATCAATTGACGTGATTCCTGGGTGGTTCAAGAACATCGTTGTGAAATCTGGGGCCTATATCGAATTTTAAATAAAAACTCATGCTAAACGCTCTCCTCTCATATCCATTTCATGTAAAAATTATAGTTAATAAATAAATGATGAGCATTTTAACATGGGGAGTTACTTTTCAATCACCTGTACACAAACGCACACACACACACATACACACACACACACATATATATATATATATATATATATATATATATATATGATTATTTTTATATATTGTATATTTTACTTGTCAATATACCACATAACAGCCTTGAGCGCTTAGCCTTGAACCGGGTCGAATGGAGATCAACGTGTTTTAGTGGACTCAGCAGTTTTCAATCTGCTTTTGTGAATCATCTTCAAGAAACGAGAGCAAGATCTAAAAGGTCAACCAATCTAACAGTAATCTCATCCAACAATCCTCACTCTTGCTCCATATTTGGCCTACTTTGTAAATTACTAGTGCATCTTAAGTGCCACATAAAATTATCGCAAAAATTTCATGACAATCAATTAAGCTGTCAGATCCTCATACGTCGAAACCAACGGGAGAGTCCATTATATTTGAGTAGACATCTTTCATTCAAACATTTTTTGTTGAATATGACAGTGAAGGAAAATTTGATTAATTTTCACGGGGTTATATTAATATTGGAAGAATATTGATTGTTTAGGTAAAATAATTTGGAAAGGACCAGATTCAAAAAACTCTAAAAAAAACAAAAAAGAAAAAAAAAATCAGCGTCCCCTTTCCTTCGCGCGCATGCGCAGCCGCATCAGTATATACACTGAAAACCTAAAGAGCTATACGTAAGTGATCATTGATTGTTACAAAACTCGATGCACACTTCCCATTGACAGGTGTTTCTCACAATTTTTTTTTACCTACCGACAAATACATTAGCCTTAAAGAATTCCCATTAATAAAATTACTTGACAAGATACTGCGGCTATGTTTTCTATTTACTTTCCTTGTAAATAATATGTTTAAACATTAATATCGTTTGCAATTCAATAAACACTGCATTTATTGTCATTTAAAGAATGCGAACATTTTTGAAGGACATCCTGAAAATATCTCTCTCTCTCTCTCTTTCTCTCTCTCTCTCTCTATATATATATATATATATATATATATATATATATATATATATATATATATGTTTGTTTCAAACATGTTTGGTTATATACTATCGGCGTAAGGGTACCAATATAATCAGTACGAAAAACATTTATTAAATATTAATTATTAATTAAATGACAGAAATAAAGCAAGAAAAGAAAAGTTTAAGTCTGGAATTTTCGGGCACGCCTGTGTCTTTCATCAACAGAGCGAGAAATAAACAAAGAAAGGGGAATTATTCACCGGGAGATGTTTTTGTGGACGGTGTATTTTCTGGTGGAGATCATGTTATTAGCAAAATCCCGAGTTCTGTCTGAAACTTTTTATGAAAATAACCTTAAATTTAAAATTCTGATCGGTGTAAAAGCGTTAGGCCGGTCTATTCTTATTAGTAGTGGGAGTAAGATTGTAGATGAAGAGACTTATAGGTTGCGGAGTGAGGAAGACGTCTCGCGTGTAGTCAGAGGTCGAAAATTGTTCAACTTGTCAATTTCAGAAAGACGGGCTGTAGTGAGGATAACATCTGACGAGACAAAAAAGTAAGGAAGAACAAAGGAATATATGGTAATATTATATAATTAAAAGAAATGAAATGTAAAGAGAAAATGTAAGATACAAATAAAAGAATAAATCTTTTGGGTAAAAATCTGGAAAACTATTGTCAAAAAATGAAAGGTTGCAGAAACAACATAATAATAAATAACAAAATAAAATTATATATATATATATAATTTTATTTTATTATTTATTATTGTTTTGTTAATATGCACGCTTACTCACATCATATTCACTCACTCCCTAAGAACTAAATAACACACACATTTAAAAGAGACACATCCCCTTTCCAGGAACCAATAAAACTGTCAAACTGACCAAGGGAATTCAGAGCAGCATGAATCCATCCAGCTCTTATTTCAAATAACAACTTAAAAGCGACTGACCAAAATTCGTGTTAAAAAAATTAAAAAAAAACAAATGAAGTATACAGACCTTCATTTCTGTAGTTCACTGCTACCAGCAAGCAGAAAATTATTTTTTCCTGATGATGGCCATGTTGGCCGAAACTAGTCGAGGAATCTGAATGAAATAATAATAAAAACGAAGGAATATTAATATACAACCAAGTGTGACCAAAGATTCTAATTTTTTAATATTCTATATTGTTCAATATATATATATATATATATATATATATATATATATACGAGATAACGATATATATTTTTATATATCAGGTACGGTATTGAGGAAATTGTATCACAAAGTGGAAAAAGGGCTTCATCTGAATAAATTTGATATGTTGGTAGGACTACACCTGCGCACGACAGAGAGGTGTTGGGAATTTTAGAATTTATTATTATTTTTTATCTAGCCGAATTCTTTTAGAGTCTTTTTCTTCTTTTTCTTTGCATTACTTTTGTAACAAAGTATCCTGAAGAGCTGTCAGGAATGTTGTGAGTTCGTCTAGGTTTAAGATTTGAGTTATAACGAGTTGGTTTTTCATGTCCTGTAATAGCTTACACTAGTAAAAACCAAGGTAACTAACGAATTTAGTTTCAGAATATAATGAATTAATGCTCAAATACTAACACAATTTATGACTATCGAATGTATTTCGCAATTAAATATTTTAAACTTTTCATTTATTACATACATGAATAACAATTCATGTTAATTTGCCAAACATGTGACAGGCACCTGTCTTTAATATTTGGAAAGATTTCTTCACTTTCTCTGGAGGAGTAAACATGAGAAAATGGTAAAAATGTTTAGCAAAACCAGTAATAAAATAATAGTAATAATGAAAAGTAACAATAATAAGATGGAATCAAACTAGTAATAAAATAATAGTAATAATGAAGAGTGTATAGAGCCAGATTTTTGGAATAAAAAGCAACAATAATAAGATGGAATGAAACTAGCAATAAAATAATAGTAATAATGAAGAGTGTATAGAGCCAGAGTGTTGAGATAAAAAGCAACAATAATAAGATGGAATAAAATTAGTAATAAAATAATAGTAATAATTAAGAGTGTATAGAGCCAGAGAATCTGCCAGAACAAGAAACATCAGTGGCGCAATTTTCATTTGGGAAGTTGAAAATGTCAGTGCATCATGAAGAAAATGGTGGAATAAGTTTCCATCATCATACTGGTACCGGAAAGAGATCTCATGGATAAGGGTTTCTTATTTAATGGATGCAAGGAATTGGTTTTACTTCAAAAGAAATACTATACATTTACTATTTCTATAATACAATTCCTAAACTTATCTATGAGTAAAAAATAAAATAAGCTTTGTTTTTCATCGACTGGTTAAGGGGTCCAACCGCCGCCCCCACCAAAAATAAGCGTAAATGTCGTCCATAGGTAAAAAAAAAAAAAGTTCGAGAACCATTGTTCTAGAGCGAAAGTGCTAATTTAGAGGGCACCACGATTCGGTGTCATAATTTTGACCCTTCGCATTGCATATCGGCAATCCAGTCCGTAATAACATAGAATAGGCGTGCTTTCCTTGTAGTTTCCTCCTTAAAGTTAATTTACCTCGGGTATTTAACTGAAAATGATCTCCAGAAGAGCAACAGAAAGGCAAAGGGAAGTGTATACACCTATGTTTTATAGACTATACAAAGGCGATTGACAACGGACACCACAAAGAACTGTTAGAACAACCAGGTAGGCTTGATTCATTTGAGATGGATATTAAAAAAATCCAGGACATGCACCGGGAGCAAACCGCCTGCATGAGGATAGAACATGAATTCAGTAAATACACAAAAATAGAAAAGAACGTAAGACAAGGATGTACCTTCTCGCCAGACTTATTCAAAATTTACAGCGAGTGAAACAATCCTGAGAGATTTAGAAGTCCTACTAGCTTTCATTATTGGTTACCACAATCTTGACAACATTAGATATGTAGATGACTCAGTATTGGTAGCAGATATAGAAAGGACACTACAGGAACTCCTAGCGAATATTGTAAAGGAAAGCAAGAAGAAAGAACTAAACCTAAATTGTAAGAAGAGACCATGTATGGTTGTCAGCAAGAGAAACAGCCCAACATGTGAATTACAAATTGAAGATATCAAAATTAAAATATAAAAATTAAAATATTTAAGAAGGAGGACAGAAAATGAGACATTGGAATCGAAATGGCACTGGGGTAGCGAAAGATGACTTCCAATGAGGGAATAGGCTTTAGGAGAAATAACAAAAAGACAAAATGTATTAAGAGCTACTGAGGACAGGAAATTGTGGAGAGCCATGATCGTCTATGTCCTGAAGGGTGACGGTGCATGAAGAAGTGAAAGCGGCAAATAGCAATATGATGTTTTGGTAAATTGATTGTTATCGAATATTTCACTCAGTAGATGTATTTTTTTTTATATTAAATTAGGACAAGACCTCCCTACCCTCATATTTGGCTGTGTGCCACATTTGATGTTAATATTTATCATTAAATATTATTGTTTAGCGACGTGTGTGAGGACACACAGGCAAAATTAACCTTACCTGAATTCATAAAAGTTATCACTCATTCATTTATTTCTTTGTGTGTGTGTTACAACATACATTGGATGGTGTGTAATAATATTGGTGTGACAGATGGAGTGGTTCTAACTGTGGAGTATGTATACGTGTGCAGATATGAAGGCGATAAAGAAAGTAATTAGGACGATTTGTCCTAGCCCGGTCCGATACCGTCCGTTCTCAGGGGATAGTTCCCTACACCTCCCTCACAAACCCCGCCACACTACATCGCGTATGGTCGAAGTAAATCACCTGATTAGCATTCTTTTCAGGCAGAAAACAGTTGTACCCCAATCACCAAAGAAATTGAATTTTATAACTTCAAAATGACGACATTGACGATCATGGCTCTCCACAATTTCCTGCCCTTCGTAGCTCTTAATAAATGTTGTCTTTTTGTTAATTCTCTTAAACTTTATTCCACCATCCATCAGGTCAAGCTCATTCTTCTTCTTCTATGTGTGCCGTGTCTCTTCAGGGCATAGGTGATTATGGCTCTCCACAATTTCCTTTCCTTTGTAGCACTTAATAAATTTTCTCTTTTTGTTATTTGTCCTAAGCCTTGTTCCACCATCCATTTACTCAAGTTAATTATTCTTCTATATGCCGTGTATCTTACGACGTAGGTGATCATGACTCTCCACAATTTCCTGTCCTTTGTAGCACTTAATAATTTTTGTCTTTTTGTTACCTCTGCTAAAGCCTGTTGCAACATCCATTTACTCATTCTTCCTCTTCTATTTGCCATGTCCGTTCAGGACCTAGGCGATCATGGTTCTCCACAATTTCCTGTCCTTTGTAGCTCTTAATAAATTTTGTCTTTTTGTTTGATTTGAGCTCAAAATAAAAGACACACACACATATTCGGGATACCCAAGTTTAAAAGGAATTTTTAAAAACGAAAACATCGTTATTGAAACTTTTATTTAGTTTTAATTTCAAGATAATAAATTAAATTTAAAAATTCCAATAAGTAAAATACTTTGCTGCATTTCAAATCTAATTTAAATTGACTGGGAAAAAAATTCGAATTGAAATCAATAACATCGATGATTTAGCACCATCTTTAGCTATCCGTCATCGCAATGTAATTCTCTTTATTAAAAATATTTCAAAATTAAAATACAGGGTGTCCATAAAGTTCATGTGCACTTTAAAAAAATTATAACTTTATTTGTATTTGCGATAGAAATAATCTGTAAAAAATGTTATAAAGTTTAATGTACCTAGTTTTAAGTATAGCTAAAATAACTAATGTCATTTTAGGCATTACTGTAAATCAGTTGGCAAATGTTTCCTGTGAACTGCAAAATTGTATTATCCTTTGTATTGCTAATGATGGAGGATATGTGGAAACTTAAATAAAATTTCAATAAAACATATACATTTACTTCTTTCTAATCATTTTTACAAATTATTTCTATCGTAAATCCAAATAAAGTTATAAATTTTTTAAAGTGCATACGAACTTTATGGACACCCTGTATACTTTTCAGAAACTTTGAGATATATTAACTGCTTTAAAGTTTAATTAATCTGATTCGAAACAAAATTACTTACTAAAAAATAAAAATATAACACGACAGTAACTGTTTATTTTAGGTAGATGGTCGGAAGTTTATCTAATCTATTTCTACGGTGGATATATCTGTAAAATATACTTGAGAAATACAACGTGAGCGCCTTTTTTAATATAATTTTATGTACTTTAAATTTAGTATAGTTATCGCTTATTGTTGAAAAGACCCCGTTCGCCGTGTCTCGGCTTCAACTCGTACGGCATCCCATGACCTTGCTTTTGAATCATTCTTAATGCTTTCTAATGTTTCAAAACTGTTGTGTGATCAACTCCTAATGATTCTGTAAGTTCAGCTTGCGCCTGACATGAATCTGCGTGAAGTAATGCCTCCAATTCTTTATCTTCAACATCAAATTTTTTATCTTTAGAGTGTCTAAACCAATCTCTGCATGTTGTTTCCGACAGAGCATGGACGCTGTAAGTCTCAACAAGAATTCTGTGCGCTTCAGCTGCAGATTTCTTTTGAATAAAATAGTGCAGTAGAATTCCTAGCAAATACACTTTCTTTGGCACGCAATCCGACATGTTTAACGCTATGAAAAACAAAGTTGTTTACACTTCGGCGAAATGACATACACTGAATTTCAAGCTCTTCTCATAGATGCGTTATCATCTGAATCTACACGTACGCAGCTCTGGGAACACCATCTGTTGGAAAACAGCGAGAACTTATTCAAGGTCCTAATATTATAATTAGAACTTTGAAACAATGATTACACACACACACACACACAAATATATATATATATATATATATATATATATATATATATATATATATATATACAATGATGTCCATGCTGTACAAGAACCAATCGAGGTAGAGGCTTACAGAGCAAGAGGCGCAGTTTATGCGGACATGTGGTGAAGATAATGTTTAACCCTAAACTTGAACAGGTTAAGATTGTAGCAATTTTTAGTGATCAAGGAATCATCCTCTTGGGAGTCGGAAACAGACTGACGTACACGGTTAGTGACTCAGATAAATCGCTGGCTGTTCGTTTCTGCGTATACTCGACTGGTTTTGCAGTTAACTGATCAGTCACATATGTGCTTGTTCAACACCCACTGTGTTCACCTGTGCCTCTTACTCTGTGAACATTACAGACGAAAATTCAAAAGGTTTCCTGCACCCATTAGAGAATTGATATCTTTGTCACATAAACGGGGTTGGGGAGTGATATTTTGTTTTCCTTCTATGTACCGGTTGCCTTCCAACCCAGATTTCATAGTCGTTCTAACTACTCGAATATGCGCTTACAAAGAGAGCAGCACAGATTCATGCACACTCATACACACCCAATCTCTGAATGGACTGTTCCTTGAATCACTCCAGAAAATACCGAACTACTGCTGGTATCTGTCTATATTTCTGAGATGAGGTATTGTCATTATTTACATTATTTACTTTGTGAGGACAGTTGTTCTCATCTTTATTGCCATATTCACGACGTTTCGGTCGTTTTACGCTTCGGCCTACTTCAGATGATTGAACTTTCGAACTGACATGATCTGACCAAGTATGGAGTATTGCTGCCATATCTGGTTTGGTGCTGCCCAGATTACGCTGTCCAGCTTCGACAGAGTCGAAAAGCGATTACGCGGCCTCATTGGTAATGAATTATTTTTCACTCTACGACTTTTATCCTGCAGACGAAACATAGCTAGCATCTCATTACTCTATCGCTAATATTATGAGAGATTTTCGGCCGAGTTAAATTCCATAGTTTCACCAGTTCAGACCTTCACAGCTAGGAATTATCATGCCATGTTCACGGTGGTAAATCATCACCATTACATTGGTGTTCCTTCGATAAAAATACAACTTCTTCCTCAGAAATTTAATTTTGAAAAACTGGCTTCCAATAGGCTAGTCCTGGGTATGACGATAAACTACATCTGACAGCAAGGCCTCTGATCAGGAGATTGGAGGTTTTGAGGAGCGTGGAACCACCTCTTAATTACTGGTGTTCCCAGGTCCACCCTGCCCCGGGGTGGTAACACCTATTAGGGTCCTAGCTATGACCAAGCAGTGAACACCCCCCCCAAAAAAAACAAAATACAAAACACTATGAAAGTATAAAAATACATTTTTATATTAAAAAACATAAGCAATTTATTTTTATGTTAAAAATTTACCAACAATACATATTTATAGTAAAAACACCAATAATATGATACAATTGTGTTTAAAATATATTTACTTCAAGCCATAAAATTGTTTAATATATTTAGATTTCGGTATTAAATAACCCATAGGGGTTAATGTGTCACTAAATAAAATCAACCATCCAACTCCCGAGAGGATGCTTTCCTTACAACTATAATCCCAGTCTCTTCAAATTCATAGTACCCTACACGACCACATTACGTGCATAACTTACTACCCTGTTCTCAGTTCCCTGGCAGTAATTTCGCTCCGTAACTTTCTATCAAGAATAGCCCTTGAGACTTTTGTATTGGGTAAATTAAAAATCTAAATCAATTATGAAAAAGAAATAACCTTTTGGCTGGGATATTTTTAGGTTTACAAGCCCACATACCCCGTCATCCGATCCGGTATATCTGGTTAGTTGTTCGGATCCAGAGTGAGTGACAGCATTTCGGACATTTAATAAGTAGGTTTCATCACTTGGAAGCAGCAGCGTGCCTGAAAGGAATAGATGGTACGATGACCCCGGGCATTTATATAGCGGGGAGGGTATCCAATCAAAGAATTAAATTATTATTATTTTTTTTTAATAAAGTGCGAAATAAAAATGTTTTGTTTGTTTTTAGATATTTAAAATATCTTCCCTCCTCACATTTTCCATTTAGGCCCTCTACCCGCTACTCTATTTGAGTCATATGGGCATACAATCAAGGAGTTGGTTGCGAGCAAACACCAAATCTGTACACACTAATGCTTGGACGATGAGAATGGGACGCGACACAGTGTCATTTTGTTAGCATGTTGCATTCTC
Organism: Acanthosepion pharaonis; assembly: GCA_903632075.3. Classification (NCBI taxonomy): domain Eukaryota; kingdom Metazoa; phylum Mollusca; class Cephalopoda; order Sepiida; family Sepiidae; genus Acanthosepion; species Acanthosepion pharaonis. The sequence continues at coordinate 643,492 of CAHIKZ030000550.1, forward strand.
TCACGCAAATATAATAATACAAATAACTCGAGATCGAAAATTAGTAGAATGTGGCCTCTTAAGACAACAACATTATTTGCTCTGAGAATGATATCAAAATAAATGAAAGATATCAAAATAAATGAAAGATAGGATTCGAATTGCTGGTATCCCTAACATATGTAAATTGAAAAAAAAAATCATGGATACTTTGCACTACTTGCAAAGTTTGACAACAATTACGTGTTTTTCTTTCAGATTGAATGGCATTTTATCTATTAGATTGGTGCAAAAATATTGACGTAATAATGTCGTTTTTTGATGTATTTTTTAAGGTCAAATAACGACATTATTTCCTGATTCAAAACTTGTCTTTCTCGTTGACACTAATACAGGGTATCCATAAAGTTCGTATGCACTTTAAAAAATTTATAACTTTATTTGTATTTGCGATAGAAATAATTTGTAAAAAGGATTAGAAAGAAGTAAATTTATATTTTTTAAGGTTTTATTGAAATTTCATTAAAGTTTCCACATGTCCTCCATCATTAGCAATACAAAGTGTAATGCGATTTTGCAGTTCACGGAAAACATTTGCCAACTGATTTACAGTAATGCCGGAAATCACATGAGTTATTTTAGCTATACTTAAAACTAGGTACATTAAAGTTTATAACATTTTATACAGATTATTTCTATCGCAAATACAAATAAAGTTATAATTTTTTTAAAGTGCACACGAACTTTATGGACACCCTTTATAATAATAATAATAATAATAATAATAATAACAATAATAATAATAATAATAAAATCTTTGCCAAAGACGACAATGAGTTGGAAGGCCTCCTCAATATTGTAAAATACTTCAGTGACGACATAGGTATGGACTTCGGATTAGATAAATGTGCAAAAGTAACATTCAAGAAAGGTTTACAGAAACACCCTTAATAGATTTAGATTTTGTCACAAAGATTAGGGAACTGGAGCATGATGAAGCTTATAAGTACCTAGGAATTAGCGAAGGAGATGGCATACAACACCCCCAAATGAAGGAAAAAATAAGAAAAGAGTACTACAGGCGTGTACGTCTGGTACTAAATACTGAGCTAAACTCAAGAATCTCAGCCATAAACACATTGACTCTCCCTGTGGTGCAATACAGCTTTAATGTCCTTAACTGGACCATAGCTGAAATTAAGCGAATGGACGCCAAAACGAGAAAGCTTCTCACTTGCTATCACATGCATCATCCCAAAGCTGATGTTGATCGTCTGTATGTGCCCAGATCCGAAGGAGGCAGAGGATTAGTTCAACTAGAACTGTCCTACAAAACTACAACAATTGGCCTCCAAAGATACTTGGAAACTACAGAAGACTGGATGATGGTATGCGTCAAGGAACATGAAAGTAGTAAGCGTCTTTACTCCGTAATAAAAGAAGCCAACAAATTCAAAATGGAGTTTCAAATGGGCGTAGAGATGCAACTACAGCACACTACACCGGCTGAAACTGCAAAACTCTTAAAAAAGACAGCAAAGACGAATGCAACCGACCAGATACAGAAGCGATGGCAAGATAAACCGCTTCATGGCTAATACCCTGCCCGTACCAAACAAGCTGACGTAGACAAAACCCGTACCCATCAGTGGCTACGTAGTGCAGCGTTGAAAGCTGAAACTGAAGGTTTTATCCTTGCTGCACAAGACCAATGCTAACTAGGAATTATCAAGCACATATACTAAAATATTGTGTCAGCCCAAAATGCAGATTCTGTGATAAATATCCAGAAACGATTGATCATCTTGTATCAGGTTGCACGATATTGGCACCCACTGAATATAAAATCCAGCATGACAGAGTGGGCCAATATCTGCACTGGAAAATCTGCAACTTCTACGGGAAGAAAACTGAAAGAAAATGGTATGAACACCACCCAGACCCGGTTACGGAGATAGGACCTGTTACAATTGTATGGGACTACACAATACACACTGACAGAACAATCAAAGCCAACCGCCCAGATATTGTCATTAAAGACCACAAACAAAAACGGTGCCTCCTTATCGATATGGCAGTCCCTGCAGACTGCAATGTATCTTTGAAGATATCCAAAAAGCTGTCAAAATGCAAGGACCTTGTAATCGAAATCTCAAAAATGTAGCACATGGGAACATCAACAATCCCTTTTGTAGTTGGAGCCCTCGGAATGATTGGAAAATATTCCAAAATCCACATTGAAGGAATTCCTCGAAGCCCATTCCTTAAAGAAATACAAAAAAATTATTCTCACAAGTACAGCCGACATCTTACTTACTAGGGCTTTATCCATGTAAAATATATGTGTTGTTTTGGTTTTTTTAATTGCTCAGTGTAAAATGTCACGATGTCATTTGTGTCCTTAGGTCTCTGGGTGGGACACAGAAAGAAATGAGTCCACAGCAGAAATCAAAGGAAATAAAATAATAATAATAATTCTTTTCGATATTTATAAGACACAACAAACCAGAGATATTGTTGGAAGATAAAATAGAAAAAGAAGGGTTAATCCTTAATCCATTTTTTTTTCTTTTTGATCGAAGGATAGAACTAAAGAAAAAAGAGAAAGTAATCAATTTTAACGCACTGGAATTTGAACTCAGAAGTCTTTGGAAGTTGAACAAGGTCCTAATCAGTTGTCATTGGTGCACTGATGCATTCAGTACGCTGACACACAGAATGGAGACATGCATATAAAAAATTGGCAATGATTGTCCAGCGGAACTGTTGCAGAAAGGAAGTCTCTTAGAAATGGTAAAAATAATCCAATAAATGATGAACAGAGGAACATTAAATTATACCTAAGGCTAAGGTTGTGACTCTTTGTTTATGCATTAACTGATGGATATTAATATTCTATCTGAAAAAAATATACTTTAATAATAATAATAATAATAATGTGGCTTCTGAAGGCAACATTGTTATTAATGAGCGTCTCGGAAGGATAGCAAAAGGAATAAACAAATATGAGTATAATATTGCTCGGAGCCTCAAAATATCTGAATAGCAAAATAAAATAATACTTCTCAGATCTTGCGGAGATTTCTCTCCGTGTATTTTTCGTAATAACATAGTTTTCTCTCTGTTTGAATGGCCCTGCGTCTGTTTGCGTCTTCGGGTAAAAATAAAAGCCCTGTTCTCTTGAAGTCTCAATTTGAGAATTAAGGCAATTTGTACTAGACAAAGTTAAGGTAAAACACAATAATAATAATAATAATAATCTGTCTATATTTCTGAGATGTTTTATTATGTACATTATTTACATTATTCGGACTATTGTCCTCATCTTTGTCACCATATTTATTACAACGTTTCGGCCTTTCAGTATCTGTCTATATTTCTGAGATGAGGTATTATGTACATTATTTACATTATTCAGACAATTGTCCTCATCTTTGTCGCCATATTTATTACAACGTTTCAGCCTTTCAGTATCTATCTATATTTCTGAGATGAGGTATTATGTACATTATTTACATTATTCAGACTATTGTCCTCATCTTTGTCACCATATTTATTACAACGTTTCGGTCTTTGTACGCTCCGGCCTTCTTGAGGACACATGGCACAGTGGATAAAGGCTTTAGTTAGATCCAGTGACAGGACCCAAAGAGTGTGAGTTCAATACCCGGTTAAGGCAATGGAGAACTTGAAGAGGGAAATTAACAGGAGATAACTGATAACTGACATCCGTTAAACATGGCACTTGGAACAGTCTGCCCCAGTGAGGGAAATAAAGGGTTCAGTTCGACATTCCAACCGGAGCGTACAACGGCTGAAACGTTGTAATAAATATGGTGATAAAGATGAGGGCAAGAGTCCGAATAATGTAAATAATAATAATAATATTCTACACCGATTTATTTTTATGCCATGAATTGATTTACGTCTGCTATAAGCAAACCATTCTATTAGCTTTTTACAATGATATTATTTTGTCACCAGAAGTCTTAAGTCGCTGACGCGCGTCAAACTTCAAGGAGTAGATATATTCAATCAAAACATTTTCCTCTTTCGACTGTTTCCTTGATCACAGGGGCAAAAAGGACTCGTTTCTCTGTTCACTGTGTCCTGTATTTTTCGCTGAAACGGTTTTATATAACTCAAGGTGATTTTGTTACTGACCATCTGGTGTGAAAACATGGCACGTAGCGAGGTAATTGTAGTATACAAGTGGACATCAAACATTGACGCCTTTCTTACAGGGATGCCGGGTGGGAATAAGAGAGTGACGTTATGTGAACGGGAACTGAGACAGATTGATTTCTAAGAAATCCCTAGAAACCAAGCCAAAAAGATGGAGGGATTTCCGGGGAACTTCTGTAATTTAAGAGAGTCATGAAAACCCAGAGATATGCACTGTATACATGCGAAATCTATGAGCCAACAAGCTCAACAAAAGAAAGCAAATAATCTCGGAGCAGAAGGCCTTTCTTTTAAAAGCAGTCTGCATTCGTGCTGGGATCAAAGTGTAGTATCTGCCCTCGGGCTGGCAAACTCCATTTTGTCTCTCAATTTCGTTTCTGTCTTTGTGTAGAACACAAAAAACAAATAGACAAGAGAATACTGGTCCTAGAGATTCCAACAGTGATACAGTATCTCGCTCATTTCAATAAATAGGAAGTATAGGTGGAATTACGACCTCAGCTCGACATTGGTTGCAGAGACTTTGCAATATGTGGCCTTAGCCCATGTCGACGCGCACATTAAACCGGCCTTGTGCCATAACCCATCTCGGTGTGAGACGAATAAATACCAAGAGAAATACATGTACTTCCCATCACTCCTCCGCTCTGCCGTGTTTTTTTCCTTCGAATAGTTCACAGAAAGATCTTTGATGATGAGTCTTGGGGATTCCAAACTTGCAGTAACATCTTCGCCATTGCATTAAATAAAGGACGCTCTTTGGAATGTCGACGCTTGGGTTTCAGAGATCAAGGAGATGCTATGAAAATCATAAAGAAAGTTATTATTTCAAAATTCCCTGTGCTGTGTCGCATTACAAGATTAACCTGGCAAAATGTTTCATAATAAACATGCCACAGTGTATCCACGAATATATAAGTAAAAACTTTGGCAAACCATTCTCACAGAAAGAGTTTACTAGTAGTTACAAAACAACCGGAAGACGCTTCAGCAGAGATCGTTATATATATATATATATATATATATATATATATATATATATATATATATATATAAATAATAAAAGATACACTAATATTCCATGGTCATAATTTATTCCATTGGAACCGTAAATACGATCCAATTCATCAGACCAACAAATCCAAAAGAAAACAGAAAAAACAACTCCGGAAATAAAAATAGAATTTAGAGAGTGTTAGTATGAGAGTGTGGGACGAATGTTAGAGCTAAAGAGAGGGGTAACAGACGAGAGAAGGTGGAGATTAAACCTTAACAGAGAGAAGTTTTAGAGAGGTGAATATATATATATATATATATATATATATATATATATATATATATATATAATATTATAATATATATATTTAAAATAATGTTTTTAATATTTTTCATCGCGAAACTGAAATTTCCGTGCCGTGATGAAGAAATATTTAAACATCTTTAATATTATGCTCTACTTTGTGTCGATCACTTTTTTTAAAAAGATAAATGCTAAAGAACTGTGGATCATTAATTTGACTGTTCTTTTTCTTTATTTGTATATATATATATATATATATATATATATATTGATGCATGTTTCATTAAATAATATAGACAAGTGTTGTCTATTTATTTTATGTAAATTCTTTTCATATCGTCTGATAAGCTTAATAACATTATCATTAAACGAAGAAAGAAAATCACAATATTGATACATATTTTTTAATACAATCTAAGCTTTCAGGTTACATAAGCCATTATTAAAGATGACAATTACATTTCAATATATTAAGCAATACACAGACAAAACAGTGATGATAGTCTGTTTTTGTTTACATGGAAGATTTCCAAGAAGCAACGACAAATCCGTGCATATAAGACGCTGGAAGCGAAAATCGCGTCGCAGCTCATGACATCACACATGACCACGCGAGAGTGAATTCGAGAAGTATTAAGTATGGGAAGCCGTTGGTATAAACCAATGGCTTCTGTTACCAATTATAGGCATTTAAGAATATTTGTGGAGATTTCGTAGTTTATTTTGTTCAGGTTAGGTTTCAACTGTTTTATGTATATAGCTTCAAGAATTTTTAGTTTTTGTTTATTGTTTTCATGTTTAAGTATAGTTGTGTTTTCAACAAGGATTTTCGGCAAGGCATGTTGTTTTAAATGCCTAAAAATGTTAGAGTTATCATTCAAATGTAATATATATATATATATATATATATATATGTGTGTGTGTGTGTGTGTGTGTGTGCATGTGTGCGTGTGTGTGTGTGTGTTCCGTTAAAGACGACTAACAAGGTACTGTAATTAAGCTTATCCTCAATTTTGTTCTTTGTATTTTTTTCTGGGCACAAATTGTGTAAAAACTATCCAAATCTTCTGCATTTTCGAGCGCTTTCGTCTATACATTTAGCCATTATCAAGGATAATTTTTTTTTTATCTGAAGTTATGGGTTATGTGAATACATCTACATTTATAAGTATGATTTATTTTTTAAACACGGTCAGCATATCGTGACCGTGATCGTAGTTAATGTTATTAAAAAACTTTGGCCTTAACTTTACCTAGGAACGAAATCAAAAAAAATAAAATTCCCATTTTTAGACGTTCAATACAGTAAAAACATTTTCTCGCCCCATTGTATTAAAAAAAAAAACACTAGTATAAACTCTTGCCACCTTAATGTTAATAGTGACTGTCCACTTGGACATAAAATAGCAGTGATAAAAAATTCCTAAAGAGAGAACGTGAGAATTCATCCTCTCGTCTACTTTTCCTTAAAGAACTCAATACTGCAAAAGAGACACTAGTTAAGAATGGTTTTACGAACTACCTCATCGACCACCAGATTAGATTATTTCTTTCCAAAGTAAACAATAAGGATACTGGACACACAAACAAAAGCAATAACATAAATATCTTCTACAAAAACCCCAAAATTCCAGAAATGAAAACACTTGTACGAACACAAGAAAAATTAAATGAAAAGCTTAATTGCAGTACCTTATCAGTCGTCTTTAACGAAGCAGAGGGATTGCTTCATATATATATATATATATTATATATATATATATATATATATATATATATATATATATATGGTCCTTGGCAGAACTCGTTTCCGAGTATTGGGGTGCTCATAGACATTTCCTCTGTGTAAAAGAGTCCTATGCTGGATCTGAAGACATGCCTGCAGCCGCCGTATGGTATGGTAGGAATGCACGGCTCACAGAGCTCCACTACTCCGATGACATCTGTACACTGAATCATGAATTCGAAGACTTCCAGGACTCAGCGGACAACTTCTTCAGAGAGTATATGCGCTACAGACTCAACATCAACCTGGCAAAAACCAAGTTCCCGCTTGAAGCAGGTCCTAGAGTCAAAATTACCATCAACGGACTTGACCTGGAGAATGTTGAGTAATTTCCATACCTTGGTAGCGTACTAGAAAATTAGATCAAATGCATCCGCGGAAAAAAAAATGTCGATAAGTGAATCAGGGCCATCCACGCAGTATACGAGAAGCTATTGAAAATAGTCTTCAGTAATACAAGCCACTGAGCTCATGGTCTACCGAGCTGTCGTGAACTCGACTCTGCTGTGCGCCTTTGAGACCTGTGTACTCTACCAAAAGAGACATCTGCAAACTTGCAATATTCCATCAAATGAAACTTTGAAAATTTTAGAGAACACGTGGTAGGATAGGATCAGATACACACAGATATATAATGGCCATAGCTTGATACTGCACACTTCCACAAAGCAAAGAACGAATGTAGCTCGTCCTGGGTATAACGATAAACTACAATCACGTCATCGGTAAGACGATAAACTACGTCCAACATCAAGGCCTCTGATCAGGAGGTTTTGAAAAGCGTGGAACCACGTCTTAATTGCTGGTAGTCCTAGGTCCATTCTGACCCGGGGTGGTAGCACCTGTTAGGGTCCCAGCTAAATAGGCAAATAGTTAAAAAAAAAACTAAATTGGGTTCAAAACGCTATGAAAGTGCAAAAATAGATTTTAATACCAGAAATACTTTTTGAAAAAAAATATCAGCAATAGAATTAAATATTTTGCCGGCATTAAATAACCCATTGAGCTGTTGATATGTCGTAAAACAGAACAAACGAAGCCAAACCGAATGTGGCCTTTAAGCTTTTGTATGAAACAACACGTTCTTGCTAATATGCTTATCCTGGGTTAACTTTCCTTCCGATTTCTTAATTAGTATACAACGCGCTTGGCATGTTAACTTTAAATCTGGTCAGTGAAGCCCACATTATTCCGGGAACAGATTTCAGGTAGGCCCAGTCTCCTGCAACATGACGTGCCGGACTTGTGAGTAAAGACTGCTTTTGTAATATACACTAACTTTCCTTTTCAAGGTAGGAGCAAATACACACACAGCACGTTTATATACTTTGTGAAAATGTTCCCCTCTCTAGAAAATAAAAACTTTCTTTATGCTTTTCTGACTTCTCCTTAGCTATCTTTTTTCATTTACGTTTATTATAAATGTTTATCATATGCATCCCTGCAGATACTACCAAGGTCTCCCAACATATATTTGGTAAACTCAACTCACAAAACGTTAAGTGTATAATGAATGTACACAAGCATATATGATGTACGGGAACTAAACAGGGAAAATAAGAAAATCGCTTACAAACTTAGAAGTACCCAATTTTAATGGAAAGCGAAAAGCCAGGGTTAACTCTAAGAAGATGGATAGAAGACATCATGAATATAAGAATAAACCAAGGGAAGAGAAAAAATAATTTAGTAACAAAAATGAAGGTAGGTAAGAAAAAGAAGCAAGGAGAAATAATAACAGATGGAGCAAAAGGTTGCTTGATTGATGCTTAGTGGTTAGCAAACGTCATGGGAAAAGTTCGGAAAGTTATAAAGAATACGCATGGGAAATGCATTCGTGAAGCAATGTCTGCGGCAGTGGCTGATTATTATGTATATATTGTGTGCTATTAATGACGTCTGCTTCACTGAAATGAAAAACATTATCAATTTGGAATCTTTTTATTTGTATCCCCTTACTTCTTTAAGTAATGACCTATATACTTATTTATGGTTAGAATATTTTGTTAAATTTGTTGAGCGCGAATATTTAACGATAAAATCGTGGAATTTCTTTTCGTATTTTACAGACGTGCAACTCGGAAGGGTTTTAGTAATTATATTTCATCGGAAAATTCAAAGAGGGAAAACTGTGAAATTCTATTGTGCAACTTGATTAAAACGCAAAATGTTTAATGAATGTATATTTCTACCTTGAATTGCGGGCATGAACCGCTGAAATAAAGAAAATTACTTAAAACTGCACAAAGCTCAATTAAATATACAATGACGCTAAAAATATAGAAAGGTGTCACCAGAAGAGATGTCAAAAAGAAAGGATAGAAGATGAAGCAAAAGGTCGCTACATAAGAGATAGCATGCGCGGGTAAGAAAAGACAGATGGGATGAAAGGTTTTAAGTATATATATTGTCATCTTCGACGTACAGTCATCAACAAACTCCTTGAGTCTATAATCAGCTAAAAAAGTTGTTGACCACCTCAACAGAAATAACCTCCTAAGTGACAATTTGTATAACTTTAGCTTCACTTCATCCACTCCTGATATCGTAACTTTAATTTCACATAATCAGTTATGCACCCGATACTAAATCCCCCACGAAAATGCTCGTCATAAATATCTTAAATGTCTTTGATATATAGATATCATTAAAATCTTAACCTTTCAAGTCTTGTGTAAACTGTTATCTGTCTTACATATCCTCATAATCTACAATTCTTATCTCCTCTTATATCCACAAAACAATATCATTCTGTTATCCTCTACCCTGAGAGGCTCGTGAGCCTTGTCTTGGGCACAAAATATATAAAACCTACTAGTTGTAATTTTTGGACATATAAATATATATTGGTGAATTTATCAATGACATTGAAGGCAAGAGGGTCAGAGAGAAACAGTAACCTGTCGAATGAAGAGAGCTTAGTAGTGAAAAGTCTGGCTGATCGGTTGGGTTTTGATCCGGGCTTGAAGTATTCAGATGTCTAGACGCACTGAGGAGCTGTGATACAGCGAAACAGTACTGTCTGCGAATGACATACTATGTATATAAATATAAAAGTGAACATTGAATTCAATGAAGCATGAAACAGCCTGTCGCCTCTGAATGTTGACTTCAATGTTCACTTTACATACGCTCTATCTCTGACATTGAGCACTCTATCCCATAAATATAGCGCACCTTAAAACTATATTTCATCATAAATATATGTGTATAAAGGTATAAATATATACATATAAAAACATATATGGAACATTGTGTCAATCATTCTTTTTTATCGTTTAACCACAAGCAAGGCGATAATGCCACTAAGATGCAAGGGGGGGGGTTGAGCGAAAGAAACGGTGGATACAATAATAGAACAGAATGCAAAGAGACAGAAGATGGCGACTGACATTTCATTTAAATTCTTAAAGTTTGTAGTTGACAGAGAAGCATGAAGTTGGAAGAGACTTCCATGAGAGAGAGAAGCAAGAGAAGAAACTATTAACGTAGAACTTACTGTTACTAGCAATATTAACGGTGAAATGATGAGACCAAACTGCCAAACATTTATTGCATTTAAATTTGTCAAATCGAGGCAGCAAAGATAAAATCATAAAGCTAATTACAAGAATTACGACGAAAACTTTTTATAGAAAAGGCAAAGGGAAGCTACGTCACGACAGTGGGAAAGTGACAAAAACCAAGATACCAGGTCAGGACCGATAACATTGCAGATACTTCTTTGGATTTTGTCAAAAATCTCTATTGACTCTAGAGTCTATATCTTTTGGATATGTTTTGTAAATGTAACTTTACCTTGCACATTGCGTAATTGTCTGATTTTATTAACTTTTGTCCCAGAATGGCAAAACACAATCATTCTACTATAATTTGGCCTTATACTGTACTCGTCTAAACTTTGTAAACTAAGCCAAACTTTGCTAAAGTTTGTAATGCAGATGTGCTTGCGCGCATGCGCGTGCGTGTGTGTGTTCGCGCGCGCCATTTTTTTTTAAGTTATATACTTAGGAAGATCATTTTATCAGACGGTAAAGTCGTCAGTGATAATAAGGACATCAATGTCGACTGTTGCTTTTGTTGTTACCGACGCCGATTCTTGGCGAAGAGGTTTTTATCTGAAAATAATAAAGTGGCAGGAGTTTCGTTCTTTACCCCTAAAACTGTTTCCCCACACTAACCCATTCACACAGTAGCCATCCTGTTTCACAAGTTCCTCTTACTCCTACCCTTAAAAATATTTTCTTCTTCTTCTTCTTCTTCTTCTTCTTATTATTATTATTATTAGTAGTAGTAGTAGTAGTAGTAGTAGTAGTAGTATTATCTTTCCCTTCTTTCTTTCAGCTTTCAACTAACTTTTCTATGGTAATTCTTTCAATTTTATTTTGTTCTTTTTCTTATTTTTCTGTCTTTATTATTCAGAATATTAATTCTTCCTTTACGCTTTTTTTGAATGCCATTATATCTTCCTTTTTTCTTCATCTTCTTCTTCTTCTTCTTCTTCTTCTTCTTCGTTACTTTCTTTTCTTCAACTTTTCTTTCTTTTTTCGATCTTCTTTTATTAGATCTTTCTTCATTTTTTTCCTCTTAGTCTTTCTTTCTTCGTTTTTCTTTCTTTCTTTTACCATTTTCTTATTCCTTCTATTTCCTTATCGTATATTTCTTTTCCTCATTATTTCTTTCTTTTCCTACTCTTCCTACAATATATTTTACTTCACCTCGTCTTTCTTTTTCTTCTTTCTTTCTTTCTTTCTTTCTTTCTTTCTTTCTTTCTTTCTTTCTTTTAACACAGTCTTCTTCCTTCTATTTTTCTCATCACATTCTTCTTTCTTTTTCTTTCTTTCTTTCTTTCTTTCTTTCTTTCTTTCTTTCTTTCTTTCTTTCAGTTTTCCTCACCCTTCTACACCCCATCATTCTTCTCTCACTCACTCTCTGCATTCCATACCGCACTTCCCCAGAAAAAAAGAATTAATCTCTTACACAAATACTTATTAAACGATTTACTCTCAGTTCTCTCTTCCCAATTTCCCTTCTTCGCAAAGATATTCCCTTTTCGTCTTCCTATTTCTCTGACAACTCAGTCTTTCTTTCTTATAGCTTCTTCCCGAACACCAATCCATTTCAAACCTCCGTCTTTCTCTCGGGTTTATTTCCTTTTACATTCTCTCTCTCTCTCTCTCTCTCTCTCTCTCTCTCTCTCTCTCTCTATATATATATATGTGTGTGTGCGTGTGTGCGCGCGTGTGTGTGTGCATACGCCGAATCTACTCCTGTTTGTCCTCCCACACGGTTTTTTTTTTCTTCTCCCGTCAGTCTTGTACTGATGGCAATTTCAAGCATTGTATGGGGCGCATTGACAATTATCTGATGTCTAATAGGTCTTCAAGATGCGATGCCGGGATCTGCCGTAAGAACTTGAAACGGTCTGCCGATTGCCGCCAAAAATGTGAGTACTCACCTCGGGGTGCCGTCATGTGCTCCCGGGTTGTTCAGTTCATTCTTAAACCCCACACAACTACACAGCCTCACAAAGACAGCGATCTATCCATCTATCCATCTATCTGTCCATCTATCTGCCTATCTGCAAACCTTCTTTGATATCTAAAATAATGTATTCATATCTATCGATCTACCATTTATAGCATTGTAGAAAATATAAATATTAAGATTATATATATATATATATATATATATATATATATATATATATATATATATATATATATAGATACAATTTGCATAAGTCTAAATGTGTGTGAACTATTTCTTTGTTCATGTCGATCTTATAGCCTATCGATCTGAACATGTTTTTATCTATGTCTTCTCAGTCATTATTTATCTATCTATCTATGTTCTCAATCATTATCTATCTCCCTTCTCAATCATTATCTTCTCAATCATTATCTATCTATCTATCTATCTATCTATCTATCTATCTATCTATCTATCTATCTATCTATCTTCTCCATCATTATCTACCTATCTACCTATCTATCTATCTATCTATCTATCTATCTATCTTCTCAATCATTATCTTCTCAATCTATCTATCTATCTATCTATCTATCTATCTATCTATCTATCTATCTATCTATCTATCTATCTTCTCCATCATTATCTATCTATCTACATCATTATCTATCTATCTATCTATCTATCTATCTATCTATCTATCTATCTATCTATCTATCTACTCAATCATTATCTATCTGTCTATCTATCTATCTATCTATCTATCTATCTTCTCAATCATTATCTATCTACCTATCTTCTCAATCATTATGTATCTATCTTCTCCATCATTATCTATCTATCTATCTATCTATCTATCTATCTATCTATCTATCTATCTTCTCAATCATTATCTTCTCAATCTATCTATCTATCTATCTATCTATCTATCTATCTATCTATCTATCTTCTCCATCATTATCTATCTATCTACATCATTATCTATCTATCTATCTATCTATCTATCTATCTATCTTCTCAATCATTATCTATACTATCAATATGTGCAAATATATTGATAAATAGGGAATTATTCTTTCTTTCCTCGATTTCATTCTGTCTATTCGACTCTCTCTCTCTCTCTCAATCTCTCACTCTCTCACTCTCTTTCTCTCTCTCTCTCTCTCTCTCTCAATCTCTTTCTCTCTCCCTCTCTCTCTCTTTCTCTCTCTCTCTCTCACACTCTCAATCTCATGCTTTGCGGAAAATAAGGAGATTTTTTTTCGATTAAGCACTATCTATCTTTCTATGTATCTATCTATCTAAATCTCATAGCTGCCGTAATTATAGCACCTGTCCCTCTTCTTTTGCTACCTGTATAACAGGTAAGTATAAAAGTACACAACTGTTATTTTTTTAAAACTCGAGTGACTGATCATTCAGTGAATAGCCGGTTTGTTATTTGCACACCCCGAATAGAATGATAGCTGCTCTCATCAATATATTTGAATATACACTTTCGTTGGTACGTGTATCTACTTAAAAGAAAGAATAAATCCAGTCTGTCTGTCTGTCTGTCTGCCTCTCTCTCTCTCTCTCTATATATATATATATATATATATTTTCTATGACTATTTTTTTTTCAAATACTTTGAAGTCATGATTATTCTGTTCCTAGTTTATTGTTCTTCTATGTGTCGTGGCCCTTCAGGACGTTGGCGATATTGACTCTCCGCAATTTAGAAGGATTGATATCACATCGCAGTTCAGCACGCTTTTCTTTGTTTCTAACGGAATTTTCTTGTTTCTTAATACTTTGCTTAGATTTTGGAATTCATCTTTCGATATCCCAATGTATTCTCTTGATTTTGATATCTTGTAATTTTCATGTTGGTCTGTTTCTTTTACTGACAACTATGCCTAAAACAATAAAGCCAGTAAGACGCAAGCGGACGATTGAGTATTAGAGAATATGAGAAAAACTACTATTATGTACAGAGAACAATAAAATAAAACAAGGATTAAAAAGACAGAAGATATCCATGGATATTGCGTTTAAAATTTTGAAGGTCAAAGTTGACTGGGAAGCAAAAAGGCAGAAGTGTGATTGAAGAAACTGTTAGCATAGAACTTACGGTTGCATCTCGCCAGTTTAACTGTAAATTTGATGAGACCTTATGACCAATCTTGTACTGCGCTTAAATTCATAAAGTTTAGGTTCCATAGCGGAAAGTTGATCATAATTACGCTGAAAGTATTTATAGAAAAGACACAGAGAAGCTAAGTTACGGCGGCGGGAAAGTGACTGAAACCGAGATGCCAGATCATGACCAATAACATTACACATTCTTCTTTAGATTTTATCAAGAATCTCTAAATATAGAGCAGAATACCCAGATCAGATGTGCAGCAATATTCAAAGACAGGGCGAATGATAGGCTTATAAATACATAAGGTAAGATTCTGGCGGGAAAAATTGTCTAGCTCGATACAGGGAACCAACAATTGGTTCAATTGATTTAATATACACATTCCTTTCAAACGTTAGAAGGCGTAAGGAGGTTAGCATCAGCCATAAGAAGGTAAAAAGAGATCTCACAGATGATTAAAAGAGAGCAGTTTCGTTTTTGAGGCGTTAAAATTAACAAGCCACTCTATGTCCCATTCAACGACAGATTGAAGGTCATTTTTTGGATCAGTTCCCAATATGACCGATCAGGTTTACAGTTAAGACAGGACTAAATAATTGTGCCATGGGTATAGATACTGAGTTGAAAACTGATGACATCAGGAGAGTAATTTATGAAGGTCATTTATGAAAAACAGGAGATTGAGAAGAAAGGAAACTGCCAAAAAGAGAAAGAGTATGAAAAATGCTACACGACAAAGAGAGAGAGAGAGAGAGAGAGAGAGAGAGAACAGAAGATGCCTCATGAGAGAGGGAAAGAGAGAGTGAGAATAAAGGAAGCTTCTCAAAAGAGAAAGTGTATGAAAGACGCTCCAAGAGGGAGAGAGAGAGAGAGAGTGAACAGGAGAAAGAAAGGGAGACTGAGAACAAAAGAAACTGCCAAAAAGAGAAAGAGAATGGATCATGTTACACGAGAGAGAGAGAGAGAGAGAGAGAGAGAGAGAGAGAAGAGAGAGAACAGGAGATGCCACATGAGAGAGAAAGCGAGAGTGAGAATCTGCAGAAAAGAAAAAGAGTATGGAAGATACTACACGAGAGTGAGAGAGAGAGAGAGAGAGGAGAGAAAGAGAGAGAGAGAGAGAAAGAGAGAAAGAACAAGAGATGCCACACGAGAAAGAGAAAGAGAGAGTGAGAATAAAGGCAGCTGCAAAAAAAGAGGAAGATCAGTTTAAGAAAGTATCATTTTTTTATTTTATGGTTTAAGATTGCATCATTATTGACTACGGTTTCACAAGATATCATTATTATTTTTACGTTTTAACAGTGAATCATTATTGTCCGGTTTGACAAGGCATCATTATTCATTACAGTTTAATATCGTATCAGGGAAACGTAATGTATTTTTGTTTTTATTTAAAATATTATCCGTGCCATGTTCGATCGTTTATATAACAGATCAGATCAGATGTCATAAATCTTTAATGTTTAGATATTCTTATTCAGTTAATGTTTATATATGAGATCAGAATATATGATCAGATCATATAAGTTCAGATCATATATGCATTTGTGTGCATAAATTAATAAAACATCATCAATATTTACACGATTTACTTGCTGACACCATCATGGTGTTTGGAGTGGTCACTAGTGATGACCATGTTATGCCTCCATTTATCTTCCAATAGGGCATCAGACTCAACACAGAGGCCTGTATGAAGTGCCTTGAGCAGGTAGTACTTCCGCGG
The DNA here is from genome assembly GCA_903632075.3 of Acanthosepion pharaonis. Lineage (NCBI taxonomy): Eukaryota > Metazoa > Mollusca > Cephalopoda > Sepiida > Sepiidae > Acanthosepion > Acanthosepion pharaonis. The sequence goes on from CAHIKZ030000550.1 coordinate 660,069, forward strand.
GTCAAGAGGGTGCCTGCTGGAAGACCCTATATCTGGCAACAGGACACTGCACCATGCCACACAAGCAGGAGAACACAGTTATGGCTGTTAGACAATTTCTACGACCACATTATACCTTACGTCTGGCCACCAAGCACTCCAGACTTCAACCCACTTGAAGGGTGTGTGTCACACGTGAGAGAGGGAATAGCAAACCTTCTTGTAACATCAAAGATGAACGGAAGGTAAGGATTATGACAGCATTCATCAACTTAAACGAGGAGACTGTCCAGAAGAGTTGCAGAAGATTCCGAAATCGTCTGGAGGCCGTGGTAGAAGTCAATCGTGATTTTATTGAATAAATTTACTCTTTAGTATTTCAAGATGTTTGTAAGTAATTTTGATCAATATATCTGTTAAAATGAGACGTTAGCTTTATTTTAATTTTAACACTGAATCTTTATTAGTTTTTTTTTAATTTATTCGAAAATTTACTGTTTCCAAACAAAATACATTTTCTCTGATTTTTTAGTGTAATTTCGATAAATATATCTATTAAAATGAGATGTCAGTGTTATTTTCAATTTTGCGTAATTTAGCCGACATTTTATCCATCACAGTTTATCCATGCTTATATATATATATATTATTTCCCCAGGAAAGTGCTTTTTTTTCCTGATTCCTCAGATAACATTTCCAACCATTTTTTTATGCTCGGAAATGTGATCCGAGTAACCAGGAAAAACACCTTCTAGAAATAATATATATAAAATATATATATATATATATATATATATATAGTGAAAAACTGAAGTGAACACACGCACCATTACATGCACACACATATATCAAATATGTGGTGCAATTCAATTTATATTACAATGAAAACGTAGATTAGTAAAGTTAATGATATAAAATGGAGAAATTCTTTCGCAAACATAATTTTAAAGTTGCGTTAACCAACAAATCACTCGATGAATGTTATGAACCTTTGATCTGAATAATTATAAATTGTATAAGGTGTTTTTTTTTTACTCGAGTACTTTCAACTGTACAATCAGTCATCCTCAGGCATGGAAATTATTTTTGGTTTTAGTAAATCCAGGTAGCATCTGAGACGAAAAAATTAAATACGAATTGAAATATGATTTTTTTTAAATGTTTTATTGTTAACGGATACAAACTTTTGGAGCGTGCAGCGCAACGATAAGGTTGAATTTTTTTGAAAATTTTGTTTGCGAAAGGATTTCGCCATTTTATATCATTAACTTTACCAACTTACTTTTTTGTATGAATGATTCATTTAATATATATATATATATATATATATATATATATATATATATATATATATATATATATATATATATTAAGACATTTTTATGTTTATACATTCTTTTTATAGATACAAATATTTAAGTAAATGCCTTGTAACAGTACTAATAACATTTATCGACCTGAATGTCCGAGAAATTTTCATAGAAAATATTCGTCCTTCGACAGGATTCGAACCTGTATCCTATACGGAACTGTCATTTAGCCTGACGTGCTCCTAACTGATAAATACTGTTTATTATAAAACAGAGCATTTTCTTAAATATTTGTATCTATAAAAATAATATATAAGCATAAAAATGTCTTAAAATAATTGTCGGACTTTGTCCATTTCATAATATGTGACGTCATTTGTTTACATTTGGATACGCCATGAACAGATATGAATGTACGTTAGAGATTCATGGAAGATTGAAGTTTAAAGGCAGTAAATTCGACCTTGCAAATCGAACGCTCCTCTGTGACTTCATCGGTTAAGAGCACGTCAGGTTAAATGACGGTTCCATATAGGATAAAGGTTCGATTCCTGTCGGAGGACGAATATTTTCTCTGAAGATTTCTCGGACACTCAGGCCGGTAAATGTTATAAATAATGTTTATTATAAAACAGAGCCTTTACTTAAATATTTCTATCTATAAAAAGAATGGATAAACATACAAATGTCTTAAAATAATTGTCGGATAATAAATAATTGTCCATTTCATAATATATATATATATATATATATATATATATATATATATATATATATATATATCAAAATCAGAACTTGGTGAGACTAGTTGTTACATTCAATTACGCGCAAATCCCAACTGGAAATTTTCAGAATCTGTCCAATTGATCAAATAAAGATATTTCTGATGCTTTCGAAGGACTCCTTTGTCAACCTTAGAACCTTTCAGCATTCTCTTGTTTTGAATTGTATGTAATTCCCGATAATTTATACGTATGTATCAATTATGCAAAAACAGGAATAAGAGTTTTTACTCTTTTTTGTCTGTTAGAATATTTTCATATAGGAAAAAACTAGAAAACTTACGAAAGAAGAAAAGATGACAAAAATAGACAGGTGAGAGTCACTACTTACACGAAAATCATTATTCCTCTTCCCTCTTAACTGAACCAATGAAAATGAAGGACGCTGAATATATTTGATAGTAAACGTTGTCGCCATTTTTGAACGCCTTACGTCAGATTTTTTTTCTTTCCTTTCTTACGAATTTTTTTGTTTTTATTTTATTTAATGAAACAATATTTAACATCGTTTCGCTGTGTTTTCTTGAAGCCACTTAAGTGGGAGGCGTAAAACTTTCCGTAATGGGAGCGGTCCATTTATTGGACATGCTCGCTTGCTTTTAGAAATTTCAAAAGGAAATCTTCTTAGAATTATTTCGAGTTAGCAGAAAAAAGTTCTGAGAAATAACAACACTAATAACACACACACACACACACACACGCACAAACACACACACACACACATATATATATATTGTTTTTATGTGTGTGAGTATGTTTGACATTTTTATTTTTGCGTCTTAGAAACATATTCATTTTGTAAAAAGGAAATAAAGAAATCTTATTTTAATCGCTTTTTAATAGCAATTGTTTCTGTAATATTGAGTTGTAATAGCATAAGTAATAATAAATTGGGTATGAAAGATAAATAAATCAAATCTTATCTCTGACAACAAAAATATATATGTAATAATAATATATTACATAATAATAATAAAATTATTTCACTGAAGATATTCGGACATCTTAAGACCTGTTGCACTAATCATTGATTTTCCGTGTAAACATGCAACGACAATATGATTGGCATACATAATTGTATTCTGTTTGGGAGAAGAAATATTGAGAACGAAAGGTCTTTATGCAGAATATTTTCTTAAATTCATACGTCAATAACAACTTACCGTCGTTCTGGGAGAGTGATTTGCACGAGAGCTCACTCAGTTGTGATATGATGATAACTAGGATAAGGATATAACAGACAGTAGAATGCCTCACAACCAAACTAAGAAGGACTTCCGGTCATGAGGAATTGGTTAGAAAGTCCGGATATGAGGGGTTATATAAAGTTCAAAATAAAAGAACTGTAATCAGGTTTAACGTTTATTTTCAGTGTTTTCTAGTAAACAAAATAAGCTGATGGTGAGTGAAATATAACGAAAATGATTTTAAGGAAAAAATAATTAATTATGTAATGTTAATTATATTACGTTTTCCACATATACAAAACAAATAATGTAATGAGGATTTTTTTAATCACTGTTGCATAATGTTTCTTTCTCTTCTAATGTCATTCTCAACTTTTTCCGCATTTCGTTTTGCTTTTGTTCTTGAAATTTTTTAAACGAAAGACACTTTTGAACTCTGCGTGCATTATTGCAATCGTCATAGCTGAATGCTGGCTTTCTTTCCATAAAACTGAAAACCTTTTCAATAGCTTTTTCAATTTCATTCCAGGTTTCACCACAATCATGTTTTTGGGAGATTTTCTGTCATACAATGTTGATTTTCTTATGTTGAACTCTGCCATTAGTTACAATGAACTTTCACCAATGTCTACTCTGTTTAAAATGTCCACTATTTGCGATAACGCCAAAGTTGTTCTTTTCCACTTATTCCCATCATCTTTTGCACCAATACAAGCCATTAGGGTGAAATAAGCATAAGCATTTATCCAAAGTAAATTTCCTGAAAAACAGAAATTTCGAATCAAAATCATGTCTGGATATCCGGGATTCCGGATATGAGGCACTCCGGATATAAGGGATTCTACTGTATTTGCCAAGGAGAGGAAACAACGCCCGAATCAGTGTTCTGAGTTTCTCAACGAAAACTGTGTCGCATGTGAATCAGCTGAAATTCGAAATCGTCCCCACTGATAAATGTTCATTTTTCTCTTCTCTCTTTCTTTTTTAACGACATATTACTTCAGGACGTAGGTGATCATGGGTCTCCATACTTTCCTTTTATCTGTCAATTGCGATGACTTCTTGAGAGGGTTTTCCCGTTGCATAAGACTCCTTCTTCTAGATTGTTTACCACCAAAGGCTGGAAAACTCAGTATATGCGATTTACTCTCTAATTCTGGAGTAAATAAACAGGTTCATTCCTTTCCCAAGGGAATTTGTGCGAGAGAGAGTGCAACACATTAGGGCGGAAACAGTTATCATATTCCTCCTCACTCTCCCCCCTCTCTCTCTCTCTCTAGATATGTAAAAGTGAACATTGAAGTCAACACTCAGTGATGCATTGCGGGTAATCTATTCTGGCGGTTATCAAAAACGAAAAGAATAAATAATACAAAATGAAAATGAAAAACAAGTAAATTAATCGAAGCTAATAAATAAACAAACAAGCCACTCCCGCGCAATAACCGCCAGAATAGATTACCCACAATGCATCACTGACCCATATATATAAATAGCCGATGAAATATCCATTCGCGGCCTGACGATCGCGTCCAGCATGAAACAGCCTGTCGCCTCTGAGTGTTGACTTAAATGTTCACTTTTATATTTATATTTACATACGCTGATCTTACATCTCTGATATTGAGCACTTTATCCCATAAATATAGCACACCTATAAAAACTATATTTCTTTATATATATATATATATATATATATATATATATATATATATATATATGTAAGCAAATATATGGATATAGATCCGACAGTATGTAGAGAAATATACAGAAAAAACAAACAAAAATCTTAATATGCAATTATGCTGTATTAATGTTAATATAAAGTCAACGTCGGACGTTTCGGTCTATTTTAGACTGTTTTAAAATTGTTCCATCGTGCCTGTCTAATATTTTGAAATCATTTTTGATTTACTTTGTAACATGGAAGACTTCAAGCTTGTATGAAAATATAAGAACCTATTGATCTCTGCGTATTCCTATATCAAAGGAAGGGATTTATTGACGAACTGTTTATATGAGAAAATAGTTCAATCGAGTTTGTTTAATATTTTAATATTTTGAAATCATCTTCGAATACGTTTTCACAACATCGCCCGCGTGACGACGACGTGATCATATTTTAAACGGAACGCAGATCTTATATAAAAATTTCAGTTATCTGTTTGGATTAGTTGTCCTCTTATGTCCATCGTCTTTTTCATGTTGAAATTAATATGTTCTAATGTCAATTATGTTTTATATATATGTCCTGATGATGGTCTAAAATAGACCGAAACGTCCGACGTTGACTTTATATTAACATTAATACAGCATAATTGCATATTAAGGTTTTTGTTTGTTTTTCTGTATATTTTTCTTCATATATATATATATATATATATATATTTAGATATATGTGTGTGTGTGTGTGTTTGGGTGTGTGTGTGTGTGTTTAGGTGTAGGTGGACGTGGGGTGGTCTGGGGTGGGGTGAGTTAGGGGTGTAGATTTTATAGGCCGGTTAATGAAATTCGAGGAATAAAAAGACAATAAAATGATAAAAAATATTGTCAATAAGACTAATATTGTTATCTCATATTCTTTAGTAGGTCTTTTGACTAAATCTAAGCACGAAGAGAAAGACTTTAATGTCTGAATTTTCGGACACGCCTGTGTCCGAAAATCAGCTTCATGGTTAACGCAAGTTCATTTACAACGGCGCGACTATATTCTAGGTCATGAAAAAATTGTCTAAATGTACATTCTACTGTAACCTGCGAGGACAAGGCCCAAGAGCCACTCAGAGTAGACCATTACCTAGTATGAGTTAAGGTGCACAGTTTTGGAGGATATGTGGATTTATATGATGGTTATCCCTAGACTTGAACAGGCTAAGATTGTGGTGGTCGTAGAAGCATCCTTTTAGACGTCGGTTGCGCACAGTAACGTTTCGTGGGAAGAAGCTGCTCAAGTGGAACTTACATCTCATCAAAGGAATACGAAGGGAATGAGGGTGATTCGCTACAATGGGTGTGGCATAGTGGGTCTTAGCCGTGAAGGTTAGAACTAGTGGAGTGTAGTTCATTTGAAGATTTTCCATGGATATTATTTTAACGTAAGCTGATGAAAGTTTAGTAGCAGGGGAGCAAACTTTTTAGAGATACGTCAAGGGCATCCAACAATAAATCTCACCTCTCGACGTGTAACTTGCGACCGAAAACGATTAAACATTAAGGATATGTGTGAGTCTAGCTGTCATCCGGTGGATGAGGGGCATAGTGAATACGGCATGCAAATTACAATCAGTAAGCTTAATTTCCCTCTAGTTTCTTGCGTTCACTCCTCGATAAAAGTATTTAAGAAAGGCATGCGATCATCTCTTAGCCACCTACCTTGCCATCTATCGGCTAAATAGAAAAATAGAGGGGGCATCTACCCAGCTAGTGTCAAACTACCTTCCAAATTTAGTTCACTGTGTCATGCCGGACAATTTTCCTCGCCAGAATCTGACATATTTATAAGTCTACCATTCGTCTTTACTTTAAATATTGCGAGCGACATCTGATCTGATGCTATATATTAAGAGATTCTTGATAAAATCTGAAGAAGAATCTGTAATGTTATTATTCCTGACCTGGCATCTCGGCTTCAGTCACTTTCACATTGTCATAACGTAGCTTCCTTATGTCTTTTCTCATCTTGGGTATGACGAAAAACTACATCCGCGTCCTGGGTAAGATGCCAAACTACGTCCAACAGCAAGGCCTCTGTTCAGGAGGTTTTGAGGAGGGTGGAACCATCTCTTAATTGCTGGTGTTCCCATGTCTAACCTGACCCGGGGTGGTAGCACTTGTTAGGGTCCCAGCTATGGGCAAATAGTTAACACCCAAACTTGTGTAAAAATAGGTTTTAATACCAGAAACACTTTGTAATAAAAAAAATTATTACCAGCAATAATTTTTAAAGGAAAAAATTATTATCAGCAATAATTTTTAAAGGAAAAATTATTATCAGCCTATACTTTTAAAAAATACCAGTAATACGAACAGTTATACATTCTTTTAAAAAATATGACCAGCTATAAATTTCTTTGAGGAAAAATATTCCCAGAAATAGATTTTTGAAGAAAAACATATTACCAGCAATAACAATTTTGTCGGCATTAAATAACCCATTGAGGTTGATATGCACTAAATCAAAAAAACAAACCAAACGAAAATTGTGCCTTTTCTCTAAATACTTTCATGGTAATTGCTCTAATGAATTTATCTTTATGATACTTGTATATAAATTGTATTCACTGTAAATATTCATTGGGATTTCATTTTTAAATGTTGTTATTTTTATATCTCAACGAACAGACATACAAATTGTACATATAGGAACTAGTTAGGACTACATAGAGACTTGAGGTATTATGGTGACTGTAGTAAGAATGGTAAGTAAGAATGTGTTGTTTGGTGTAAGGAATACTGTGGTATGTTTGGGTCAGTAATTGTGGCTAGCTAAGTTTAAGATAAGAGAGATCGAAGATCAGCCTTCCTCTTACTTGTGCCACATTTTTGTATCAAATATTATTTCCTCTATGGTACTTAGACTTTATGAATATAAGCGTAGTACAAGATTGCCCGCAAGGTGTCACTTTTTACAATTGAAATAACGAGATGCAACCGTAAGATCTATGCTAAGAGTTTCTTCTCTAACGTCTCTCGCTTATTAATCCATCACTTGTACACCTGGGTAAACAAAAGTAGAATTCAAGTAAAATTGTATTTCAACTGAATTCAATTTCACTGAATCTTTTTTTTTAATTTATTCGAAAATTTACTGTTTCCAAACAAAATACATTAGGGTGGTCAATCAAAGTTAGCTCATCGATTGAGAGTTGATCTTATGAACAAATGTTGAGAAATTTTAAAGGGGTAATCTATCTATCAATCTTTTCATGTCTGTCTGTCTGTCTGTCTGTCTCTCTCTCTCTGTCTCTCTGACTCTCTCTCTCTCTCTCTCTCAGTCCTTCCCTATCTATCTATCTATCTATCTCATTCTTGTTATTACTATCTATCTATCTATCTCATTCTTGTCACTATCTATCTATCTATCTCATTCTTGTCACTATCTATTTATCTATCTATCTATCTATCTATCTATCTATCTATCAGACGTTTTATATCTATATACGAGGGTCGTTCAAAAAGTCATAATGCCTTAATCAGTTTTTCACTATTTTTCAATATGATTCCACTTGACACTAAATACCCTTGGTCCAACAATGCTTAAATATTGCAATCCAAAACAAAGGTGTCGTTCTGATCTTTCAAAAACTCCTCCACGGCGCAAATGATCACATCATTGTTTCCAAAATGGCAATCAATGGCACTTGAACTTAGGAAACAGTAAGAAGTCAGATGGATCGAAGTCTGACGAGTAAGGGTTAGAGGTAGTAAGCCAAAGCCACAGTTGGCTGCTTCATCTACTGCAACCTGAGCAGTATGAACGGGCGCGTTACCTTGGAGCAAGAGAACACACGCCGTCAGATTTCCTCTTGATTGCTTTCTTCAGTTGTCCTAATTTTTTTTTTTTATAGTAAGGTTCGCCCTGTGCAAGTCCCGGGGATCACTCAAGATAGATGGTTAGAATAAGGGATAGTTTATATAGATAAGATGGGAGGATAACGGTTGACACTAGTCTTGAACAGGTTAAGATTGTAGTAATCGGAGACACATTCTCTAGGGAGTTTGTTTCTTAGGGCAGTGGTTCACGGGAAGAATTTACTTCTTGCCAAATGAATACGGACGGAATATGGAATGGTTTGTTACTATGCAGGTGGCATGGCCGTTCGCGAAGGATAGACCTGGTGCTGTTTATTTGAGCACTTTTCATTGGAGTAGCGATAGAGCAGTGAGAGGTTCACCACATCCCGCCTATGAGAGAGAGAGAGAGAGAGAGAGAGAGAGGTTTGAAAATAATTCCCCTAAAATAAGGACTGGAAACGCTTTTAAACTCTATCAAGACTCACCAAATATGACAACAGTACTCCATTTTCAGCCTGATCTGGCTCTTATAAAGATAGAGGATAGCATGAGGAGTCAGGTACTCACTGGATTTGTACAGGGAACTGACCATTTTTCCTGCATCTTTAGCTTTGGATCGTATATAGGAGTTGCACTTGTGGTCAGGTCTTCACTTTTGCCGGACATAAAGAATTAGAGATATAGGATTATAATGTTAAAAAAAAACAGATTTTCTTCGCAAATATGTCTATCGGCTAAACATAAAGTTTACGACGAGGGTCGTTCAAAAAATTCTCAGCTCCATCCAGAAGGAGTTGGAGAAATAAGACAGTTTTCGCTATTTTTCAATATAGCCCCCCCCGCTTTAAATCAATGCATTTGGTCCAACAATGCTTAAGTATTGCAATCCCATCACGGAAGAAATTGGCCTCCTGGTCTACGAAAAACTCCCTCACTGAACATATGATCTTAACATTGTTTCAAAAATGGTGATCACGCAGTTGGGATTTGGTTTTAGGGACCAGAACGAATTCAGATGAATCTGGTGAGTAAGGAGGTGGGGAGTGGGAATTCAAAGCCACAATTGGCTGTTTAATCTACTGCAACCTGAACAGTGTGAACGGACGCGATATCCTGGATCAAGACCACACCCGCCCTCAGCTTTTCTCTGCGTTTCGACTTGATTGCTTCCTTTAGGTATCTTAACTCTGAATATCACCTATCACCTTGCTACCAGCCTGAACTTCTTCTAGGGTGTTTATTTAAATCTTTGATTCAGGTTCGAAGTGGTGAAGCCAGGTTTCATCTTGAGTTACAAATCAACGATGGAAATTCTCAGGTCCAGCCTGGAAGCGTGTCAGAAGTGTCCTAGAAATGTTAACCCTTTTCAGCTTCTACTCTGGTGTCAACATCATTGGGACTCATTTTGCAAACAGCTTGCTCATCCACAAGACCTCGGTTAAAACAGTATGGAGCGAACAAGAACTAATGCCGATGCAATTAGTTATCTGCTGGACAATAAGGAGACTGTCATTCTGTTGTAGAGTAGTTTCACAGTGGAGGCTTGTATTTCACTGAGTCGGTCCTAAAAAGGTTCGACGTACAAAACGTTAGGAACTTGAAATAATAGTTAATGATGCAGCAATCTAGTTGTGGTGGTTGATACTTTAATGTCCGACATCGACTGACTCGACCAACTCACTGAGCTCACTGGCGACTGCTACTACTACTACTTATTATGTGTGGGAGAGTCTATTAACAATAGAATAGGTATGTTCCGGTATAACACATTCAAAACCATACGTTGAATGACATCAACTGGTTCATTAGCAGTTGAGGTTTTTGGACTACCTGAACAAGGGTCATCTTCTGTGCTATACCTGCCCGGCTTGAATTCTGCAGTTCATTACTTCACGGTCGCACAGAAAGGGGAGTCATCAGCCTCTGTCTGTATCATGTCTTCATAGATTTTCTTGGGTGCCATATGTTTCTTTTGCATATGACTGTGCGGGCCTGTTTTGTCAATTTTTTAATTTTTTTTTTTGTTAAATTTGTTGCACACCTCTGGCATTTGTGGAAAAATCACGAGTGGCTGACCGCATCTTGAGAGAAAAGGGAGATCACCGCACCCTGTGGGATCGGGTTGAGATCATAGACAAAGAACATCATTGGAAAATTCGTAAACTTAAGGAATCAGCACAAATGCTAGGCCACAAAATTCTCCTGAGTCGACCAAGCATAGAAATGAATACAATATGGTAACCAGTAATAAGGAGTGCCAGAGAAAAGTTATAATAACAACAAAAATTGCAATATGAGCACTGGTAAAAAAATGATTGCTGAAGACATTAGGTTTATAATACCCAGAAATTCATACACAGATGTCCTCAAGGACACATGGAACAGTGAATAAAGGCGTTAGTTAGATCCAGTGACAGAACCCAAAGAGTGTGAGTTCAATACCTGATTAAGGCGGTGGAGAACTTGGAGAGGTAATTAAGCAGGAGATAACTGACATCCATTAGGCATGGCACGTGGAACTAGAACAGTCTGCCCAAGTGAGCGAAATAAAGTGTTCAGTTCGACATTCCAAAAGAATTCCTGAAGAAGGCCGAGGCGTACAACAGCCGAAACATTGTAATAAATATGACGACAAAGACGAGAACAATAGTCCGAATAATGGAAATAGTGTACATAATACCTCATCTCAGAAATATAGACAGATACTGAAGTCATTCCATATTTACCATATTCCATGGTCTTCCCATATCTATCTATCTATCTATCTATCTATCTATCTCAGTTTTGTCTGTCAATCTATATGTCTATCAGGGTATCAATCTATCTATTTCAGTCTTTTGCAGATCAATCTATATATCTATCGATCTGTCTTAGATTTGCACATTTATCTATCAGTCGACATATTTATCTTTACTTATCTATCTTCAGTCTTTACCTGTTATCAATTATTTATCTATTCGGTCTTTCCATATCTATCTATCTATCTATCTATCTATCTATCTATATATATATATATATATATATATATATATATATAGATAGATAGATAGATATGATACATTTATCTATCATCTATCTATCTATCTATCTATCTATCTATCTATCTATCTATCTAGCCTTTCAGTATCTATTTATATCAGTCTTTATGTTTATCTATGTCTCACTATATATATATATATATATATATATATATATATATCATTATTTGAAGATCTGTAGATCTAAGTCTTTCTATATCTATCTATCTATCCATTTCTCTCATCCTCTCTCTCTCTCTCTCTCTCTCTCTATATATATATATATATATATATATATATGTATATATATATATATATATATCTACCTGTATATGTTTTATCTATCAATTTTTTCTATCTATATCGATCTCTATCTATCTATTGATCTGCCTATTTAACTATATATATATATATATATGTGTGTGTGTGTATTTATCTGTCTATATATATTTATCTCAGTTTATCCATATCTATCTATCGCATTCTCTTTCTTTCTTGCTTTCTATTTATCTCTCCCAGTTTACTCCTTTCTTTATTTCTTTTTCATTCTATCTGTCTATCTATCTATCAGTATATATATATATATATATATATATATATATATATATATATATATATATATATATATATATATATCTGCCTGTCTATGTAGATCTTCTTTTATCTATGTATCTGTCTCTCTATCTATGTCTATAGCTTATTCCATTCATATCTATGTATGTCTCTATGTAACATCTGTCTGTGTCTGTCCATCTCTCTCTCTCTCTCTTTTTCTCTCTCTCTTTTCTCTCTCTCTATCTATTGTAGTAAAATAAAATAAAAAAAGAATATGATGTAATGAAAAATTAAAGTATATATAAATTAATAAAGAACCAGATATACATATATATAGATATACATATATTGTATGTAGCTATCCACCTCGAAAATGAAGTAAAATGAAGAAGTGAAAAATCATCGAGAAATAAGTTACAGGTAAAATCAATTCGGCTAATTTCCAAAATCAGGAAAGGAAAGAAAGAAAGAAAGAAAGAAAGAAAGAAAGAAATTGAGCAAGTGATAAAAAAAAATTGTTTGGGATTTGATAATGACAAGTATCGAAATGAAATGAATGTAGCGATGCAAAATACGAGTCTTGTCTGCATTTTAACCACATCCGGGCTCTTCAGAAGCAAGCAACTTAGAAACGCACAGCTGGATAACACCTTATGAAAAGAGAGATGATGAACTAAAGACCTGCTATGAAAATGCTAGCCTTAGCGAAAAGAATCGGTTGGATGAGGCTCTGGCAAAACCTTCTCGCCCAACCCTAAAATAAAAATAAAAATAAAAACACCATGTTACGACACTACATAAGTCATACCCATGACTGGCATCGTAGAAATACTGTGTTCTAATAAGACACGCCACCTTAAGTAATTTATCAACTCACATCCCACTAAATATTTCCCGCTGTTGTTCACGCCTGTCCATTTGGCGTGGATGTGCGTTCAAGATACATGTCAGCATTCAAATAATAAAAACTGTTTATTTATATGAGACTGAATTCGAAATCAAAAGAGAGAAAGAGAGAAGAAGAGAAAGAGAGGAGAGAAGAGAAAGAGAGAAGGAGAGAAAGAGAGAAGGAGAGAAGGAGAGAATGAGAGAAAGAGAGAAAGAAAGAAGGATAGAAGCAGAGAAAGAGAGAAGGAGAGAAAGACAGAAGGAGAGAAAGACAGAAGGAGAGAATGAGAGAATGAGAGAAAGAGAGATGGAGAGAAAGAAAGAAGGAGAGAAGGAGAGAAGCAGAGAAAGAGAGAAGGAGAGAAAGAGAGAAGGAGAGAAAGAGAGAAGGAGAGAAAGAGAGAAGGAGAGAAGGAGAGAATGCGAGAAAGAGAGAAGGAGAGAAAGAAAGAAGGAGAGAAGCAGAGAAAGAGAGAAGGAGAGAATGAGAGAATGCGAGAAAGAGAGAAGGAGAGAAAGAAAGAAGCAGAGAAAGAGAGAAGGAGAGAAAGACAGAAGGAGAGAAAGAGAGAAAGAGAGAAGGAGAGAAAGAGAGAAGGAGAGAAAGAGAGAAGGATAGAATGAGTGAAAGAGAGAAGGAGAGAAGGAAAGAAACAGAGAAAGAGAGAAGGAGAGAAAGAGAGAAGGAGAGAAAGAGAGAAGGAGAGAAAGACAGAAGGAGAGAAGGAGAGAATGAGAGAAAGAGAGATGGAGAGAAGAATAGAAGGAGAGAAAGAAAGGAGAGAAAGAGAGAAGGAGAGAAAGACAGAAGGAGAGAAGGAGAGAAAGAGAGAAGGAGAAATATATGTTTTGCATATATAACGGGCTTAATTTGAAGCGAAACCGCTTGTTTATCTTGACAAATGATAACAAACGTCTTGCAATGTCAGAGCACAAAAAATATCAGGCTACTTTCGATGGTTTGATGCTAAGTAGGTGTAATGTGGCCAAAGATCTCAACATTCGGATTTCCAAAGCAAATATGAGTAATAAGAAATAACATTTAATTCCGGAATGCAGTGTTACACCCAGCATTAAGTTTGTTTTGTTTGATTTGTTTTGTTACAGATTATCTATTCTTTGTAGCTTATTTAAAGCCAGAAAATATGTTTATATTGTAAGAATTTTATGAGATAATAATGGTTTAATGATAAAAGTCTAACTAGTCTAAATACCTACAAGATGCGAACCACTCATCAGCATTAAGAATCGGAAGGCTATATTTGAATTTGCAAGGAAGTACAAAGATAAGCGGCAAAAGTTCTGGGAGAAAGTTTTATGGACTGCTGAGACTATGATTAATCTCTATCAAAGTGATGAAAGGTCAAAGTCTGGAGAACGAATGGATCTGCTTATGATCCAAAGCATACAAGCTCATCTGTAAAGCATGATGGAGGCAATATCTTGGTTTGGGCTTGCATGGCTGGTTCTGGAACAGGCTCACTTTTATTTATTAAGGATGTAACTCATGATGGTAACGGAAGAATGAATTCTGAAATCTACAGAAACATTTTGTCTGCCAATTTACAGAGAACTGCATCCAGATTAATCAGGAGGAAGTTTATCATGTAGCGGAACAATGACCCAAAACATACTGCCAACAACACAAAGGACTTCATCAGGAGGAAGAACTGGACAGAACTAAACTGGCCAAATCAATAACTGGGCCTAATAGAGTAGGAGTGTAGACTGAAGAAGAAAAATAAAACGAAACAAACAAGAAAAAGGCTGCGTTAAAATTCTGGAAAATATCACAAATGAAGTATTCAACAGTTTGACGATGTCAGTGGGTGGCATGATTAATGCTTTTATTGCAAGAAAGGGTTATGCTACCAAATATTAAAGGCTATTTTTTTTTAAGTGTTTCACCCCAAGCAAGGCGAAAAGCCACTAAAACGCAAGGGATTACAGAAAATTTGGAGCAAGATCAGATAGGAGTGTTAGAAGAAAGGATGAGGAGAACGGTAGTGGATAGATCAAGGCAACTGGAGATGTCGATTGACATTACATTTGAATAGCTGGAGATTATAGTTCTCAAGGAAACTGGAATAGGGAAGGGAGTTTCACAGGCGAGAGGTGCGAGACATGAAGCTATTGGTGTAGAAGAGACGGCTACATTTAGGAGTTTCAACAGTGAAAGGGTGAAAGTGGGATGCCAGCCTCGTAGGGCGCTTGAACTCATGAAGTCTGGGAACCAGCGAATGTACCTTCTCGAAACAATTGCCATGAAAGTATTTGTAAAACAGACAGACGGCGCGTTTGTGAGAGTGTGACTGTAGACGAGATGCCAGAGGAGGGCTAATTATATTGCATATCCGCCTCTGGGGCCTATCAAGAACCCCGAGGCAAACAGAAGGGGCTCCAGACCATATATTGCAGCAATACTCCATGCAAGGACGAATTGTTGATTTGTAGATCTGGAGGATCGATTCCGGGGAGAAAAATTTCCTGGCGCGGCACAGAGAGCCAACTTTCCTTGCGGTGGACGAAGCAGTTGACTCAATGTATTTGTTCCATCTAAGGTCAGCAGTCAACGTGAGACCGAACAGCCGCAGAGAGGTGCACTCGAGAAGTAGAGCGTCAGACATTCTAATGGAGGCTTTAAGACTATATGTTCCTTTACTTTTGCTCACCCCCCAAAAATAAGTTGATCTGATACAAAATGCGGTTATGCCGTAAGCAGGTTAATATGTCTACATGTACAGAACAAGAAAGTAAAGCTGAAATTTTGAACACTTGTCTCATATTTATCTCTTGGTCTTAAACCCAAATGTCTTCAATGAACAACAAAAAACAGAGGAATTGGCCTGTTACAATACTTTTGGAGAGTACTGTATATATATATATATATATATATATATATATATATATATATATATATATATATATATATATATACATGCAATAACATCAGATATGAAGACGGACACAATGATGACCGTGTTTGAGGAAAAAAATGTTCCTATAACTCTAGATACATACATAAAAAATAAATATATTCAGTCAAAAATAAAAATCGTCCTTAATCCTAAAATTTAAAAAAAAAAATGATTTTTTTTAAAAAGTTAAAAAGACAAAAATAATCCTTAATAATGGCTAAAAGAATAAGCGAAAGCTTTCAAATATAGCAAGCATTTGGACAATTTCTAAACATCTTGTTGTGACCAAGTAAATGGTTAAGTAGTAACAAAAAACAGGTTTGCAGATATATTGTATATTAAACAGTAAGTACACCAGAAGAGTATTACACGACTAGTTAAAGAGTATCGTATGAACCAGCGCTCAATCCGTTAACTGTTCACTGTTCCCCGAACCTTCTCTCCTACTAATTTTATAGTAGGTGGAAGAGTCTAATATAGATTCTTAGAGGGAGGACATCACAACACATCTTATGCCCAAAACGAAAATACTTATATGAACAAAGAAAAATCAGATACAAAACTTAATCGCAGTACCTTGTCAGTTATCTATCTATCTATCTATCTATCTATCTATCTAACCTCTCTCTGTCTCTGTCTCTCTCTCTCTATATATATATATATGTGTGTGTGTGTGTGTGTATGCATATATATATATATATATATATATACATATATATATATGTATATGTATATATGTGTATATGTGGATATATGTGTATGTGTGTACATGGGTATATATATGTGTGTATGTGGGTACACGCCTATATGTATGTATGTACGTGTATATGTTATTGTGTATGTGTGCATACGCATGTGTTTTTAAACATAAAAATATAGGTCCTTGCTAGATTAGATAATCGTTATATTTATTTTTTATGTTTATATTTGATTTGTAACCTGTAGTCGATATTAATCTCCAACCTTCTCTCGTCTGTTACCACTCTATTTAGCTTTAACATTCGTCCCACACTCTCATACTTACACTCTTTCTAAATTCTATTTTTATTTCCGGAGTTGTTTTTTATGTTTTCTTTTTGAATTTGTAGGTCTGATGAATTGGATCGTATTTACGATTCCAATGAAATAAATTATGACCATGGAGTATTAATGTTTAAGCCTTTTATATATATATATATATATATATATATATATATATATATATATATATATATATAATCGACTCTCCCGTCGAGATTCGACGTATGAGGGTCAAGCAGATCAGTTTCCAGGAAACCGACAGCCCAACACCGGCACATGAGATTTGATTCTAGTGGTGAAGGCCTCCTGCAGGACCATCCACACTTTTTGAAGGAACGAATACAGAGACCTGGTGCACCGAATGCCACAAGGTTCCCAAACGACCCTCCGGATGGGTAAAATAGCAGGACAGACTGGGTTCTATAGCCTTGGATGGCAACTGGTCTAGGAGAAGGACAACTCTGAATTCAATATATATATATATTTATATAGATATATAGATAGATAGATAGATATTTCATGTTCCTTCGGGTCGTACGTGGTTATGTCTCTCCGTAGATCCCTTTTCTTTTCTAATAGTAATGATGAGAATAGCCGTTTCCCTCTAAGGAAATATTCGGCATTCATTGACTCAACAGCCAGTGCTACTGTCGGATGATATTTATTAAATCTTTCTCCTAAAACATTTTTTCATGAAAACGGGTTTCTCATGTCCATTCGCTGTTATCGCTCTTTCTAATATTGAAGAGGGTTTCCTTACTAAGCTTTTATCGAAAGTACTATACAACGTCAACATCTTCATTATGTCGAATTATATTTAAAATATTTAATAATAAATTCAATATCTTATAATTTTATAACTTTATTTGTATTTGCGATAGAAATAATCTGTAAAAAATGTTATAAAGTTTAATGTACCTTATTATATCTTATAATATTCTTAAAACGTTATTGTAAAATAAATTCAACATAGTATATAATAAGATGTTAAAATTATATCCAATAAAAATTCAAGACAATACAAAATAATACATTTAAGTGTGGAAAGTTAACATGCTGATTATGTAATTACTATTCCTTTAATGTGATGTCCGTTTTAGTTGCTGCTGATGCTGTTTAATGTATTCAGGTGATGTTGTTTTATGTTATTTTATAAAGTTCTGTGATTCTGTAGCGCCAGGTTATGAGGTATGATAAATGATTGTCTTAAGGCATAAAGGGTTCATATGCTTGAAAGCATTTTCCTTAATTGATCTGAGAAAACGATTTGTATACAGCTGATAGTTTAGACAATTCAGAACGCGTTGCTGTATTTATTGTGAAAATTACACAATTGTGGCACATGGCCTAAAAAGGGGGAGGGGTTGAGGCTGGTCGACACTAACTATCCTATACCTAGCTAATCCGATTCCCGACCCATTCACTCATTACAATTTTCACGTTCACCATAAAAACTCGTCCGTCACCACTCAATCCTCCGTCCACCATAATACCGCAATCCTCTCAAGGGGAACTTACAAAACGCGCCCCATGCCATAAAAATTTCATGATAATAAATTATATATAAAAATCTATTAATGAAGAATGAGGGGGGAGGGAGATGAACCCAATAATAACTAAAAATCATCACAAAATAAACTAAACATAACTGATGTTAGTAGGGCCCGTCCTACCCTCAAAAAGGAGAGGCCGCTGTATTCTGCCCGTTGGACAAAATCAAGAGTCTCTCTCGCTAAAGGAGTGGGAAAAGGATTAAAAATTATACGGGCATGGGAAAATATAAAGCTGACCCAGTCGAGATGAAACAGAGGCCAAAAAAAAAACTGGGGAGGCCTGGAATTTCAACTTGGATCATAACAAAAGATGTGGCCGGGAACAGGCCAGGAAGAACCCTTACATTAACTAGGTACAGAAAAGCTTGTCTAACCTAACCAAGGGGTGGGCTCCACAGGAAACCACCCCGATGTGACGTAGGTTGACCTAAAAGAGAAAATCAAAGCCAGCCCGTTTAAACGAACCAAGCTCGCCTCAGACACCCACCTTTAGCTAAAGACTGTCGAATGCAAGCGTTTTTTATCAGTTCTTCATCTTCATCTTGAGCTGATGCTCAAAGAATCGGATCAGATCCTGATGAGAAAGACAGTTGCCTCGCAAGACTTCCTCCTGTCGCGTCGTCCAAATCACCATTCGGGCCGTGGCCAGCAGCGTCAGAAAGACCATTCGTTTCACCCCAGAATACGGGGGCGACACATTGTCACATGCGCATGCGCGATCGATGAGCACTAGCTTTTCAGGACGTGTTGTACAAAAGTCATGGCATCCATCGTCGAGCCTCGATCTGACGAGGCTATTTAAAAACAAGACTCAAAGCTCATAGATTAATCATTAATGCTTTGATTTTGCAGAGAATTACGATGTTAACAAAAAACTACACATTTTCTTTATAACAGTTACGTAATTTGCTCAATATACCGTGAGATTTGAAGTGTTTAGTATTTACTCATACGATGTTTTTAAAAGGATTCAGAGAAGCTGTTATCAGTGCTCTCATTCGCGGTCATAGTTTCCGTTTTGGAAAGGTTTATAATAAATAACTCCACAGAAACGTGACACCTAAAGTTTAAAAATGAAAAATCTATATAAAGCTTTTATTTTAGATTTAATTTTAAGCTAATAGATAACATCTAATATACATTTTCCTATATTTTGAAACTAATTTTAATTTAATCAAATGGGTTGTCGTTTTGAACTTTTGTCTGATTCTAGCACCATTTTAGTCATCTTTTGTCCCCATGCAATTGTCTTTATTAAAAAAATCTTTCAAAAATAAAATATACTTTCCTAAAACTTAATTTGAGGAAATATTTGCTGAATTAATTAATCGAATTTGAAACAAATATTACTTAATGTAAGTTTAAAATATTGCAGAAATGCATTTTTAGCACGGAGGTCGGTATTTATTTATAATATTGTTAGTTTAACAGGCGAAAGTTTATCTAATTCTTTTCTGCAGTGGATTTATCTGTAAAAATTACTTGAGTAATATAACGTGAACCTATTTTTTATATAATTTTTAACTACCCAGTAATCTTGAAAAATCTAGGAAAATATTATCCGTAATCTAATCTTTGACTGAATGTTAAGTACTTTGGCTTTAAATTTACTACAGTTATCGCTCTTATTTTCTGATAATGTCATGTATAGACGTCAATATTTACATATAAGCACACATCCGTACAAATTAATACGGAAATAAAAAATTAAAACTTTATGAATTATTCTAATTAAAATTTTAAAAAGATGACAAAAATTTAAAACTAGGTACAGTAAACTTTATAAATTTATAACTTTACTTGTGTTTGCGATAGAAATAATTTGTAAAAAATGTTATAAAGTTTAATGTACCTAGTTTTAAGTATAGCTAAAATAACTACTGTGATTTCAGGCATTACTATAAATCAGTTGGCAAATGTTTTCCGTAAACTGCAAAATCGTATTACCCTTTGTATTGCTAATGATGGAGGACATGCGGAAACTTAAATAAAATTTCAATAAAACCTTAAAAAATATACAAATTATTTCTATCGGAAATACAAATAAAGTTATAATTTTTTTAAGGGCACACGAACTTTATGGACACCCTGTATATATTTTTTGAAGATTTTCTAGCATAGAAATATTTAAGAAATAATTTTATTCATTTGTGAATAATTCCTGAAAATTTCATTATTTGATTTTTGTAATAATTTCCAAATTATTATCCGCAAAAAAGACGCTAAAATTTACTACCATAATGTCTGCTCGTTTGCACTGATGACGCAAGAAAAACAAAATGTTTAACAAAAATTTAGAACGTTTTTACTTTCCAGTAAACTTTGACCTTCAAAAGTTTAAATGCAATATTCGTCATTATCTTGTCTTCTTAATTCCTGTTCTGGATTTTTCCTTCTTCTTAATAATGTTTCTCATTTTCTCATATTATTTCACACTCAGTAACCCCTTGCGTCTTAGTGGCTTTATTGCTTTGCTTGCGCTAATATGATTAAAAATAAAACTTATGACACCCTTTATAAGGAGATGTTGGCTAATAGCAATGAAACATTTGATCCTGAAAAATAAAATAAAAACCTGCAGGACAAAGGATGAAAACTGAATGCTACATGTGTTTAATTTTTTGAATGTTTTTATTTATTTACTTTTTAGTACAAGTGAAGCGTTCGGCTGTGTCATTTCTTGGTTCAGCTAATGGTTCTGCTCTAGTGGCTTTCCCATGACAGTCTCAAGTACATTTGCCTTTTCAGCCAATCGGCAAAGATGACAAAACTTTTGTTGTGGGCGCCATCAATAGGACCCTGCCGCTGTCATTCATTCTCTGTAGTCGTCAGACTTTTCTTTTCTCGACTCACTCTCTCTCTCTATGTTTATCTCTCTCCCCACACACATATATATATATATATATATATATATATATATATATATATATATATATATATATATATATATATAATGCAAGCAGTTTGTAAACCTTCACACACACGTCAACCATATCGGGATACCCAGTTTAATGTGTTTTAAACGAAGAGCTATCCAGTAAGTATTGTTACTTGCTGGACTAACTCTAACCTTTGCACACGAGCACACACCAGAAAATATAATGATTCGTTGAAAATGGATTATGAAACTGAAACAGTTCTGAATTTGGGCAATATTTATGCAAACTTACTGATAATATTAAACAACTGCTCAAAGGAACGGAGCGAAAGTTATATATATATTACATGTATCATTCATACAAAAAACAGATTAGTGAAGTTAATGATATAAATGGCAAGAATACATCTTCGCAAACAAATTTATTAAAGTTACATTAACCCACGAACCTCTAGATGAATGTTGTGATCCCAGTTTTTTAATAAATTCAACTTGTATAATGTCTTTTATTGCAAGTACTTTCATCTGTTCATACAGACATCATCAGGCATGGAAATTGATTTGTTTTTTTAAATACATCCAGGTAATAACGGAACAGGAAAGATTAGATGTGAATCGAAATATGTTTTTTTTTTTTAGAAATGTGTTATTGTTAACTGTAAGAAATATATATAGCTGTTATCACTCTTTCCAGTATTGATGGAAGTTTCCTTACTAACCTTTTATTTGAAGTAATGTGGAATGTCAACATCTTCATTATGTCATTATTTTCTCTTCTCAAGCCCAGTAGCTGTTATCACTCTTTCCAGTATTGATGGAAGTTTCCTTACTAACCTTTTATTTGAAGTAATGTGGAATGTCAACAACTTCATTATGTCATTATTTTCTCTTCTCAAGCCCAGTAGCTGTTATCACTCTTTCCAGTATTGATGGAGGCTTCCTTCCTAACCTTTTATATGAAGTAATGTGGAATATCAACATCTTGATTATGTCATTATTTTCTCTTCTCAAGCCCAGTAGATGTTATCACTCTTTCCAGTATTCATGGAGGTTTCCTTCCTAAACTTTTATTTGAAGTAGTGTGGAATGTCAACATCTTGATTATGTCATTATTTTCTCTTCTCAAGCCCAGTAGATGTTATCTCTTTCCAGTATTCATGGAGGTTTCTTCCTAAACTTTTTTTTATTTGAAGTATGGAATGTCAACATCTTGATTAGGTTTCCTTCCTAATGTTATCACTCTTTCTTTGAAGCAGTGTGGAATGTCAACATCTTGATTATGTCATTATTTTCTCTTCTCAAACCCAGTAGCTGTTATCACTCTTTCCATTATTGATGGAGGTTTCCTTCCTAACATTTTATATAAAGTAATGTGGAATGTCAACATCTTCATTATGTCATTATTTTCTCTTTCTTTCAAGCCTAGTAGATGTTATCAACATCTTGATTTCCATTATTCATGGAGATGTTTCCTTTCCTAACCTTTTATTCCTAAAGTAGTGTGGAATGTCAACATCTTGATTATGTCATTATTTTCTCTTCTCAAGCCCAGTAGCTGTTATCAGTATTCATGGACTAAGCTTTTTATTTGAAGTAGTGTGGAATTTCCATTATTGATGGAGGTTTCCTTCCTAACATTTTATACTCTTTCCAGTATTGATGGAGGCTTCCTTCCTAACATTTTATATGAAGTAATGTGGAATATCAACATCTTCATTATGTCATTATTTTCTCTTCTCAAGCCTAGTAGATGTTATCACTCTTTCCAGTATTCATGGAGGTTTCCTTTCTAATCTTTTATTTGAAGTAGTGTGGAATGTCAACATCTTGATTATGTCATTATTTTTCTCTTCTCATGGAATGGCCAGTAGCTGTGGAATGTCAACATCTTCATTATCACTCTTTCCTAGTAGATGTACTCTTTGATTCATGGAGGTTTCCTTTCTAACCTTTTATTTGAAGTAGTGGTTTGGAATGTCAACATCTTGATTATGTCATTATTTTTCTCTTTCTCAAGGCCAGTAGCTGTTATGTCATTATTTTCTCTTCTCAAGCCTTTCTTTGTGTTATATGTCATATAAACTTTCCTCCTATACTTTTGTTTTAATTAGTGTGGATACATGACTTTCCTATTAATAAATCTTAATTTATTAGTAAAAGAACCTTCGGCTTTGGGATAAACTCACATCCTTATTAATGTGGGTGATTCTGAGCCGATCGTTTAAGTGAGTTTCTCCTCAAATCAGGCACTTTAGAACCTTGCAGCTGATCTCTCTGCTCATCGAGTTCTGCCTGTTCGATTGGCAATTGTGGCTTTTAACTTTACATATCTGTAACATTTCATCTTCTCCAACGGACCGTGAGCTTTCTATAATCCAAAAATGACACTTCCCTCGAGATCTCTATTGAAATTCACACATACGAGCCATCGCTAAAGAACATATGGGACATTGCCGTAACGTCTGATATGGAGCTTACCCATCTTTAATCTTTCTCCTTGTTAGCGATAGAAATTGTCCACACAGTCTCGTAGGGGTCGGCTTATTTTCCCCGTCACTGCCTTTTTCCCATGGATGCAACGTCGAAAGTTTACTCTATCGCTATTTCCATGGCAAATGTTGATATGAGTGCCACTAATTTGAAATTCAGACATTTACAGCATCTATGCTGCGTCCAGCATGTCGAAGCACACATATTTCTCCCGTATTTCAGTGATCAGAGGGATGTCCCTCTCAGACAGCTTTTTCGCGAGAACTGCTACTTTTTGTAAGAAACAGTTGCGTGTATGCTTCTTTGATCCATGAATTCTTCCTTCTTCATCGCATTCAGTA
This sequence comes from Acanthosepion pharaonis, assembly GCA_903632075.3. Classification (NCBI taxonomy): domain Eukaryota; kingdom Metazoa; phylum Mollusca; class Cephalopoda; order Sepiida; family Sepiidae; genus Acanthosepion; species Acanthosepion pharaonis. The sequence continues at coordinate 684,501 of CAHIKZ030000550.1, forward strand.
ACAATCTAATTTGAATGATACTCGACTGGTGTGAATTTGGGTGACAAATAAACAAAGAAAAATATCTAAAGCATTAAATATAAATTTAGTTTTACCTATTGACACCAGTATCAATATTGGTAGACTCTGAGTTTCGGCTGAAAAGTTCAATCTGACCAAGATACTCTAATGAGGTTTATTTTTCGTCATAGTCCCATTTGAGATCCACAAATTTTGTCCATTTTTGTTGCAGTGCTTGGATCTCATGTTTTGTTTCTTTAAGCTGGGAACAGATGATGGTCAGATGGGGCTAAATAAGGGGGATAGTGAGGGTAATCAACCAATTCAAAGCCACAGTTTTGCACATTAACCTTGAATCTAAGGACTTGTGGTCCGGAACATTGCCCTGATGTAACAAAACACCATTCGTCATATTTTGGGTTTTTTTTTCTTGACAAACCTTCGTAACTGCATCAGAAATTTGGTATAATACTCTTGATTGGTGGTTTAGTCCTTTTGAAGATAATCAATATACCGACGCCTTTTCAACCTCCGAAAACTGAGGCAGACAGAATGATAGATAAGTAAATAAATAGCAGGATAGATAGATAGATAGATATATAGATAGATCCTACTGATGGAGATAGATAGATAGATAGATAGATAGATAGATAGATAGATATTAACCTAATGGTGGTGATAGATAGATAGATAGATAGATAGATAGATAGATAGATAGATAAAGAATGAAATAGATTCTTCGATCGTTAGATAGATAGATAGATAGATAGATATTAACCTCCTGGTCGTGATAGATAGATAGATAGATAGATAGATAGATAGATAGATATTAAGCAACTGATGGAGATAGATAGATAGATAGATAGATAGATAGATAGATAGATAGATAGATATTAACCTTCTGGTGATGATAGATAGATAGATAGATAGATAGATAGATAGATAGATAGATAGATAGATAGATCGATAGATGATGGATGATAGATAGATAGATCCTACTGATGGTGATAGATAGATAGATAGATAGATGAACCTACTATGAATATCTTAATTTATTACCTAGAAGACGCCTTCCAGAAATTCAACATATTTTGGCAATACCATCCTCATCCTTTACTAATGTAACACTGGTGCAAAATGTCTTCCTCCCCCTCCATCCATGATAAATCACACTCCCCAATCTTCCATCCTCTCCTAACTGCAAATCTCTCCATCTTCCATTCTTCTGACTGGTCCTGCCATCCTCATGTTACTATCAATTGGATAAAAATTCTACCAGCCATTTCTCCATCCTTTTTCCTTGTCCAACCAACACGTCCATATTCGTTGCTTAATCGCTTCTCTGATGTCTCTTATCTTGTCTGTGATCGGATCCATGATGACCCTGTTCCGCCAGATTCAGTTATCCCTCAGCAGTTCGCGTTCTATTGTGTTTGTGAGTTTCTCAGTTCGATTTCAGTGGATTTTTATCTAGTTGCGTATTTCGTTCCAGTACATCAAAGTTCTCATGACGCATTCCTTTTTTTTTCGTGTTCCTATTTTGTTTTAAATCATTATCCAGCCGACACTTTATTTTTTAAAGATAAAAGTTCCTGTCACCTCTCTGTTATGAATAACGCAGCACTTATTCGTTAATTAATCTAATGCAGAGCTTAAATGAAGCGTTAAAATATACAAAAACGAGAGACAGAGAAACAAATGCAATGGAAGATGAAAAAAAGGCTATTCATATAATGTTGTTTTAAATCAAAATCTTTCTCAGTGAAAGAAAAGTGCTACAGTTCAGGTTACAAGCACACGACATTCTGCCGTAAACCAGATTTTGTCCATTTTCAAGAGAAGTCGCCACTGTTTATTTTTTTTTTCCTTTGAATCGACAGATATCACTCAATCTCAAAAGAGATAATGCAAATAGTAATAAGAGGAGCTAAAATTAATGAACGCAAGATTTCGCAGCTCCAGCATCAGTCCTTCGTAGTCAGACATTTCAACCAGCACTTGTACTAGTTAGACAGATAGTTTGATAGATATGAACAGACTAAACTAGCTAGCTAGCTAGCTAGATAGATAGATAGATAGATAGATAGATAGATAGATAGATAGATAGATAGATATGAACAGGTTGAGATAGATAGAAATGAACAGGTTGTGATAGATAGATAGATAGATAGATAGATAGATAGATATGAACAGGTTGAGATAGATATGAACAGGTTGAGAGAGATAGAAATGAACAGGTTGTGATAGATAGATGGATAGGTAGATATGAACAGGTTGAGATAGATTTGAAGAGATTGTGATAGTGTTATGGGACCTTACCCATAATAACATAATGGACTATTCCATACGTAATAAATACTGCGCCTCAAGAGGAAGCAGGGAGTTCAGTCTGAAGTCCATCAGGAGTCTGTCAGTCAGTCAGAGCGAGTCAGTCAGTCGAGTCAGAGGCAGTCCGAAACAGAGTCGCGTTCAGACAATTACTACCTGTTCAAATCTATCTATCACAACCTGTTCATATATATCTATCTATCTCAACCTGTTTATATCTATCTATCTATCTATCTATCTATCTATCTATTACAACCTGATCATATCTGTCTGTCTATCTATCTATCTATCTATCTGTTATGGTCCGGTTCCTTATACCACGGTGATAGTCCAAGGTCGAACCAATAAAGAAGAACTCGAACACGGATATGGAATAACACAGATAAATTACAAACAGGAATATATACAGAGAAGTAGAAAGTGTTAGTACGAACAATCAGGTTTAGTAGTAATTGTCTGGACGTGACTCTGTTTCAGACTGCCTCTGACTCGACTGACTGACTCGCTCGCTCGCTCTGACTGACTGACAGACTCCTGACGGACTTCTGACGGACCTCACTCCAGACTTCAGACTGAACTGTATTTAGTCACCCCACACGAGGGTATCATGTGGCACTAGGCCGGTTTAATGTAGGATCTCCGAGCCCGTGGGCTTGGCCAAAAATATGCCCTTTGAACCCGTATAAACGGGTTCAGGGCCAGTTTACCTCCCCGAAAGAGACCGACCTTCGGCGTAGACTGGTTCGGGTTCCTCCCCGCCTGAAGGAAAGAGGTCAACCGATCAGACGGTCAGACGGTCGTCCGACTTCAGACTGAACTCTCTGCTTCCTCTTGAGGCGCAGTATTTATTACGTATGGAATAGTCCATTATGTTATTATGGGTAAGTTCCCATAACAGAATGATCTACTAGTATTTATAGCATAGCAATCTCGACAGCTTACAAAGAATAAGGAGAAACGAATCTATCGAGAGACAATCCCATTGTTGATTAAAGAAGTCGAAGGTTAATAACAGGAGCTGTCTAAGCTGCTAAAAAGACATCCGTAGCTTAAATAACAAATCATTACAATGCGTGTATGCGGAGTAGCATCTCAACACGTAACATGTGCAGCCTTGAAGCAGAAGGGCTACGGCAGCAGATCTGTGTGCCGGGTCCCACCGCTGTCAGGTATGAACAAGAAGCCGATATCACAAGAATTGAACAATAGAAGATTTGGTTTGACAAGTCTTCTGATTTCTGCTGTGACATCCGGATGGTAGGGCCCAGATTAGGCAGGAAAAATGTTAAAGTTTCCAATCATCAGCTAGTTGTTTGTTGTTTTGCTTAACGGCATATCAGCCTCTATAGGTTAATGTCGAAATCTAAATCGTTTGCATGCATAGAAATAATCTGTAAAAAAATGTAATAAAGTTTATTGTACCTAGTTTATGTATAGCTAAAATAAATAATGTGATTTCAGGCATTACTGTAAATCAGTTGGCAAATGTTTTCCGTGAACTGCAAAATCGTATTACCCTTTGTATTGCTAATGATGGAGGGCATGTGGAAACTTAAATAAAATTTCAATAAAACCTTAAAAAATATAGATTTGCTTCTTTCTAATCTTTTTTACAAATTATTTCTATCGCAAATACAAATAAAGTAGTAAATTTTTTTAAAGTGCGCACGAACTTTATGGACACCCTGTATATATATATATATATAGAGAGAGAGAGAGACAGACAGACAGACAGACAGACAGACAGACAGACAGAGGGAGATAACAGATTATTTTTAAAATTAAACTAAGCAATGTATTAAGATATAGGAAAATATATCGTTAGAAACAATGAAATAGTGCTGGTCTGTTGTGTGATATTTTATCTGTCATGGGATAGAGAATTTTGGTCAGCTTCTTGAAGAAACGACTTGAAACAGCAGACTTTTTTTGTTTGTCGAGAACTGCTTAGATTAACATGGACAGAACATGTGCGTAACAACAGGGCTGGTGTAAGGGTATCGTGCCTCTCCAATCTATGATATCCACGCCACTCAACGACATCACAATATTCATAAATTAGTCCAGAGCCGGGGAAAGGGTTCTTGTACCCTCGCACGGATCTATGATACAGCGCCCCCATTCTGCTACATCTCAATTTTCATAAGGTAGTTTTCATATAAAATACAAATTTGATTGTAACCTAATTATCTACAATTATGGATCATATGCAATATTGGTGAACAATTCCAGTAGAAAAATTGAAAATAATTACAATGTATCAAAATACAATCATTATAGATCATTCCATCTTAAATACATCGACAATCTTTTGTGGCAATTTTTAACATCATCTTGAGAGATTTTTTTTAAAAAGTTGAAAAATTTTAACGCATTATGTTAAATGCGTTAAAATTATTCAACTTTTTAAAAAATATATAGATAAAAAATAGTGAATTTCAATAGTGTTTTTCGAGACTTCGCATTATCAAAAGATATTCACGAATTTCGACAAAAAAAAAAATCCAAAATGATATCAACATTAGCGAAAATTTTTCATCCTTTAATAGTCAGATGTTCTTAGTTTAATTTGTAATGTATATAAATGTATATATAAATGTATTTATAAATGTATATAAATGTAGGTAGAAAAAGCAAATGCTGATGAGAGAGCGGAGGTCACAAAACAATGTCATGTGCCCTCAATCAGGCTTCCACCCTCCCCCAGATCGGGGGGGGGTCGGGAGTAGTAGGCACCGGCCCTGAGTAACAAGGGAATTAATGGAAAATGGCAATAAATAATACGGAATGAAGGACTAGCAAATTTCACTCTCAAAGAACATATTGAATCGAAAATTGTCAAAGAAAAACAGCGATTTAACTGCCTAATGAGTTTGTGTCAATGATCTGGGAAGCTATGAACATTTAAAAATAGTTTATTATTCCTAGCTTAAAAGCCGCCCTATCGAGCGGCATTTAAGCTAGCTCCTGCGGAGGGTTCTTGATTGGTCCTTCATCACAATAGTTAAGGAAGAATAGATGCGATAGGCAACAATAAACTTCAGAACTCAAAATTGATCGCTGCATTTAAGTATTGCATTAATATTTAAACTTACATTTTTAAAGTTTAAGGTTAATTCTTCCGCCGACATTGAAAGACAATTTGATGTACGTAGGTCCTTACTTTCCGTAGAAAATATTATTTTTATTACATGGGTAACTTTCGCTGTCTTATTTTTTCTGTTTAATTTTTTTTGGTTTTTACCGGTGGGCGTTTTTTCAAAGTTTTGTTTCTTTGAATTTTTTTAGTCAAGTTTTAATCCCCCCCTCTCACTTTAGTTTGTAAATTTGTAAGCTGTACAGTTTTTCTTTTACACTTGATTTTATTAACCAAGCGTTAATTTTTTTATCATCCCCTTAATCTTTTTACCTCGTCTCACTTTAATCCATGTAACTTGGTTGTTTTATTTTTTCCATTTTTGTTTTCTTATTTTTGTGTATTTTTACGTGTGATTTGTTTTTTGGCAAAGTCAAGTTTTATTTGTTTTTCTTTTGTTGGTCCACTGTTGACTTTGGTTTTTTTTTTTTTTTTTTTTTTTTGAGAATTGTGGAAGAAAAAGTCTAGAAGAGGAAGTGCCGCGAATGGGTGACGCAGACAAGTCAACGCCGGAATCCGGTGAAATAAGAGAAACGGCCTGGAAAGAAAGGAAAAAAAAGGTGGGGGGGGGGGCGAAGAAGGATGCGGCTCACTATGACGGTTTAAAGACGAAATATTAGAAATTCATTTAGGGAAATGAGTTCCTTACAATTTCGGAGGCGCTGAACGACGTGAATACAATGTCCCTGCTGACCGCCGACGTGAAGTGTCGGAAATTAATAGGGATCAGCAGGGAAAACATGGCAAAGGCGCTGAAGACTGTGAACGTTGCCCCACGGGTCCTAGCGAGGAGATCGAATGCAATGTGGGACATTCTTTTGGCTAGGAAAGAAGAAGCCAAAATGTTGGCCGTGAATATACTAATGACCAAGACAGTAAGACTCCAAACAGAATACATGGCGACTCGTGGGACTAGAGTAACTGTCTATGGTGCGACAGAAGGTACTAGTGAAGAACGTCTAGCATCGGCACTGGGGATATCGTTCTGCAGGTAGCCCTCACCCGACAGAGCTTTGGAGAAATCCCCAACGTGTTGATGTGTCGTGATAAATGGATGCTTGTCGTGGTGGAAGGCAGGAGACCCTTTTGTTAGAGGTTGTGGTGCCTCGGGGGACGTGTCAAAGGTGTGCCTCAGGAAGAAGGTAGCAGCACAGCCACAACCGGCGGCGACAGTAGCAACAAAACCATCAGTAGCAGCAACAGAAACTGAAAAGACCCACAACTCTGGCTGGAAGGATGTAAAGATGGGAAAATCGGCGACAAACGCACCTTCTCCCCAGGAGCGGAAGGTTCCACCTCCGAGGCAACATGGATCACCACCGCAGGAGCAAGCGTGAAGAGGTGATATAGTAGCAGCAGCAGCACCGGCAGAAGCAACAACAACAACAGCAGCAGCAGAAAACGCCGCAGAAGACGCCAAAAAACATAAGAAACAGGAACATAAAACGCAAGAAGAACAAGGTCAACAAGAGAAACCCTAACAAAAACAACAACAACAACCAGAAAAGCAGCTATGTCCCGACACCGAGATCGAGGTGAAGATGACGACACCACGCCCTTCCTCTTTCAAGAGGACTAGGGAGGAGGAAGACGAAGCAGATAAACCAGTGGAAAAAGCGTGCTGGGCAAAGTAAGGCGGAAGGGCACATGGACAAAGTCAGGTCGCTATCCGTCTCTGCTTCGCCAAAGGAAGTTTCCGAAATGGTCTTTCCTAAAGCAAGGAGCCTCCCCACTTCACCTAACCGAGCTCCGTCCCCCTCTCTCTCAACCTCATCCGTCAGTTCAATGTCTACTCCCACTCACACATCCATTTCTTCTCCGCCCCACCCCGCCACTGAAAAGAAGAAGAAAAATCATATTTCCCTGGCCCAGATTCCATTTGTAAGGTAGACAAGAAGGAACTAGAAAAGAATCTGTCTAAGCAAAAAAAAGTCCCTGTCATACTCTATCCCTCCTTATATAGGGTAGCAAAATTAACCTATCCTATGGACGTTGGCGGAATTGTCCTGGAAGGACGGATGACGTCGGAGTTGGGCACAGGGAGCCTGGGAAAATCCGTCGGGGTCCGTATTTAAATAGATCATTTTTTTTCTCTTTTCAGGCCTAAAAATTGGTTATCAAGATAGCCAGTCGGAATGCGAAGGGATTGAGAGATCGGAGTAAAGGATGCCCGCTTGCTTCGTGACCTCTTGTCTTTCGGAGTGGATGTCGCCGCGATTCAAGAGACTCACTTTGCAACGTCGATGCGTGTGTGCTGTCCAGCAATGTTGTCGTCTATTCAACATACGGGGACCGACAGGCCAGAGGGGTTTTTTTGCTTATGAAGCGTACCTTGGACACGAGGGTGGCCTGTTGATCGTGGCCGATATTGCTGGGAAAAGTGGCTCGTTTCGGATGGTTGCGGTTTATGCGCCCAACGAACAGGAGGAGAGCGTCTCGTTTTTAAGGCAGTTGGGGTCGTTCCTGGTGGATTCACCGCACCTTGTTCTACTCGGGGGCTGGAATGTCATCCTAGACCCCAAGTTAGACAGGGGGCGGAAACTTGCGTGAAGCATGGTTGATCTAATCGGCGAGTTTGGTTTTGTCGATAGATACCGGGTCGATCACACCGGGGGGGGGATGTGGACGTGGACTCTTAATTGGCCTTTTATCCAGGTGATTACCTACCTGGATAGAATGTTAGTCAGAAGGGCCGACATAGATCTACTAGATTGCCCCACGTTAGGATATTCGGGCCTCGTTTGTGCCCGGGTGGCGTAAGATCGTAGGCCTAGAATGGCTGGCTACTGGAAGTTCAATCTGTCTTTACTGGACAGGCGGGACTTCCTGGAGCAGCTAACTAGAGTAGTGCAGAGGGAACTAGTGGGGGCGGTTAACGGGAATAAATGGTGGGAGAGGCTTAAGGAGAGGATTAGGTCTTTCATCACCGAGTTTAGCAAACGGCTCGCACTAGACAAGGCTACCAAGGTGAAGGCTCTTAAAGATAGTCTTTCCCGAGCGGAGTCTGGAGGGATCCCCAAGAGATAGCTCTAACTAGGAAGGCCCTAGAGCGTTTGGCTAGCAAGCGCTACATGTGTCAGGTAATTAGACATAAGTAAGATGTCTTCCGAGGCTGTAACATTGGCGCAGAATTACACAAGGAAGAGATTTGTCGAGGTTCTGAGCGTTACATTTGTGAAGTTAAAACCCCGGAGAGGCGTACTCTTCGGGTCACTGACGACATGTGTGAGGCGTTTCGGCGGCATTTCGAGAGCCGTGTTACCAAGGAGCCTGGTCTGGATGGTTTGCCCTATGAATTGTACTTGATGCTGTCGCACATCTTTGTTCCGGATTTCCAGGGTGATCACAACCCTGGAAATCCGGAACGTCGTTTCGTCAAGGTTGTCCACTGTCGCCCCTACTTTATTTTTTGGCGTTGGAGCCTCTCCTTTGCCGACTGAGAGACGGGGCGTGCAGTCCGGCCCTAAGTGGAATCGCTGTCCCTGGCGGGGATCGAGCCATGATTTCCGCGTACGCCGAAGACATATCTACTTTTGTGTCATCCCGCAGCGATATTGAGGTGGTACTGAAGAAGCTTAAAGGTACGAAAATGTGACAGGGGCCAAGATTAACAGCGACAAGTCTTCTGGCTTGCGGTTAGGTGCCTGGAAGGGGGTCGATCTTCCGGGGCCCTTTAGTTGGACGGACGGTTCTGTTTGCATACTCGGAGTGAGGTTTGGACCCGACCTGCAGCTGGAGAAAAATTGGTCAGAAGTACAGACAAAGGTCGACGCGTTGGTTTGGATTTGGTGCCGAAGGAGGTTGTCCGTGAAGGGCAGGTCCCAACATGCGTGTCATGGGGAGCTGGGAATGCCACACTTCGAGGCTGGCTTTCATTCGCTCCAGTGACCTTTCTCGGTCTTCTGTCGTGAACTAGTAGTGTCGACGAGTTGACGGCTCGTATCGCTCCCGAAAAGCTCGTGTTGATTGATCGTGCATACACGTGTGACAATGAGTCGCCCCTGTATTCTGGGGTGAATCAAATGGTGTTTCTATCGTTGCTGGCCACGGCCCGAATGGTAATTTGAACAACGCGAATGCAGGAAGTTTTGCGAGGTGATCGTCTTTCTCATCCGGATCTGATGCGATTAGAATTGATAGAAAACGGTTGATTTCGACAGATTTCACCGAAAGGTGGGTGATAGGCGAGCTTGGTTCGTGTGAACGGGGTTTGCCTTGACTTTCTTTTTTAGTCCCGCCTAAGTAGTATCGGGGCAGTTTCTTGTGGATCCCCTCCCTGTTTAGGTTAGACAAGATTTGTGTACCTAATTAATGTGAGTAAATGTAGTTCCCGGCCTGTTCCCAGCTGCTTCTTTGGTTATGATCTAAGTTGAGATTCCCAACCCCACCAGTTTGTTTTTGCCCCCCCCCCCTGTTTTCATCACGACTGGATCAGATTTTTCTCTCCTCTTGACCCTATTTATTTTACCCTTTTCTTCTCCCTTATCGAAAGAGCTTCTCGATTCTGTCGTGGGGCAGAATACAGCGGCCTCTCTTTTTTGAGGCGTGGACGGGGTCCAACTAACATCAGTTATCTTTATTTTTGTTTGTTTTGGGGGTTCATTCCCCCTCCCATCTCATTTTATATCATTCAAAGATTTTTATGTATTTAAAATTTTATGGCATAGGGTGCGTTTTGTGGGTCCTCCTCCCACTAGCAGTATTGTGGTATATGAAGGATTGAGTAGCGATGAATCGGTTTTTGTGGTGAATGTGTCAATTGTAACAAATCGTGAATCGGATTAGCTAGGTATAGCGTCAACCCATTTTTGGCCTTGTGCCACAATTTTGTATTCTGTACAAAATAAACCCACTTGCTTCTGCAATTAGTTGGAGATTCGACTCCAGCTGTGCTGGTCATACACTCTGCCTTTGGGCAGAGAGGAACCCAGAAGAGAATATGCCGAAGTCTCGTCTGGGGTGGAAGACACCTATCCGACACTGTGTATACAGGGACTATGGGGAATTTTTGCACGAGTCTACAGGCTTGGTTTTGACCCGCATTAAAAAAATGGCCTTGTTCCAAATCTTGTCTCGCAGGAAGGTAAGGTAAATAACCTTGCTTCGGAAATTAGTTGGAGTTTCGTCTCCAGCTGTGCTGGTCGATCTCTCTACATTCAGACGAGTCTGTGCCGAGGGGCAGAATATTGTCTTTGGTGGTAAGTTAATTATCCTTGCTTCGGCAATTATTTGGTGATTCAACTCCAGCTGTGCTGGTCGAACACTCTGCCTTCGATGAGAGAGGAATCCAAACGAGGCTATGGCGAAGGACAAAGTCTCGTCTGGGGTACTAGACAGCTACCCGACCCCGTGTATATGCGGTCTACTGGGAATCTTTGCCCGAGCCTATGGGCTCAATTTTGAGCCGAATTAAAAAACGGCCTTGTGCCACATCCTGCCTGCCGGGGAGTTAAGATAAATATCCTTGCTTCGGCAATTATTTGGAGATTCGTCTCCAGCTGTGCTTGAGGACTCTAGACGAGGCTACCCTAGGGTGGTAAGGTAAATATCCTTGTTTCGGCAATTATTTGGTGATTCGTCTCCAGCTGTGCTGATCGAACACTCTGCCTTCGGGCAGAGAGAAACCCGCACGAGGCTATGACGAAGTGCAAAATCTCGTCTCGGTTTTGCCTCGCATTAAAAAACGGCCTTGTGCCACATCGTGCCTCGCGGAGGAGGGGAGGGTAATGTAAATAGCCTTGCTTCGGCAAATAATTGGTGATTCGTCTCCAGCTGTAGTGTTCGAACTCTCTGCCCGAAGGCAGAGAGGAACTCAGACGAGGCTATGTTGAAGGGTAGAATCTCTTCTCGGAAAACAGCTACCCAACCCCGTTTTATATGGGAAGTTTTTGGTCGAGGCTACTGGCTCGGATAACCCACATTAAATTCGGCCTTGTGCGACATCTGACTGAGTGGGGCGGTTGGTAGATGTCCTTGCTTCGGGAATTAGTTGGAGAGCAGAGAGCAACCCAGATTAGGCTATGTCGAAGGGGGAGAGTCTCTTCTCGCGAAACAGCTACCGGACCCCGTTTTATACGGGTAATTTTTAGCCGAGCCTTCGATGCACGTATATCTATGTGTATACACACACACACAAACACACACACATATATATATAATAAATTAACAGTAATAACCATGTTTCAAAAACCGAAGCTAAAAAATTAAAATTTAATTATATCATTAAATTGAAAGCATTAGTTGTGTTCGTTTGAAGATGAAACAGAACTAATGCTTTTAATTTAATTATATAATTAAATTTGAAGTTTTTAGCTTCGGTTTTTGAAACATAGCTATTACTGTGTAGCGAAGAAACCATATTTTCAATCAGTTAATTTATAATAATTATGCTCTGTAAATTTACATTGAGCACCGTTTTGTATAAAAATAAAAAATGGCAATAAGAACACCGGTTTATATATCTTACTGTTCTTTCTTTTTATTATAATATATATATATATATATATATATATATATATATATATATATATATATATATATTTGTGTGCGTGAAGCGGATAGATAGAAACTTCATGAACCGTGAATGTTTGCAAAAGGAGTGTTTGCTCGAATATTCTCATTCGTTTGTCTTTTTAGAGCTTCTTTTTTGCAGTTTATTTAAATGAAGAAATATTTTTATTTGTAAGAATCTTTTGCAGGTAATAATGATTTTTCTCATAAACTAGTAATTAATCCATAGATAGGGGGAGAAGATGGGGATTCATACCTTTCCCAAGGTTAATTTCGCTTTAGTGAATATAACGAAACCCTCCACCCTGACCTTGCTCACTCATGTATGTACTGACTAGGCTCGGGGTTGCTTAACTTCTGTGTTCGTAGGAGAACCGATGTTTCCGTGTGTTGTGGCCCTAAGCTACAAGGTCACACAGGCACGTGCACACACCCACACAAACACACCCACACAAAAATATATATATATATATATATATATATATATATATATATATATATATATATATATATATAAAGGCTCAAACACTAATATTCCATGGTTATAATTTATTACAATGGAATCGTAATCACGATCCAGTTCATCAAACCTATAAATTTAAAAATAAATCCTTGAGTTCTACCTGGATTCTATCCTCTTGGAAATATATATATATATATATATATATATATATATATATATATATATATATATATATATATATATATATAAAACTATGTGTGTGTGTGTGTGTGTTCGCGAACTACTCGAGTACTATAAGGCATATTTCCACCAAATTTGGAACATAGATTGTACTCGATACTGGGTGTGTCTAGACAAAAAAATTAGTCATTTTTCAAAAATCAATAACCGATAATCGATAAATATAATGTTTAAATTGGAATTTCCATTAGTTTGGTTCTTTTTAAACTTTCAGACTTGAAGTCGAAACCCTAAGGCCAATTTTAATGAAACTTGATGAGTGTATGCAACTGACTGTCACGCTTATTATACGCTATGTTGATTTTCGATTCTCTCGACACTGGGACACCCAAGGTGCCCCAAATGGACCCCCAAAATTCAAATTGCTTTGATTTTGATGAAATTTTGCATGTTTGTTACGCTCATACAATGAGATAGAAATCGGTTGTCAGATTTTAAAAAAAATGGGGGGGCCCCAAGATGACCCTATAAACTCCTTGATGCCTCAATTGCTTTTCAAAGTGTATTTTGTAGCAGTATTCCCCAATTTCAACGAAATTTCAGTACATATTGAGATTATATCGAGTAACTGAAGTAGTGACTTGGAATTCACTGAAAATCAACACTGGGACCCCCCACGAGTTGGGGACCAGCAGGAAACCCTGAAATTTTTAATTAAGTCTACAGCCTTGGCCATAAAGTCGATTAATTAGAAAACTTAAATAAAAGATGTGCTTTATTATTTCAATTACTATTAGTCTTAAATCTGTCCTTTGGCTTGAAATTTGGTACCCCTAGTGTGAACCAAAGGGACACCCAAATTTTCAAATTGCTTCGATTTCGACTGAATTTTACATGTATGTTACAATCTTAAAATGAGTCAAAAACGATTATCGGAGTTTGAAAACTACATAAGGGACCCACAAGATGACCCATGAACACCTCGATGCCCCATTAGTCTTTCAATTGTAGTGGTTAGCAGCACTCCGATGAATATTTGCACACAATTTGTGTTTAGATCAATCAACTCAAAATCAAAACTGACACCCCATGTGTCATAAATACATTATTAAAAATATCAGTTTTTCCCATGGATTTCCCGTTTTGTTACTGAAATAATTTAGTTTGCATGAACTTGACGGCAAAAATTATATCCTTCCTTAAGAAAAAAGTGCAAACGAAAGTGTGCACCGATGAGAGAAGTGCACGTAGGTATAAGACGCATGTGGGAGATCGATCGAGATGTGCAGTGTGTACAATTGATTTTGCTCCACGTGCAATGATCGATCGAGTTATGTAGTGCGTACTATCGATTTTGCTTCACGTGTAGTGTTCATTAGTGCTATGTAATGAAATAATTGCAAAGAATCTAATTCGCATCTAAGTTGTCATCCAGTAAAAAGGTAGGCTGCCTTCATGCATGTATATTTTGAATTTTTGATACTTTAAATTTAAATTTGTGAAAATCATATTATTAAAGAGTTTAAGCGTAAATGCCATTTTTTAATTAAGTATTTATGATCTTCTAATCAGCGTTTAAATAATGCTTACTAACTCATATATTTGGAAACTTGAGCCCTAAAATTTTGACAGTTTTATTCTGAAAAATGTACTTATAATAATGTAAAGACCCTTTTTCGATTCATTTATAATTATGCTAAACTTAGCTTGTACATTTTAACGTTCATAGTGAGTAGGTTTCTAGCTGCACGTTAATTTTTTGGTAGTCTATTTTTAGATAAATCCTAACTTTACGAGCTTGCTAATAATTGTTTACCACGTTCCCGTGGTCTCCTTTATAAACTTGCATTCAATTTATTGTCGCTATATTTCCATTAATGTGTATAATATTCTTGCTTTTTAATTGATTACTTCATTGTTATTCAAAAAGCTTAGCCAAACCCCTCCAACTACAGCCTGAGAGTTATGCCAAGAAAGCGAAATCCTTCACTTGGACGGGCTACTAATACAAGCCAAACGTATGAAAGCATGCAGAAGAAACACTTCGCAACAAGAAACTCAAATTAGACTGACACAAAATGCTATTCGTACAGTTAATGCAAGGTCAGCAGAAACTAATGAGCAACGGTTAACTAGACGAGGAAGGAACGCTGCCAGAACTACTGATACTCGAGCTGTCGAAAATGAGGGTCAAAGAACAATTCTATACAGTCTTTGTGAACGTTGGTTTTTTGCCTTGGCACGGCTGCTAGGAGAAGTCTTTGTTGAATTTGTTCTCCAGTCCAATGCATGTTGTTCATTCGATGTAGTTTGAGTAAAAGCGGTCAACAAAGCATTTCTCTTCAACAATTTTTGAAGATTGATTGCGATTAATGTACTCTTGATTTGCTGACAATTTTTTTTTGTATCTTCTGTGCTTCTGTAAAAAACAACTTTCTCCTGTTATAAATGTTTTCACACTTCATGTCATTATAATTTGTCGCCATATAAATAAGAGGCACTAAAGAAAAATCTTCTTTATTTTAACTTTACAGATTGGATGAGGTTCGTGATCTTTTTTTGAATAAACCCAGGCAACGCTGGTAATGCTGCTGCTATATATATATATATATATATATATATATATATATATATATATATATATATATATATATACAGTGTATCACAAAAGTGAGTACACCCTCACATTTCTTCAAATATTTAAGTATATATCTTCATGAGACAACACTGACAAAATGACACTTTGACACAATGAAAAGTAGCCTGTCTGCAGCATATGTAACAGTGTTAATTTCTTTTCCCCTCAAAATATAGCCATTAAAAGCTCAATCCCTGGCAGCAAAAGTGAGTACACCCCTAAGAAACTACATCCCTAAATGTCTA